>CM051455.1:115578670-115611101 GCA_028274465.1 Plantago ovata | reverse complement strand
GCGTTCTAAGATGGACGACTCAAAGAGAGGCTTACCTAAGTAGGCATGGGATGTATTTATCAGTTACAGGATGGTCCTAAACCTGATGAGCAAAGAAATCAATGAGTCGTGTGTGCCCTATGCTTGCAGTAGGGTCTATAATGTATGCAACGACTGCACAAGGCCCCGACTGTGGCATATGCGCTTAGTGTCACTTTTCGACACCAACAAAATCCAGGGTACCTCACTGGACTGCTGTGAAGAACATTTCTTAAGTACCTTAGACGGACTAAAGAGATGTTCTTGGTGTTTGGTTGGAGAACCCGAATAAAGATGTCTGGGTATGTCGACGCTGGATTGAATCAGATCCTGATGACTTTACGTCACAGACAGGATATGTATTCAAATTACGGAGGAGCTGTCTGGAAGAGTTCTAAGCAAGCCACGGTTGTTGACTCATCCACAAAGCCGAGTACATTGCTGCATCAGAAGCAACGAAAGAAGCTGTCTGGATTTCAGAGTTCTTGAAGGAATTGAGGGTTGTTCCTGCTTCCCCGTCCAATAACGATTTATTGTGACAATACGGGCGCCGTCGCTCAAGCTAGGGAGCCTAGATCTACAAACAGGAACAACACATGTACTTAGAAAATATCACGTTTACGTGAGATTATAGATAGAGGAGAAGTTAGTATAGAACGTGTCTCTACCACGGACAACGTGGCAGATCCTTTCCCTAAGTCTTCTTATTAGTGGAAGTCACTTAAGACATTATGCTAATCTGGGCATAGGCAAAAGGTGACTGGCTCTAGTCCAAGTGGGAGATTGATAGTGTATATGTCCTAGAGACAACCTTACAAGGGCATGGTGCCCTTATAGAGGGTATATATGTACTATTACCAGGTCAACGTAATATAAATATGTTTGTTGCATTTTACTATTGAGTATCGCTTTCATATTATATTTACACCAGGCTGCAGCATGTCAATCTTTATTACTGTCGATTGATATTAAACATGTCCCTCGGATAGATGACCGATCACACGTTAGTGGGAGCTAGTGAGTTATCATCTATCCCAAACTCTCCCTAGTTGTGGTTATCTCGGATTGTGGGGTCTGAATGAACCTGACAGACTAGTATGCGTGGAGGTTATACTTGTTGGAGCAAGTGTGAGCCGATTCCCACGGCCACGGAACGGATTGTTGGACAATCAAAGAAAGTTCCCATAACGGCGCATAGTTGTTCGAAGAAGCTTTATCGAACAATGGAAGTACCCACGGACACTCCCATCGATGTATACTCTACACCGACGTGTCTATGGGAACGGTGTGAGTTGTCGAAGTGATGCCATTCGTCCTTTGTACTTACAGGACTTTATCATCACATTTGTTGCCCATATCCTTGGTGGACCGTCGATGTCAGCTCTGATAAGCAGCTGACCTAAGACACGATCCAGGATTATGGCTAATACAAATGGGGGTGATAAGTGATTCTGTGAAGGATCATCTCTCAAGTGTAGCCCAGGAGAGCACTGCTCATAGTCTGCATAGTTGTGTTGGTAAAGTCACCGGCCAGTGCAAATGATTATTATGATGGTCATAAGTATATCTTAACCCACGCAAACTCCTGAGACGCCCGGGATGTATTATTGGGATAGACACTTCATCGATCCTAGATAATTTCGAGCAAGTCAGATGAAGGGACGTTACCATCGCCGCGTTGAGCGCAACAGTCTTCGCAACGAAAGGAGTTAGCTGAGAAACCTCCAAACGTCCTCACGTATTAATATGCAAATGGAACCGCCTAGGAATTCCATGTTGCCTAGTCTGACTTGCTTAATACGGTGAGGCCCTATGGTCACACTATGTGGTGATTCAGTCTATCAGAATATCCTTGAAGATGGAATCGCAATTAATTTAGAATTAATTGTGATTGATGGATTATAATTAATTTGGAATTAATTATAATATTGGGGCTCAGTAATGATTTGGAATTATTCATTGAATTGCTACTTACTTTTATTTTATGTAAATACAATTAAAGATTATATTTTAGAAATATAATGGCGGTTTGCTGAGAAAGGATATGTTATTTAGAATTAACCATGCACTTGGGCAAAAATTACTTGGAGTTTGGAGCCTTCGAAATATAAGTGGGTCCCAAACGTGGGACCCACCTCCTGTAGGACTAGGCGCGCGCGCACGGTGGCTGGGTAGGGGAAGGAGTTCGACTCCTTCCTCTATTAGAAGTCCAAGGGCTAAGTTAGATTTTCCTGATGATTGAGTTTTAATTTGATTGGGAATGAATCTAGACTTGCTATTGGTTTCCTTGTGCGATAAGAATTAGATTCTTTATTCCTTTACGAAGTCTATTGCTTATGCTTTAGGTTATAGACTAATATATAGTAGACTATTAGAGAGAGTTTTAATACACAGTTGAACACAATTTCAGACATAGACTTTCACAGTCATTCTACCCAGTTTCTTAGAGAAATAAAACTCTCCCCTCCTCTTAGCCTCACGCGCGCGCACCACCACCTAGAGGAATTGCCGCCCCGTCTTCTTGGTCACATAAAGAATATCCTAGCATTCTTCCGATAGGCTGTTCATCCGTGGATACCAAGGTTGAGGTTCTAGGAGCTGGAAACTAACTCTTATTGTCTTGCAGATATAAGGAGCATTGTAGATATCTTCGACTTCGACGAAGGAGAAGATACACCGGATTATTACGAAGACTTGGAAGCTGCTTTGGAAGTAAGGTTAGTCTTCTAATTGACGTGTTTATATATATACGACATATGCATAATCAATTAACCTGTATGTTAATAAAATTTTTGAAATTCCGCTGCGTACCCTAGGGGTAACTCTGACTGTATTTTCTTACAGTAACCTACATGTTGCTCCTCGGTTTTGCTCTTGACGAGCATGTCATCGACATACACTTCCATTGTTTTACCCAACTCTTCTTTGATTATCTTGTTGACTAACCTTTGGTAGGTCGCTCCGGCGTTTTTATGACCGAATGGCATCACGTTGAAGCAATACACATTGCCATTAGCGAAGAAGGCAGTCTTGGGCACATCGTCTTTGGCCATTTTGACCTGGTAGAAGCCCTGGTATGCATCCATGAAATTCAGGAGGGCGCATCCAGCGGTGGAATCGACCAGCTGGTCGATCCGCGGGAGAGGGTAGGGATCCTTTGGGCATAACTTGTTGAGCCTTGTGAAGTTGTTGCACATTCTCCACTTCCCCGGACCCTTCTGCACGAGGACCACATTGCATACCCAATCGGAGTATCTCACCTCCTTGATGTGGCCGGCCTTAAGAAGTCTTTGGACTTCCGCTTCAATGATGGCATTGTCTTCCGCACTGAAGTCTCTTCGCTTCTCTCTGATGTGGGTGATCGACGGGTCTACGTTCAGACGGTGAACGGCGACACGTGGATCGATCCCCTTGAGGTCCTCGGTACTCCACGCGAAGATGTCGTTGTTATCCTTCAAACATTGGATAAGTTTCATCCTGACTTCTGTAGTCATCTCGGTACCAATTTCTGTGACCTTGTCGGCACTTCCTTCGACAATTTAGATTTCTTCTAGGGCTTCTCTTGCTTCTATTTTGTTTTCCTCAAAGAATTTCTTCTTTTGGAAGAGGGTGGGACTGGTGGAATCACTTGATACTCCTCGAGCTCCTTAACAACTCCTACTAGAGTATCCTTGTCTTTCTTCATGATTGCTTTTCTTCGCCTAAGTGACGGACTTGGCTTTTTCGACTTTCTCTTCACTCGCCGAACCGTGTAGAAACGATAAGGCGCATTGTGAACAAGGGGTGTCTCCTCGGATGATTGCCCCGGATTGGGTTCTCCAATGGCAACCCTAGAAGTGAACTTGGCTGACATGGTGTAGAACTCCCATGCTTCTCGTATGTCTCCTACTTCTTGTCCAATTCCCAAAGGAGTGGGGAACTTTAACTTGTTGTGGACCAGGGACACTACGGCTCGGAATTGAGAGAGACCGGGTCGGCCTAGGACTGCAAAATAATCAAACGGCATATCGACGACCACAAAAGGAACATGTTGCGTCACTCGTCTAGGAGCGCTACCCATTGATACCATGAGGTTGATCATTCCGAGTGGCATGATAGGTTGTCCTCCAAACCCTACCAATGCGCTCCTCACTTCCCTGAGCCCTTCTCTTGGATTCATTTGCATCCTTTTCAAGGTTCCGGTGACAATCAAGTTCGCCGAGCACCCGGTGTCGACGAGGATTCTTCCTAACTTGTATGATTGAACATCCAAGGAAACTACAAGTGGGACGCAAGGATCATAGATGTTCCCTCCTCCGGCATGCTTCAGAGGTATCTCGCTATCATCGAAAGAGATAACATTGGTTCCCGGTCGTGCGGCTTGAGCATACTTCACATCTCGGACCCTAAGATTGTCCGCCGTAATCTCCCTTTTATTACGAGTGTCGCCCCCCGCGGGTCCTCCCGCAATTGTGAGAGTGTGGATGCTTCCATTCAGAGGCGGTTCTCATAATTGTTGTAATTATGAATGTCATCATCATGAGGGTTTCCTTGGTAAGGGTGCTCGCTCCCACTTTGAGGTGGTGGAGGCAGGAGTGCCATAGGTTCCTCCTTCCGGATGTAGCTAACCAATTGGCCATTGCGTATCATCCTCTCAATTTCGTTTTTGAGTTTGACACACTCGTCGGAGGTATGCCCTTTCCCCTTGTGAAACTTGCAGAATTTTTCCGAACTCTTGTTCCTTTGATTGTCTTTAATCGGTGGTGGCCAGGAGACGTCTAGCTTCCTCGATACTATATAGTTCAAGATGTCGGATCTTGGCCTGTTTAAGTCTGTGTAGTTGCTATATCGTCTTGGAGGTGACCTCCTAGGAGGAGACCTCTTGTCTCTGAAATCATTCCTAGAGTGGCCCTCTTTGATTAACCCAAACTTTTGATCTTTCCTTTGCTTTCCGGGATTTTGAGGACGAGGAGGGTACTCCTTCTCCTTTTCTTTTTCTTTCCCTTTTTCCTTGGGAAGATTGGTTCTCACTGTGACGGTTTTTCGGAACTCCTCTGCCTCGAGGAAATCCTTGCAAACTTTGGCAAGTTGTGCTTCATTCTCCACACACGATGCTGAGAGTACATCTTGGAACTTGATGTTCGTAGTGTTACCATACAAATATTCTTTCCTCTCATTGATCGAGTGATCTTCAACTTGGAGGGCTGCTTCATGAAAACGATTGATGAAGTCCCTCAAGTCCTCGTTGTTTTTCTGAACAATTTCGGCCAAGTACCTCACTCTTCTCTTGGCATTCATCACCTTCTCGAAACGCTTAGAGAACTCCTTGCAGAGATCTCTATATGACTTGATGGATTGGTGAGGGAGGCGCGACCACCACTTCATGGCTTCTCCGGAGAGGTTAGCCGGGAAGAGGAGTGCTTTGGTCCTTGAATCATGACCGTAAGCGTCCATTTTAGTGCCAAATCTTACCAAGTAGTCCTTCGGACAACTTGTTCCATCATAGCTTTCGAAGGTGGGGAACCCTCTTTCGATTTTGGCTTGGTGGCTCCTAATCTCGTCGCACAAAGGGCTCGGATCTTGGTCTTGCTCTTTCTCTTGGACAGTTCCTCGTAGAGTCTCTATCTGAGCATCAAGTGCGGATTTCCTCGCGTTGAGTTCCTCCAGAGTGAGCCTCTTCCCCGTGATAGGGTTGATCAAGGGGGTTACCTCAACTACTGTCCTCAATGCTTGATTCAAGGCTTGATTCTCCGCCACCGCTTCTTGTTGGTTTTGAGGAGTTACTTGATTGGGCGTAACTTGATTGGGGAGAGCGGGTGGTGTAGCAACCACCTGAGCTCTATTTTCTTGTTGAGCTACATTTTGTAATGATGCCCGTATCCTTCTATCGATCAAATCTATCAAGTCATCCGGAGCACCTTGAGGTACTAACCTCGATTGAACTCTTGATGGTCCAAGTCGAGATTGGATCGGCCTTGTGTTGGCTCTCGAAAGTGCTTCATCTTGTGCCACTGGTGCTCTCCCTTGGGATTGACGAGGAGCGACCAGGGTGTCACGAGGTTGCTCTTGCACCGGTGCTAGTTGTGCTCCTCGAGCTTGTATCTCGGCATTAACTCTAGCAGCCTCATTACCCCCCACATATTCCTGTAATGTGAGAAGGAACAAGCCGTATTGAGCTTCGCCCATCCCGAAATCTGATGGTCGGACTACGCGTCCATCAGGAAGGGTGAAAGTCAATGCGGCCGGTTGAGGAGGGTTTACTGCTACGGGAGTCGGATTGATTGCTACTGGAGGGGGCTGCCCTCTAGGCTCGGCGTTGTTTGAGACTCTCAACGCTCCATAGGAAATTCCTACTGGACCCCTTGCGGGTTGTTTTCCCCCGATCTTTCATTTTGGGAGTTGGTGAAATTAGTGAATGCCCCCTCCGTGTAATCTTGGTTCCTTACAACATTATTATTTCTCGGTTCCCTCGGAGCAGCAACCGTTCCTCCTCCTCGACCGTTACTAGGGGGACGGCCCCTAGGTCGAGGAGGATTCCTGGGTGGTGCATTAGCAAGACGGTTGCTTCTTCTGGGAGGCATATTCGTGAAGGGTCACGAGGAGGGTGATGGCTCGACCAGTAGGGCTAGGAATGACCTTTCGTGTCGCTTCCCACAGACGGCGCCAAATGTTGAAGGGTAATTCGTGCTTCTTTCTAAGTTCGCAGTGAGTCGCTATGGTCAACTTATTCTATGTCCTATTCATGTAGTGTTCCTCCTGAAATGATAGGGAACCTTCTTGTAGCTTCCTCACACCTGAAATAGACTAGGAGGGGGGGGTTAGTGTCTCTTATCCGGTCTGTAAGGTATCAGACCGGAGCGACGACTTTACGTGTAGGGAGCTGAAGACTTCCCTAGTGAGAGAAATATTGAGTGGTGGTTGAGAGGTATTATTGCTTACTGTTGAGAAGTGAATGAAGCCTTTATATACTTGTGGACTTTTATGTCCAGGTCGCGTAGGATCACGACACGTGTACGATTGAGATTGAGGCCTTCCTTGGCCCAAGGGAGCGACCATGGTTGGTCGCTCAGGGTCCTCGAGCCTCCCTTGTACGTAGAAGGTGCGAGTATTGTCCTGCCCAGTTTCTCTCAAAGAGCGTTACCTTGACGTAAGGTCCTCGAGCCATAGAGATGCTCCTCGAGCTCAATGGCTGCTTTGTCTTTGTGATGAGATTATTTTGAGGGTTGGCTTCCTAGTGATGGTCGGACCCTATGTTGGTCGAACCACACCTTAGTGACATACTTTGGTGTGGTCGCGCCCCTTGAGGGACGGCCTATGATGCTTTGTCGTGCTCTTAGACCGCTCCAGTTCGTACATGCGGACTGGACATATTTCAACACTAACAAGGGGGTTGTTCTAGGTAGACTTCTTCAGCAAGTTCACCATTCAAGAATGCACCTTTGACATCCATTTGGTAAACAATGAAGTCATTGTGAGCAGCATCCAATCTTGCAACTGGTGCATAAGACTCATCATAGTCCAATCCTTCAGTCTGACAGTAACCTTGAGCAACTAAACGTGCTTTATTTCTTGTTACTTCACCAGACTCACTCAGCTTGTTTCTGAACACCCACTTTGTACCAATAGCTTTCCTTCCTTCAGCAAGTGGTACAAGTTTCCAGACTTTGTTTCTTTCAAATTGATCCAGTTCTTCTTGCATTGCCTTTATCCATTCAGAATGCTTTAAAGCTTCTTCTATGGTTTTAGGTTCAATTTCTGATACAAAGCAAGAGAACAATGATTCTACTTCTACGACAGTTGCTTCTTCAGCAAGTCCATGAGTAGCTTTGGATCTAGTCACTTGGCGTTTATTAATATCGCCAATCATATCCGTAGAGGGATGATCTCTAATCCATTTATTAACAGGTTTTCTGCTTGTTGGATCAGGATATGTTTGCTCATCAGCATGTGACTCTTCAGTATGTACTTGTTCAGTACTACTGGGATTTTGTGTCTCTGCTGAGATTCGTTCATCAGCAACTGCTTGTTCAGCATTGCTTGATTGTGGTAGCTCATCAGCAGGCACTGGAGGTTGCGTAGTTTCAGCAACTGCTTGTTCAGCATTGCTTGATTGTGGTAGCTCATCAGCAGGCACTGGAGGTTGCGTAGTTTCAGCAACTTCCGGAGCAACTGCGTCTTTTGCTGGAAATTCTTTGTCGTGAACTATATTTATCTTGTCATGACTAGGGGGAGGAGAGTCATTGTCAGAATCATCATTTAGTTCAATTGACTTGATTTGCCTAGCATTAGATTCAGTTCTTTGCTCATGTATGATTAACTTTTTCATACATTCTGATATTTCTTCTTCAGCAGGCACTTCTTGTGACTTATGGTAGAATACAACATGCACTGATTCTTCGATCTTTTGTGACTTTTTGTTGTAAACTCTATATGCTTTACTATGCAAGGAGTAGCCGAGAAATATCGCTTCGCCTGCCTTTGGTTGAAATGTTCTTAAGTATTCTCTACCATTGTTAAGAACGAAACATTTGCAACCAAATACTCTTCGATGAGTGATGTTAGGAGGTCTTCCAACAAACAATTCATAAGGAGTTTTGTTGTATTCCTTAGTACTCAAACATCTATTTTGAGTATAACCGGCGGTATTAATCGCTTCAACCCAGTAAGCCTCACTCATTTCAGTGTCAGCAAGCATTATTTCAGTGTCAGCAAGCATTGTTCTTTCAGGGTACGATTCTTCCGTTCAGCAACACCGTTTTGCTGTGGTGTTCTTACTGAGGATAACTGATATTGTATACCTTTTGAGGTACAATATTCAGTTATGTACTGGTTTACAAACTCAGTACCATGGTCTGTCCTTATGACTTTTACCTTGTCATTTTTCATGACTTCAAGCTTATTCAACAAGTTAGGTATTTCAGTCTTGGTTTCAGATTTGTACTTGATGAATACTACCCAAGTGAATCTTGAATAGTCATCCACCACGACCATACCATACTTCTTACCAGCATAGCTTTTTGAAGAAGATTCAAACAAGTCCATGTGCAAGAGTTGTAAAGGTTTTTTAGTTGACGGTACTGCCTTGTTCTTGAAAGAGGATTTGGTTTGCTTTCCTTGCTGACATGCATTGCAAACACCATCCTTCTTAAAAGTAACCTTAGGTAATCCAACTACAAGTGCCTTTTTAGACAGCTTATTCAACGTCTTGAAGTTTAGATGACTTGTTCGTTTATGCCATAACCATGAATTTTTCAGCAAGGCAATCGTGATCTGAGACAAGGCATTTTTCAACAATTGCTGAAGACCAATCTACGGTGTACAAGCCTCCTGATCTTCTTGCAATCATAATTACCTTTTTAGTCTCGAAATCTATAAGTTTACATTCATCACTTTGATTTTGATGAAGTATCCTTTGTCAGCAAACTGACTCATGCTGAAAAGGTTAAACTTAAGATTTTTGACATAAAGAACTCCAATAATGGTTATGCATCCTAACTTCACGTCACCATAGCCTTTTGTAGAACCGTAGCCTCCACCAGCAAACCTTATTGCTGGACCTTTAGACCACCGTCTATAGTTTACAAGGTTATTCTTGTTGCCTGTCATGTACTTTCCACAACCACTATCAAACTGCCAGATTGCATCGTTTGTCTCCGTGGCTGAAGTCTGCACAATCAAGAGCAAACAAGTTAATTATCCAATAATGGATGTCCATTAACATGTTCAAGAATGCGTCCAGTGGAAACCCAAGTCTTAAGTTTTTCAACTTTGACTTGTTTTCTACTTGCTGAGGAACTAGGAGGTTTTGAGCTGAAAGACTTTTGATTCGTGCTGATCAAATCCACTTTCTGATGTGGTGTCTTGCTCGGTTGACCTTTTTGTTGAACATACTTTTCAGTAAGTTCTTTTCTAGCAAGGTTCCTTCTAGCCCTAGTGATGAACGCGAGTTTGTCAGTCCCGGTTCAATCAAATTATATTTGTTATTTAGCCAAAGACAATCCACAACTACAACGAAAACCGTAGTGTAGTAGCAAAATGACTCGAGTGTCGTTCTCTCAGGACTATACTAGCTTTATCAAATCTAATTAAGAATATAAAACAGCAAATAGAAAGCAATAGGGGGTTTTTCAAGCTGGTAATGGAGGTTGGTGATAGTATGGTCCTTCTTAACATAATGGGTCGATAATCATGCATAAATTCCTCGGTCTTGCATACAGATCTTTGAATGAATCTTGGGTCCTGTTGTAAGTATTAAGCACTACGAAGATAATATGGGTCTGACTCGTCAACAACTAACGTCCTATTGTGTTCCGTAATCATTCAACACTACGAAGATAATTTGGTCTGATTGGTCGACAAGTGTCCAAGTGTGCATAATGATCAATACAACATACGAGAATTTTGGTTTCCACTCATCAACGAAATAAAGCAATGACACGGAGTAAAATGCGCGATATAGCCATTAGCATGATTATCTTCCCTCGCTAAGAATTCACATACTACCACCAACGATAAATTTAGCTACTCATAATGTGCATGCAATCAATAGC
This sequence comes from Plantago ovata, assembly GCA_028274465.1. Classification (NCBI taxonomy): domain Eukaryota; kingdom Viridiplantae; phylum Streptophyta; class Magnoliopsida; order Lamiales; family Plantaginaceae; genus Plantago; species Plantago ovata. The sequence goes on along the minus strand of CM051455.1, from coordinate 115,600,554 downwards.
AATCATAGAAGAAAACATATTGAAAGAATATAAAATAAGTAGATAAAAGTTGTAAGATACAAAGTTACCGAAGGTTGTCAATCTCCGGATGATTGCGATCCTACGAGCTCCAATCTGCTATGAAAAAGTATCCCCTAAGCTATGGAACTCCCAGGACAGGCCCCGGGAAGTTCCTACCTAAAACTACAGAGAGAGGTGAGAAAGTAGGCTTGGAAAGATATGATTTTCGGAGAGAAAACTCGCAACTATATATAGGCCTGATTTTTGCCCGCGGCGATTCGGCTCCTGGCTGGGGCGGTTGGCCCCACAGTGTAAACGCGGAATTTCCGCGTTTTAGACGCGGTTTTGGATTTCTTTGCCTTTTCGGACTCGGTTTCAGACTTCTAATGGCCTTCTAACCTCCAGATTCGACCCCTAGACTCCAAATCCTATCCGGAAACCTTCAGATACTCCAAATAGGCTTCTGGAACACCAATTCCTTGTAGACTTCAATATAATTGCCCGTAATTCTCCGAATTTCAACCAAAACCTGTAAAATAAAATCTAAAGGGAAACGTGACACTATTCTAATAAAATGTACTAAAATATAGCTAAATTAACATAGAGGATAGCTAAATTAGGTGAAAAAGACTCGAATGAAAGTGTAAAATACACATTCATCAAACTCCCCAAACCGAACCTTTGCTTGTCCTCAAGCAACTAAGCTAGACTCTAATACAAAAAACATGCAAGACTCAAAATGGAGTTTCATGCCAAATAAAATGAACTAAATTACTGAATCTAGCAAATAACATATGAACAAAAACCATATAAATAAAAGCATGAATATAGGTTGAAGAATACCTCGATTGACTTATACACATCCACATAAGCACTTATGTCAAGGCAAGATAGTCTCTCGTAACATTCTCTACCTGGACCTAGTCAGTGACGACGTAATGATGCATGCTAAGATACGAATGGTTGCCCCGTGCCTATGAAACTGAGGACTTACTGCTGTTCCACCATGTTAAGACTTTTCCTCAAAAGAGGTCGAACCAGTACTGACTCTCATCAAACGAAGGAGGGTTCCCTATAAAAGATAACACTCCCCTATTCTACCCATCTCTCAAGTAAAGTCTTAAGCTATTCACCACTTCCTGAATGGCAGGACGAGGGTGGTCTAGAACAGATGACACTTAAGACAAAAAAGAAAAAAAATAGAAAAACACAATTACGAACAATACGAAAAATTGAAAAGACTCAAACTTTGCTAAACTGCTATTTGGCTTTATTTTTTGGACCCTTCTTTGCTTTTTTGGGGTCTTCTTTTTTTTTTTTTTCTTTCCAGATTCTTTTTTCTTTTTCTCTTTTTTTCTGGAATTTTTCTTTCTTCTTTTTTTATTTTTTCTAGCCAGCAGTAGCATAACAAAAAGAAAAAAAGACTCACACGACTTCCCCAAACCTATTCGAAAGAATAGGTTGGAGTACAAAATTCACAGAAAAGGAAAAATAACCTCACGATACGAAAAATGAAAAACAGAAACAAGTCTATGATGGTGTAACCCCCTCCCCAAACCTATTCGGAAAAATAGGTTATAAACAAAGGATCATACAACCTCACACTACCTCCTTCCTAGGCATTTAGCAATCTCAAAGCATGGTGAAGACTTGTTGCCTCTTAGGTACATAATTACTCGGGAAAACAACTATAAGACCCTAACATGCATCATCCTATTATAAAGGCCTTCGTGAACCGCAGTAGAGAAAACACCACTAAGTGATGTCGAGACTACCATGCTTAACTAAGTGCAATACATAAATGTGACAAGCCAAGCGAGAAAAACCTCAAACAAATTCATAGAAATGAAGCATACGATTAATGGCATAGCTAGTTGATCTACCAATAAAAAAGTTCAAAAAATTCGGCAATAGACTCCATATAAAACATGCAAAAACTATCCTAGGAAAGCAGTAAACGTGCAAATGCAAATGATAAAGCATGCGAGGTACTATACTCATCCTACCAATGCCAAGCTCCAAACTAACACCATCAGATCACTTAAATCCCATCCCCCTCATGAAATTAACGCTAGTCCCTAGCAGTAAGAAAATGAGATAATAAGATGTTATACTAGATGTTACCCCATGGTTTGGCCTCGGTCGGCTGAGTATGCTGCTTGTGATTTATTGGGCCTCCCCCGTGAGCTTCATAGTGTGACATCAGGTCTTCTGGTGGTTGCGGTAGTTCCATTTTTAGGCCGGTCAGGATCAACTCCTCTATCAGAATCATCATTGCCCATATGGCCTTCATCGTCACTACTGTCACCATCATCATCACCAGTAGAGTTGCAGTGGCAGGTAGAATTATCAAGACCAGACGCCGATGTTATGGAATCCTCCATCCTGTAGCCCTCCAATGGGATGTGAACTGTTGAAGGGGAAAGGGCAGTGGTATCAGGACCTCCCCCTCCAACGATTTACACCACAAGAAGGTTACAGTAGGCTGCTCGGTTACTCAGAAGTCTTCTACCTTTTTCTCCAATTTCGACCACATTCTCCACTGTTGCTCCGACCGATGTCAATATGATGCTCACTTCAGAGGTTGGTAAAGGGCGCCCCAACGAGGGACTGTGTACCCATGTCATTATGTTTTGGAACCAAGCTAGCGCTTCGGAACCTTCTAGCAATTGCGAACTCAAGATCAAATCCGTCGCTGCGAGAATGTCCCGGTGCCTTCCAGTTCACTCGAACTCTGCAGTCCTCGTGATGGAGTGATGACGTAGTAACGGTTTCTGTCCCTTCGGTGGTGCATGAATAGGCATAGGAGGCCTTACTCCAGGTGTACTCTAGCTCCTCCTCTCGGATAATCCACGACGTTGTTGCAAAACCCCTTGGCTCGAACGCACATCTAGCGAGATCACTTTCCTTGACATGGTTCTTCACAACAATCATACGGGAATGCTCCCTTCCCTTGGTATGGTACCTACAAGCAGCAATTAGCACCTTGTATGACACAAAACAGACTCGAATATATGCTAGTGTAAAAGCGGAAAATACGAGTGATAAAATCAACAATCAAACTCCCCAACCGCAATGTCTAGCCTAGCTTCTTCATTATGCAATATACTAACGTAACTACTACATGCAATATATCACATCATGCTTTCACTAGACAACCAATATCCTTGATAACAAGGCTCAATTCATACCATAGCAGCGCAAAAAATTCTACCAACATAAATCCTCATACTTAACAATTAAGCATTCTAATGCCAAGTCCACCATCATTACGTCAATAAACACAATCATATGCAAGAAATCAAAGACAAAGACATATTGCATAACAAGATATATCATCTAGCGGCAAAATACCCAAATCAACAATCCAAGCAAAATTGAGCATGCAATTGATAGTAAATAACGTGTCTAATCATACAAACAACATACCCATGCATCAAATAAGCATAATCGAAGCTCAAGATAGAAAATCCCCAAATTTGAAATTTAGGGTTCTAAGGATGATACCTCAGATCTGCAAATCTAACGAATTAGGGTGAAATCTGTTCGGATAGGATGATAGATCGTGTTTCAAGCTTCGAATTAAGCTAAAGAACACTCAATTTGGTCAAGAAATGAAGAAGTTATGAAGATTTAGAAGCAAAATCGCACTTTTCGGGTTTTTTGGGAGTATGGATGAAGAAGAATGAAGAAAATAGGGTTTTGGGGTTGAAATCCGCGTTTTTTAAGATCTGGGCCTGTGGGGCGGTTCGCCCCCCAAGTGGGGTGGTTCGCCCCGTGCTCCCCAGTACGGGGAGACGTGCTCTGATGTCAGAAAATGCGGTTAAAATCCCGAAATCAATTTTTTTCAAAAAACCACTCGAAAAATCTCACTCAAACAAAGGCATATACGACACAGATATGAACAAATTCTCATATGAGAAGCAAATAGTTGAAGAATGAATGCATGCAGAAAAGTAGTAAAGAAAGCGATAAAAATTCCGGGTTGCCTCTCGGATAGCGTCATTGTTTAAAGTCTTTGACTCGAATCCTGTCTGCGCCTATCTCTTCTTTTTGCGGGTACTAGCCTTCCCCTTCATTGATCTCCTTTCCATGCCACGAACCTGTGAGTAAGAAAGAATATAGGCTGCAAGACCACAGTAGTGAGTAATAATATCAGGCGGTTCAGGTGGATCAGGTATGGCTTGCAACACGTGTTGTTTGCCATTCACTTCGATGGTGCAAGTTCTTTGGTAGATATCCATCACTGAGCGTAGCTTAGTCAAGAATGTTTGCCCTAAGAGTATGACATCCCCCGTTCCAGGTGCAGATGCCGGCATAACTACGAAATTGGTGTATATAGATGCTTCACCAATCTTGACCAACACATTTTTCACAACTCCTTCGGGTCTCATAAATGATCCATCCGCTAGTCGCACAATAGCCCTTTCCTCAGGTAGTTTTCCAAGGTTACTCTTTTCAAACACATTCAAGGGAATTATGTTTGAGTAGGATCCCGTGTCTAGTGTGGCACGGGCATCTTCAAGCTCACCAATCCCTACCTTAACATCGAAACTTTTAGGGAGTGGTTCGGGATCCTCTTGCTCCTCATCACTTGCGTCAGAACCAAGGTCCTCCTCTTCTTCCTCAGCCTGTAGAAGTTCTTCCTTCATGCAACACTCGCACCTAATGACTTTCTCAGTTTTGCCTTGTTCCTTACTTGCTCTTCGGTCGATCAACTCTTGCATCTTTTGATGGGAAAGCCTAGTGCTCTCTTCCAACTTATCAAGCCTTGCCCTAGTCTTCTCAGAATCTTCTTCATACCGTTTGAGAAAACTTTGTGTGTGATCGACCATCTTCTGCAAGTTCTCCATCAGTAGAGCCGTCTTCGACTTCGGTGGCTCTTTCGGAGCGGGGTTTTCGCAGTGATCATTACCATAGTTCAGCCTACTACGGTCTTGGTTAGGTCCATAAGTTTGGTTAGCCGGTGCATATCCTTGATTGTTACGGTATCCTCTTCTCCAGAATCCACCTCGAGGATTCCTACCGTCTTGTCCGTAGCTAACTTCTTGAGTACCAAACTCCGTAGCAAAGGCTTCTTCTTCGCCTCCTCGAGCCCAGTTGCCATCATCGTATGCCAACTCCGATCTACACATATGAGCTCCATGCCCATAGTTCTTGCATATTCGGCATACTTCGTTCGAAACAGTTGTTCCGGTGGTGCTCTTGAGGACTTGCTTCAATTCGTTGGTAAAACACTCGAATTGATCCCCATTCCCCCTGTACATAGGGGCTTCTTGAGTCGGTGGAGCTTCAGGTCCACGTCTCCTAACCATTGCTCTTGGGTCCTTGAACTGCGAACCCTTAGCAAGCCTTTCGAAAACAGCCCAGACGGCATCTGCGGTTTCCTCCCAAATATTGCCTCGGCATTGGAAATCCACCACTTGTTGGTTCTCGAAGGTTAGTCCATTGTAGAAGTGTTGGACTAGGTCGGAGAGTTCAAAACCATGGTGAGGGCACTTGTTCGTGAGATCTTGGAACCTCTCGAACGCGGTGTAGATAGTCTCATCATAGTCTTGCTTGAATCCAGTGATCTGCACCTTGAGCGCAGTAGTCAGAGTGTGTGGGAAGTATTTCTCCATGAAAGCTGAAAAAACCTTTTCCCAAGTGTCCAGCGAGCCTGCTGGAAGAGAGCTCAGCCATGACTTGGCTCTGTCGCCAAGTCCCATAGCAAAAACCTTCATCCTCAACTCATCCGTTGTTATGTCAGCTCCGGGTCGTGGGAGTTGGTTGACGAAATCATCGATATCGTGCAAGTACCCCATCACATCCTCCCTTGATAAGCCATAGAACCTCGGAAGTTGTTGGAATGCGTGGTTCTTGATCTCCAGATCTCGGGTTGCAGACGAAAGAACTATCGCCGGTCCCCTCATACGATCCTTGGTGGGTTGTACCCATGCCTTCAGTGGTCTAGCTTCTGCCATTCTGTCGATTTCCTTGAATAGACTAATTAGAGATTCAGAGAAATCGGTTTCCTCTATTTCCTCTAGTGCGCGCCTTTCAAGTAGTCGCCTTCTCTGGTGGTAGACTCTATCGATCTCAGCAATTGAATTAGCAAGCGGTGTTCCTGCAGAACGTGTATGTGGCATACACTATCTGTGACAGACTAGGTAAAGTGATTAGAAACAAACTAGGAAAGCAGAGAGAGATTAAAAAGGAAAAAAAAACTAAAAGAATTAGGAATCTAAAGCTGTAAATATAAACAAATCAAACAGAAAAAAGGAGTATAGTCCCCGGCAACGGCGCCAATTTGATGAACGCGAGTTTGTCAGTCCCGGTTCAATCAAATTATATTTGTTATTTAGCCAAAGACAATCCACAACTACAACGAAAACCGTAGTGTAGTAGCAAAATGACTCGAGTGTCGTTCTCTCAGGACTATACTAGCTCTATCAAATCTAATTAAGAATATATAACAGCAAATAGAAAGCAATAGGGGGTTTTTCAAGCTGGTAATGGAGGTTGGTGATAGTATGGTCCTTCTTAACATAATGGGTCGATAATCATGCATAAATTCCTCGGTCTTGCATAGAGATCTTTGAATGAATCTTGGGTCCTGTTGTAAGTATTAAGCACTACGAAGATAATATGGGTCTGACTCGTCAACAACTAACGTCCTATTGTGTTCCGTAATCATTCAACACTACGAAGATAATTTGGTCTGATTGGTCGACAAGTGTCCAAGTGTGCATAATGATCAATACAACATACGAGAATTTTGGTTTCCACTCATCAACGAAATAAAGCAATGACACGGAGTATAATGCGCGATATAGCCATTAGCATGATTATCTTCCCTCGCTAAGAATTCACATACTACCACCAACGATAAATTTAACTACTCATAATGTGCATGCAATCAATAGCAATCATAGAAGAAAACATATTGAAAGAATATAAAATAAGTAGATAAAAGTTGTAAGATACAAAGTTACCGAAGGTTGTCAATCTCCGGATGATTGCGATCCTACGAGCTCCAATCTGCTCTGAAAAAGTATCCCCTAAGCTATGGAACTCCCAGGACAGGCCCCGGGAAGTTCCTACCTAAAACTACAGAGAGAGGTGAGAAAGTAGGCTTGGAAAGATATGATTTTCGGAGAGAAAACTAGCAACTATATATAGGCCTGATTTTTGCCAGCGGCGGTTCGCCTCCTGGCTGGGGCGGTTCGCCCCACAGTGTAAACGCGGATTTTCCGCGTTTTAGACGCGGTTTTGGATTTCTTTGCCTTTTCGGACTCGGTTTCAGACTTCTAATGGCCTTCTAACCTCCAGATTCGACCCCTAGACTCCAAATCCTATCCGGAAACCTTCAGATACTCCAAATAGGCTTCTGGAACACCAATTCCTTGTAGACTTCAATATAATTGCCCGTAATTCTCCGAATTTCAACCAAAACCTGTAAAATAAAATCTAAAGGGAAACGTGACACTATTCTAATAAAATGTACTAAAATATAGCTAAATTAACATAGAGGATAGCTAAATTAGATGAAAAAGACTCGAATGAAAGTGTAAAATACACATTCATCACCTAGCATTAAGAGTCTTTTCAGAACTCTTAGGCTTGATTTTCTTCATCTCTTTGAAGTATCTTTTCTGACTTTGCTTATACTCGTGAAAAAGTTGACTTTGCTTGGTTTTGAAACCGAGTCCACTTTTCGGAGAATGCTGAACTTTTGTGTCAGAAACCTTACTTGATTCAGGTTTGTCAGCAAAGGTCTTCTGATTACTTTTAGTAATCTTGCCTTTTGACTTAACAACTTGCTTTTCAGCAATTTGTTTGGCGGAATGCTTCACATCATCCTTCTTCTTTCCAGTTTGCTTCTCAGCAACCTGTTTTCCTTTTAAAGTCTTGTTACTTTGAGTAGCAACAGCGGGCTTTATGGTCATAGGTACTTGATTGCATGTTTCAGCAACCTTAAATTGACTAAACTGATAGAGTTCTGGTAGACCACTATCAGTAGCACGTACAAAGGAAATCGGTGATTTATCTTTATTCAAGATTTCCACATCATGACCTTCATACGTAGCACCTAAACCTTCTTTCTGAGATGGATCTCTCAAGTAAGAGTTTAGTTCAGTCAGCATATTACTTGCGTCAGCATAAGATTTGAAATTGATTTTCATCTTTTTCATCTCTTGGATTTCAGCAAGTAACTTTAGAATTGAGGACTGATATTCTTCCAATTCTAATGCCATTTGAGAATTCTTCTCTGTAGCTTTAGCAATTAACTTCTTAAGACGCCTTATTTCAGCATCCTTTTCTTCTGTCTCTTCCTTCAGCAAGACATACTTTTCAGTAGTCTGCTTGGTCAGAGTTTCAGCAATCTGTAGTTTCTCTTGCTGTCTGCTCAGAGTTTTCTCAAATCTTTCAATTTCTCCTTGAATCTTGTCAAGGTCAATCTCGTCTTCACTTTCTGAGTCTGAGTTAGAGGTAGGGTTGTTTACCTGACCAGCCATGTGGCAGAACTCGTAGTTTGACACATCTGGATAAGCTTCCATAGCTATTCCACAAACTTCTTTGCCAATCTCCACATCTAGAGTGGCTTCTTCATCGTCAGTGTCTGAGCTTTCATCCTCACTGTCTTCGCATCTAGTATCAATGCACAATGCATCGATTTTTGCCTGAAGCTTCTTCTTTTCTTCAGCAATAAAAGCTCTTTTGAACTTCTTCTTCTTTTCAGCAGATTTGCCTTTCAGCAAAGGGCAATTAGCTTTGAAGTGTCCAGGCTTTTTGCAGTAAAAGCATAGATCATTTCCAACTGCTGGTTCTTCTGATGAAGTTGCTTGCTGAGCTTGCTTGTTCAGCGAGCTAGTCTCATTCTTGTACTTATGGTAGTTGTTACCAAGATGCTTTTTAAGCTTCTCTTTTGCTTTTCGCCTTTCAAGTTCCTTGCTGATGAATTTCTTCATGTTTTTGACAACCAAAGAGTTTTCATCAGTAGGCTCTTTATCATTCTTCTTTTCAGAAGATGACGGCTTTGCAGCAAGAGCAATGTTTTGCGATTTTTCAGCAAACACATTTTCTCTTTGCTTTGTCTCATAATTGACAGTAGCAAGATGAGAGAACAACTCTGTTGGTGTAATATCTGGCATTCCTTGATTGTAATAGAAATTCTGAGTGTGGATCCATTCTTGATTCAGACTTTTGATGATGGTTTTCACCTTCTCAGAATCTGAGTAAAGATTTCCAACACCCAAGGCTGCCATTTCACTAGCAAGAGTTGTGAATCTGAAGTCCAAGTCTTCCAGTGACTCGTTTGTACCTTGCTTAAAGTTTTGAAACTTTAACTTAAGTACTTCAAGTTTGTTTTCCTTGGTTTTGTCAGATCCAACACAAAGATCTTGAACCATTTTCCAAGCTTCCTTTGCAGTCTTAGCACCCCACAGTTTGCACTGTATGGTATCCAGAGTTGATCGAATGATGATGTTTCTTGCTTGGCCATCAAGACGGAATCTCTTAGCTTCGTCAGAAGTCCATTCCTCTCTCGGTTTTGACACGACGGTATTAGTCGGTTCGCCTAAGATAGTTTTCTTTCCAGCTTCAGTGGTCTTGTGAGGGAAACTCCTTTCAACCTTAGTGATCTTGATAGGTCCATCATTAATGACAGTGACCATCTGAGCACTAATGGCCTCAAGATGTAACATCATGTTGTTTCACCATTTTTCGTAATTTTCCAGCTTCAGCAAGGGAGCATCTCCTAAAGACATCATGTCAGCAAAGCACTACCAAACTGATCAAGTGTGAGTGATTTACGGAAAGCACCTAAGGGGATCTAGGTTCAGTGCTGAAGGTTAAAGAACCTCCAGCTCTGATACCACTTGTTGGTCCCTTTAAACAACAAGAAAAGACTAGAGGGGGGGGGTGAATAGTCTTTTCAAACTTTCGTCGTTTAAAACTTTCTCAGCAAGTTCTTATTACTTTTCAGTAATGAGTTTGCTGATACTTAACTTTCTCAGCAAGCGCAAGTTACTTTGCAGTAACTAGGTTTGCTGATACTTGAAATCAGAGAGCGGAAGTCTTTGATACAATAAGTGCTCTTTCAGTAAATGAAGGTTTCAGCAAGTGATGTGAGTGACTGTGTACAGATAGATATGATTTGCTGAAAACTAAATACAGTAAGTAAATCACACAAACACTTTTATATTGGTATCTGAGAGTGGCGTAATCTCTCAACTAATCTACTTTGTCCTTTCTAGGACTGAATCCACTAAGATAAGATTGAGGTTCCTTACAACACCTATCTAGAGCGATTCAAACAGAAACCAAAGCACACTTGCTTCGTCTCCAACCTAATCTAGAGAACGCAACCTTGTTCTCCACCAAACTTGGTACTTTTAATCAGCAAAACTATGCTTGATTAAGTTCCCCCTGAATATCACGCCTGAAAGGGTGTATTTTCAGTTAGAGAGGTTTGGGATGAGAAAACTTAATTATAACTTATTCAATTACAACAAGTAATCTAAGAAACAAAACTTTGAATACTTTGCAGTAAACAAGTTTGATTGTTTCTGTTGTCAAGACTTGTTCTTGTTCGAAAGAAAGAAAGAACACTAAACTAATTTCTTAGTCGTGCAAATTCTACTTCTTCACAAGTAGCTTTTTCAAGCTTTAAGTCTTGGAACGGATCAATGGCAGTAGAGAGTATTGAAGGGTTTGTGAGTTTAAGCACAAGTGAGAGTATGATCACGTTGTTGACACACTTCAATGACCTCTATTTATAGTGAATATAAGGAGCCGTTTGAATTTTAAATTCCAAGGCTTTTGTTCCTTAAGATGTCACTATCTTGCTTTTGTACTTTCAGCAGCGTCCTTGTTTGTCTTCTAGTCTTCATGTCCTCCACGTGCATGCTTTGCATTTAATGCTTATTTGAATAGAATTCAAACAGTAACATTGGAGCGCAAAAACAAGTACTTTCAGCAAGAGGTCACATATGTTCCATCAGCAAGTGGTCAGTCTCAGTTTCAGCAAGCGCAACCTACTATGTCTTCAGATTTTCACTTATGCAATGCGGTTGCTGAAGTTTCCACTTTCTGAGCAACATGTGCCTTTGTAGATACCAGTCTTCAGAAATCTTCTAGTCTTCAGATCTTCGAAATCTTCAAGTCTTCAGATCTTCAAAATTTTCAAGATTCTGAGCGGTTCTAAATGCTTCAATAGTTTGTTTGTAAAAACAAAGTACATCATCAACAAATGCTTCAATAGGTTATTTTCTTTTCAGAAAACAAGATACATCATAAGCTTTAAAACTAACCTATCTAGAACCTATTCTAAGTCTTCAGCAAACGTTCCTCTTTTACAATGTCCTTAAAATTCTAAATTCCTATGGACCTTAAGAGTACTAGTTACTGGACTTTCCTTAATTTAGCATGGTTAATTGCTCATCAAAATTACAAGTTTCCTAATACAACTCAAAAACACCAAACCACATATGTTAATAATGTAGATCATGTACTTGAACAGTCAAATCTACCAAAAACCCCACACGACCATAAAATTTCAAGAAGACAGTATCTTTTAAATTTTTTGACAGAATACAAAGAAAGCAAATACACTCAAACTCCATATAACAAGATTTCTTCAGAATATATGCTGTAAAATATACAAACCCTAGTAAAGTAACAACTAAGAACATGAAGCCATATAAAGGAACAATCAACAACACTTGCATCTCACTATTCCAAACGAAAAACTAAACACCAGAAGCTAGCATTATCATTTGAGCTTGGAAAGGGCATCACTCAATATACTATATGAAAAAGGTCATGAAAAACATTGCTAAAGAATTTTACCAGAAAAGGAGCATCTGTACGCTTCATAGTTTTGAAGAAGACATGGTCCTTCGAAATCGCTGTAGACGAAAGCATTTTCACTTGCAGTAGGGAGAGAGTTCTTTCTTGATTTTTATGGGGTGGAAGTATGTCTGATAAAGATCTTATTTCTTAAGTCCCTTCACTTGAAATATATGAAAGTGTTTTAGTGGAGTAAGACATATAATATTATTATATTTAAATTATTATGCTAGTGGTTTAGTGAAATGAGTGGGTGGAAGCTGGTGAGTCTGATGAGATAGCTAGCAGAACTCTAGTAGCATGCTACATACAAATGTCATCTCTCATTAATGAGAAAGGAAAAAGGAGGGGAAGTACACATCTATGCTCTGTACACTGGTCAATCAAGCTAGCACATTTTCCAATTTTTTAATGATCAAGCAAAATGAAATACTCTAGTTTCAACTTCAAACTCTACTCACATTTTTTGGCTCCAAAAATGATACGAAAATGAAATGGGAAATGAAATGATACATTTTGATGCCCACATTTTGATAGCTCAAGTGAGTATACACATAATTTTCTCTTTTCCAACATTCCATACATAAATGTGCCCATAAATGTCCTCAAATTCCTTATCATTGTGTATTAATAGAATCTTAAAGGAATATAATAAATGCGATAGAATATCACTAAATCATTAAGGCTGGTCATTTGATTGTTCAGTTTTGTTGTTTTTTAGTTACTTTGGTACATATCTGATAACATTTCGAATGAAACTCCCATTTTTTTCTTGCTTTTCCTATGAGTCTGATTCATATTTTTTGTCATTGCATTTCCCCCTTCCACATTAAAAGTCTTGGGCTATGTATAGAAGGGCATACTATCAATCATACAATCATTTTCTTTAAAAATATACAGGGCAAATATCACTATAATTATTAGATTATTACTGATAGGACCGTTACTGATACTCCCGACTACACAAAGATCCCAATGGGATACAGCTCCCCTGCACATGCAGTGGATCCCAAATGAAACCCGAACCCAAAGGCAATCAGCTCCCGTTGGGGACACCTATTTAACGTGGGTTTAACGGGCATTGACATTCAACATATTGTGGTTATACTTCGAAAATACTTCTTGAATTCATGCTTTTTCTAACTAGAAGTATCCTTACCATATTAGACAAGTTACAAAAAAAATTTCCAACATTTTATATAAATGTATTTGTAAAATTATCCCTGTTTTATGTTTTGTTTGGCCTTTGGATTGAAAAAAGCAGAAACCTGATTACAAGAACGGGGTAATTTCGGGCGAAATTACCCCGCCGTGATCACAGGATACCGATGGGATACTGAAACCCGCCGGGCATGCTCACGATGTGGGATTTGTGAAAAAACGACAAAAAAATTTCAGAGAAATACACATAACACAGAGTTTTGCACAAAAAAAAGGACATTTTACCCGCCTTGATCATTGGGATCCCGACGGGATACTGAACCCGCCGGGCATGCTCAGCATGCGGAGCTTATTTTTCCAAAAATAGCACTAATGGGGACTTACCAAATAAAACGTTAAAAAGTAAAAAAAATAATGACTATCGGTTTCAATTACAATTTACTCTCCAACTCTTTTCTTTTTACAAATTTTCAATTTTTTCAGAAAAAAAAAAAATAGGACAATTTACCCGCCTTGAACACTGGGATCCCGACGGGATATTGAACCCGCTGGGCATGGTCAGCATCCGGAGCTTATTTTTCCAAAAATAGCACTAATGGGGCCTTACCAAATAAAACGTCAAAAAGTAAAAAAATTCAATGACTATCGGTTTCAATTACAATCTACTCTCCGACTCTTTTTATTTATTTTTTTCAAACTTATAATTGGTATATTTGAAAATGATCTAAATTCGGATTTTCGACAAATGCCATTTTGTTTTATGCGTCGGCCTTGCGATACTAACAAGCACTTATAAAAATAATAATAATAATAATAATGATAATAATAATAATAATAATAATAATAATAATAATAATAATAATAATAATAATAATAATAATAATAATAATAATAATAATAATCAAGATACCACAGGCTTGGTATCTTGATGACGGCACTATCATTGGTGATACTCTTATGGTTGCCAAGGCGCTCAATATTATCCGTGTTGATGGACCAGCTTGTGGGTTGCATCTGAATGTCGATAAGACTGAGCTTTTTTGGCCTGTGGAGGACCCTCGTGGAAGGGTGGCTGGCCTTTTCCCTTCTTCTATCTCTCGTCCGCTTCGGGGTGTCAAGCTCCTTGGGGGCTCTGTTAGTGCGGATTCTGGTTTTTGCCTTGATTTAGTTGCGCGCAGGGTTTCCAAGACTATCTCTTTGTTGGAGGCTATCCGGAAGCTCGATGATCCTCAGTGTGAGCTTCTTCTTCTTCGCAATTGTGCGGGGGTGGCGAAGTTATCTTATGCTTTGAGGACCTGCCCTCCGTTGGCTTGTGGTGATGCTCTAGCCCAGTTTGATCAGGCCTTGCGTACTTCCTTGGAGATGATCGTTACAGGTTCAGGGCCTGGTTTCGGGGATTGGCAGTGGCGGCTTGCCACTCTTCCCATCAGACTTGGAGGTCTGGGGGTCCTGTGTGCGGTGGATGTCAGTCAGTATGCTTTTCTTGCTTCTCGCTTGCAGTCCAGCTCCTTGCAAGATAGGATTCTGTTGAGGTCCGTGGTTTTTTCTACTGGTCCTACCTTTCAGTCTGCTCTTGACAGTTTCACGACCTTTTGTGGTGTTGATGTTCTCTCTGTTACATCTAGCTCTCCTGCCCCCCAGTTTATGAAGTCTTTGGCAAAGAGTTATTTTGGTGTCATTGATGCACATCTGTCGTCACGGTATGGGTTGAGTCATCGGCATCAGGCTCTTCTTAGTTGTCTTCGTGCACCTCATGCACAGGATTACTTACTCACCATTCCTATTGATGGGTTGGGACAGCGGATGAACCCGCAACAGTTCCGTGTTGTGTTGTGTTATCACCTTGCAGTCCCTTTGTTCCCTGATGGTTCCTCTTGCTCGAGTTGTCGTGTGCGACGGATGGACCAGTGGGGTGACCACGCTGTCCATTGTTCTAGTGAGGTGGGGGTGAATTTCCGGCACAACCTTGTGCGTGATACCTTGGCTGACATCTGTTCACGGGTTGGAGTGGTTGTGCGAAAAGAGGCCCATATGGCGTTCCTCTCAGAGGATGGTCGGGACCTGCGCCCGGCAGACTTGTTATTATACAATTGGTCCCTGATGAATGTGTATTTTACACTTTCATTCGAGTCTTTTTCACCTATTTTAGCTAAACTCTATGTTAATTTAGCTATATTTTAGTACATTTTATTAGAATAGTGTCACGTTTACCTTTAGATTTTATTTTACAGGTTTTGGTTGAAATTCGGAGATTTCCGGGCAATTATATTGAAGTCTACAAGGAATTGGTGTTCCAGAAGCCTATTTGGAGTATCTGAAGGTTTCCAGATAGGATTTGGAGTCTAGGGGTCGAATCTGGAGGTTAGAAGGCCACTAGAAGTCAGAAACCGAGTCTGAAAAGGTGAAGAAATCCAAAACCGCGTCGAAAACGCGGAAATTCTGCGAAATTACTGTGGGGCGAACCGCCCCGGAATATTTCGGGGCCTATATATAGTGCTCAGTTTTCTCTCCGAAAATCATATCTTCCCAAGCCTACTTTCTCACCTCTCTCTATAGTTTTAGGTAGGAACTTCCCGGGGCCTGTCCTGGGAGTTCCATAGCTTAGGGGATACTTTTTCATAGCAGATTGGAGCTCGTAGGACCACAATCATCCGGAGATTGACAACCTTCGGTAACTTTGTATCTTACAGTTTTATTCTACTTATTTTATATATCTTTCAATATGTTTTCTTCAATGATTTCTGTTGATTGCATGCCTATTATGAGTAGCTAAACTTATCATTGGTGGTAGTATGTGAATTCTTAGCGAGGGAAGATAATCATGCTAATGGCTATATCGTGCATTATACTCCGTGTCATTGCTTTATTTCGTTGATCAGTTGTAACCAAAATTCTCGTATGTTGTATTGATTATTATGCACAATTGGACACTAGTCGACCATCAGACCAATTATCTTCGTAGTGTTGAATAATTACGGAACACATTAGGACGATCGTGATTAACTAGTCAGACCATATTATCTTCGTAGTGTTTAATACTTGCAACAGGACACTAGATTGATTCAAAACATCTCTATGCAAGACCGAGGAATTTATGCATGATTATCGACCCATTATGTTAAGAAGGACTACTATCACCAATCTCCATTATCTGCTAGAAACCCCCTATTGCTATCTGTCTGCTGTTTTATATTCTCTTGTTAAATAGATAAAGCAAGTTATAGTCCTGAGAGAACGACACTCGAGTCATTCTATCGCTACACTACGGTTTTCGTTGTAGTTGTGGATTGCCTTTGGCTAATTACAAATATATTTGATTGAATTTGACACGTTCATCAAATTGGCGCCGTTGCAGGGGACTATACTCCTTTTTTCTGTTTAATTTGTTTATATTTACAGCTTTAGATTCCTAATTCTATTAGTTTTAGCTTTCCTTTTTAATCTCTCTCTGATACTGCTTTCCTAGTTTGTTTCTAATCACCTTTCCTAGTCTGTTTCAGATTGTGTATGCCGCATACACGTTCTGCAGGTACACCGCTTGCTAATTCAATTGCTGAGATCGACAGAGTCTACCACCAAAGAAGGCGACTACTTGAAAGGCGCGCACTAGAGGAAATAGAGGAAACCGATTTCTCTGAATCTCTACTTAGTCTATTCAAGGAAACCGACGGAATGACAGAAGCTAGACCACTGAAGGCATGGGTTCAACCCACCAAGGATCGTATGAGGGGACCGGCGATTGTACTTTCGTCTGCAACCCGAGATCTGGAGATCAAGAACCACACATTCCAACAACTTCCGAGGTTCTATGGCTTATCAAGGGAAGATGTGATGGGGTACTTGCACGATATCGATGATTTCTTCAACCAACTCCTACGACCCGGAGCTGACATAACAACGGATGAGTTAAGGATGAAGGTTTTTGCTATGGGACTTGGCGACAGAGCCAATTCATGGCTGAGTTCTCTTCCAGCAGGCTCACTGGACACTTCGGAAAAGGTTTTTTCAGCTTTCATGGAGAAAAACTTCCCTCACACCTTGACTACCGCGCTTAAGGCGCAAATCACTGGATTCAAGCAGGACTATGATGAGACCATCTACACCGCGTTTGAGAGGTTCCAAGATCTCACGAGCAAGTGCCCTCACCATGGTTTTGAACTTTCTGACCTAGTCCAACAATTCTATAATGGACTAACCTTCGAGAACCAACAAGTGGTGGATTTCCAATGCCGAGGCAATATTTGGGAGGAAACCGCAGAAGCCGTCTGGGCAGTTTTCGAAGGGCTTGCTAAGGGTTCGCAGTTCAAGGACCCGAGAGCAATGGTTAGGAGACGTGGACCTGAAGCTCCACCAACTCAAGAAGCCCCTATGTACAGTGGGAATGAGGATCAATTCGAGTGCTTTACCAACGAATTGAAGCAAGTCCTCAAGAGCGCCACCGGAACGACTGTTTCGAACGAAGTATGCCGAATATGCAAGAACTATGGGCATGGGGCTCATATGTATAGATCGGAGCTGGCATACGATGATGGCAACTGGGCACGAGGAGGCGAAGAAGAAGCCTTTTCTACGGAGTTTGGTACTCAAGAAGTTAGCTACGGACAAGACGGTAGGAATCCTCGAGGTGGATTTTGGAGAAGAGGATACCGTAACAATCAAGGATATGCACCGACTAACCAAACTTATGGACCTAACCAAGACCGTAGTAGGCTAAACTATGGTAATGACCACTGCGAAAATCCCGCTCCGAAAGAGCCACCGAAGTCGAAGTCGGCTCAACTGATGGAGAAGTTGCAGAAGATGGTTGATCACACACAAAGTTTTCTCAAACGTTATGAAGAAGATTCTGAGAAGACTAGGCCAAGGCTCGATAAGTTGGAAGAGAGCACTAGGCTTGCCCATCAAAAGATGCAAGAGTTGATCGACCGAGGAACAAGTAGGGAACAAGGCAAACTGCCTAGCAGCACTGTGAAGTCGAATGCCATAAAATTGGCTGGTGATGTACCTGACGAAATCACCATCAAGAAGATTGTTAGGTGCGAGTGTTGCATGAAGGAAGAACTTCTACAGGCTGAGGAAGAAGAGAAGGACTTTGGTTCTGACACAAGTGATGAGGAGCAAGAGGATCCCGAACCACTCCCTAAAAGTTTCGATGTTAAGGTAGGGATTGGTGAGCCTGAAGATGTCCGTGCCACACTAGACACGGGATCCTACTCGAACATAATTCCTTTGAATGTGTTTGAAAAGAGCAACATCGGAAAACTATCAGAGCAAAGGGCTATTGTGCAACTGGCGGATGGATCCTTTATGAGACCCGAGGGCGTTGTGAAAAATGTGTTGGTCAAGATTGGTGAAGCATCTATATACACCAATTTTGTAGTTATGCCGGCGTCCGCACCTGGAACGGGGGATGTCATACTCTTAGGGCAAACATTCTTGACCAAACTACGCTCCGTGATGGACATTTACCAAAGAACTTGCACTATCGAAGTGGATGGCAAGCAACACGTATTGCAAGCCATACCTGATCCACCTGAACAGCCTGATATTACTACTCACTACTGTGGTCTTACAGCCTATATTCTTTCTTATTCACAAGTTCGTGGCATGGAAAGGAGATCAATGAAGGGGAAGCCGAGTACCCGCAAAAAGAAGAGATACGCGCAGACAGGAGTCGAGTCAAAGAGTTTAAACAATGACGCTATCCGGGAGGCAACCCGGAATTTTTATCGCTTTCTTTACTGCTTTTCTGCATGCATTCATTCTTGAACTATTTGCTTCTCGTATGCGAATTTGTTCATGTCTGTGTCGTATATTCTTATGTTTGAGTGAGATTTTTCGAGTGGTTTTTTGAAAAAATTGGTTTCGGGGATTAAAACCGCATTTTCTGACGACGGGAACCGTCTCCCCGCATTGGGGAGCACGGGGCGAACCGCCCCGTGTGGGGCGAACCGCCCAACGGTCCCAGAACTTCAAAAACGCAGATTTCATCCCCAAAACCTTATTTTCTTCATTCTTCTTCATCCATCCTCCCAAAAAACCCGAAAAGTGAGATTTTACATCTAAATCTTCATAACTTCTTCATTTCTTGACCAAATTGAGTGTTCTTTAGCTTAATTCGAAGCCTATTACATGATCTATCATCCTATCCGAACATATTTCATCCTAATTCGTTAGATTTGCAGATCTGAGGTATCATCCTTAGAACCCTAATTTTCGAATTTGGGGGTTTTCTATTTTGAGCTTCAATTATGCTTATTTGATGCATGGGTATGTTGTTTGTGTGATTAGACATGTTATTTACTATCAATTGCATGCTCAATTTTGCTTGGATTGTTGATTTGGGTATTTTGCTGCTAGATGATATATCTTGTTCTGCAATATGTCTTTATCTTTGATTTCTTGCATATGATTGAGTTTGTTGATGTAATGATGATGGATTTGACATTAGAATGCTTAATTGTTGAGTATGAGGATTTATGTTGGTAGAATTTTTGCGCTGCTATGGTATGAATTGAGCCTTGTTATCAAGGATATTGGTTGTCTAGTGAAAGCATGATGTGATGTATTGCATGTAGTAGTTACATTGGTATGTTGCATGATGAAGAAACTAGGCTAGACATTACGGTTTGGGGAGCTTGATTGTTGATTTTATCACTCGTATTTTTCGCTTTTACACTAGCATATATTTGAGTCTGTTTTGTGTCATACGAGGTGCTAATTGCTGTTTGTAGGTACCCTACCAAGGGAAGGGAGCATTCCCGTATGATTGCTGTGAAGAATCATGTCAAGGAAGGTGATCTCGCTAGATGTACGTTCAAGCCAAGGGGTTTTGCAACAACGTCGTGGATTATCCAAGAGGAGGAGCTAGAGTACACCTGGAGTAAGGACTCCTATGCCTATTCATGCACCACCGAAGGGACAGAAACCATAATTACGTCATCACTCCATCACGAGGACTGCAGAGTTCGAGTGAACTGGACGGCACTGGGATATTCTCGCAGCGACGGATTTGATCTTGAGTTCGCAGTTGCTAGAAGGTTCCGAAGCGCTAGCTTGGTTCCAAAACATAATGACATGGGTACTCAGCACCTTGTTGGGGTGCCCCTTGCCTGCCTCTAAAAAGAGCATAACATTGATATTGGGAGCATCAACTATAGAGAATGTGGTCGACATTGGAAAACATGGAAGACAACCTCTGAATACCCGAACAGCTTGCTGTAACCTCCTTGGGGTGTAGAACGCTGGAGGGGGAGGACCTGATACCGCTTGCCTTTCCCCTTCAACAGTTCACAAGCTATTGGAGAGATACCGGGTGGAAGATTCCATAACAGAGGCGGCCAATCTTGAAGATTCCTTTCGACACTGCAACTCTACTAGTGAGGATGTGCGTGATAGTAGTGACAATGAAGGCCATACGGGCAATGATGATACTAACTGAGGAGTTGTTCCTATTCAGCCCATAATTGAAACTACCACTCCTACCAGAAGACCTGATGACTCCCTATAAAGCTCGCAGAGGAGGCCCAATAACTCACAAGCAGCATACTCAGCCGGCCGAGGCCAAACCATGGGGTAACATCTAGTATCACATCTTATTTCCTCATTTTCTTACTGCTAGGGACTAGCGTTAATTTCATGAGGGGGGATGGGATTTAAGTGATCTAATGTTGTTAGTTTGGAGCTTGACATTGGTAGGCTGAGTATAGTACCTCGCATGCTTTATCCGTCTCCATTTGCATTTGCACGTTACTGCTTTCTTAGATTTTTTAGGTTGCATTCACTACATTCATCCTAGGATAGTTTTGCATGTTTTATATGGAGTTTATTGCCGAATTTTTTGAACTTTTTTATTGGGTAGATCAACTAGCTATGCCGTTAATCGTATGCTTCATCTCTATGAATTTGTTTGAGGTTTTTCTCGCTTGTCTTGTCACATTTATGTATTGCACTTAGTTAAGCATGGTAGTCTCGACATCACTTAGTGGTGTTTTCTCTACTGCGGTTCACGAAGGCCTTTATAATAGGATGATGCATGTTAGGGTCTTATGGTTGTTTCCCGAGTAATTATGTACCTAAGAGGCAACAAGTCTTCACCATGCTTTGAGATTGCTAAATGCCTAGGAAGGAGGTAGTGTGAGGTTGTGTGATCCTTTGTTTATAACCTATTCTTCCGAATAGGTTGGGGAGGGGGTTACACCGTCATTAGACTTGTTTCTGTTTTTCATTTTCGTATCGTGAGTTTATTTTCCTTTCCGTAAATTTTGTACTCCAACCTATTCTTTCGAATAGGTTTGGGGAAGTCGTGTGAGTCATTTTGTTTCTCTCTTTGTTATGCTACTGCTGGCTAAAAAAAAAAAAAATCGAAAAAAAAAAAGAAAGGAAAAAAAAGGAAAAAGAAAAGGAAAAAAGAATCTGGAAAGAAAGAAAAGAAGAAGACCCCAAAAAAGAAAAGAAGGGTCCAAAAAAAGAAAGCCAAAAGCAGTTTAGCAAAAGTTTGAGTCTTTTCCATTTTTGTAATGTTCGTAATTGTGTTTTTCTATTTTTTATCTTTTTGTCTTGAGTGTCATCTGTTCTAGACACCCTCGTCCTGCCATTCAGGAAGTGGTGAATAGCTTAAGACTTTACTTGAGAGATGGGTAGAATAGTGAGTGTTATCTTTATAGGGAACCCTCCTTCGTTTGATGAGAGCAGTACTGGTTCGACCTCTTTTGAGGAAAAGTCTTAACATGGTGGAACAGCAGTAAGTCCTCAGTTTCATAGGCACGGGACAACCATTCGTATCTTAGCATGCTTCATTACGTCGTCACTGACTAGGTCCAGGTAGAGAATGTTACGAGAGAGACTTCTTGTCTCTGACATAAAAGTGCTTTATGTGGATGTGTATAAGT
>CM051455.1:115473038-115578570 GCA_028274465.1 Plantago ovata | reverse complement strand
TACGGAGTTTGGTACTCAAGAAGCTTAGCTACGGACAAGACGGTAGGACTCCTCGAGTTGGTTTTGGAGAAGAGGATTACTCGTAACAATCAAGGATATGCACCGACTAACCAAACTTATGGACCTAACCAGACCGTAGTGGTAAACTATGGTAATGACCACTGCAAAATCCGCTCCGACAGAGCCACCGAAGTCGAAAGTCGGCTCAACTGATGGAGAAAGTTGCCAGAAGATGGTGATCACACACAAGTTTTCTCAAACGTTATGAAGAAGATTTAGAGAAGACTAGGCAAGGCTCGATAAGTTGGAAGAGAGCACTAGGCTTGCCCATCAAAAGATGCAAGAGTTGATCGACGAGCGGAGGAAAAGAGGGAACAAGGCAAATGCCCGCCTAGCAGCACTGTGAAGTCGAATGCCATAACATTGGCTGGTGATGTACCTGACGAAAATCACCATCAAGGAGATTGTTAGGTGCGAGTGTGCAGAAAGGAAGAACTTCTACAGGCTGAGGAAGAAGAGCACGGACCTTTGTTTTGAACACAGTGATGAGTGAGCAAGAGGATCCCGAACCACTCCCTAAAGTTTCGATGTTAAGGGGGGATTGGTGGCCTGAAGATGTCCGTCTGCCACCTAGACACGGGATCCTCACCTCGACAACATAATTCCTTTGAATGTGTTTGAAAAGAGCAACATCGGCAAACTATCAGAGCCCAAAGGGCTTATTGTGCAACTGGCGGATGGATCCTTATGAGACCCGAGGGCGTGTGGAAAAATGTGTTGGTCAAGATTGGTGAAGCATCTATCTACACCAATTTGTAGTTATGCCGGCGTCCTCCCCTGGAACGGGGGATGTCATACTCTTAGGGCAAACATTCTTGACAAACTACGCTCCGTGATGGACATATACCAAGAACTTGCACTATCGAAGTGGATGACCGAAACACGTATTGCAAGCCATACCTGATCCACCTGAACAAGCCTGATATTACTACTCATCTGTGGTCTTACAGCCTATATTCTTTCTTATTCACAAGTTCGTGGCATGGAAAGGAGATTCAATGAAGGGGAAGCCGAGTACCCGCAAAAAGAAGAGATACGCGCAGACAGGAGTCGAGTCAAAGAGTTTTAAACAATGACGCTATCCGGGAGGCAACCCGGAATTTTTATCGCTTTCTTTACTGCTTTTCTGCATGCATTCATTCTTGAACTATTTGCTTCTCGTATGCGAATTTGTTCATGTCTGTGTCGTATATTCTTATGTTTGAGTGAGATTTTTCGAGTGGTTTTTGAAAAAATTGGTTTCGGGGATTAAACCGCATTTTCTGACGACGGGAACCGTCTCCCCGCATTGGGGAGCACGGGCGAACCGCCCCGTGTGGGGCGAACCGCCCAACGGTCCCAGAACTTCAAAACGCAGATTTCATCCCCAAAACCTTATTTTCTTCATTCTTCTTCATCCATCCTCCAAAAAAAACCCGAAAAGTGAGATTTTACATCTAAATCTTCATAACTTCTTCATTTCTTGACCAAATTGAGTGTTCTTTAGCTTAATTCGAAGCCTATTACATGATCTATCATCCTATCCGAACATATTTCATCCTAATTCGTTAGATTTGCAGATCTGAGGTATCATCCTTAGAACCCTAATTTTCGAATTTGGGGGTTTTCTATTTTGAGCTTCAATTATGCTTATTTGATGCATGGGTATGTTGTTTGTGTGATTAGACATGTTATTTACTATCAATTGCATGCTCAATTTTGCTTGGATTGTTGATTTGGGTATTTTGCTGCTAGATGATATATCTTGTTCTGCAATATGTCTTTATCTTTGATTTCTTGCATATGATTGAGTTTGTTGATGTAATGATGATGGATTTGACATTAGAATGCTTAATTGTTGAGTATGAGGATTTATGTTGGTAGAATTTTTGCGCTGCTATGGTATGAATTGAGCCTTGTTATCAAGGATATTGGTTGTCTAGTGAAAGCATGATGTGATGTATTGCATGTAGTAGTTACATTGGTATGTTGCATGATGAAGAAACTAGGCTAGACATTACGGTTTGGGGAGCTTGATTGTTGATTTTATCACTCGTATTTTTCGCTTTTACACTAGCATATATTTGAGTCTGTTTTGTGTCATACGAGGTGCTAATTGCTGTTTGTAGGTACCCTACCAAGGGAAGGGAGCATTCCCGTATGATTGCTGTGAAGAATCATGTCAAGGAAGGTGATCTCGCTAGATGTACGTTCAAGCCAAGGGGTTTTGCAACAACGTCGTGGATTATCCAAGAGGAGGAGCTAGAGTACACCTGGAGTAAGGACTCCTATGCCTATTCATGCACCACCGAAGGGACAGAACCATAATTACGTCATCACTCCATCACGAGGACTGCAGAGTTCGAGTGAACTGGACGGCACTGGGATATTCTCGCAGCGACGGATTTGATCTTGAGTTCGCAGTTGCTAGAAGGTTCCGAAGCGCTAGCTTGGTTCCAAAACATAATGACATGGGTACTCAGCACCTGTTGGGGTGCCCCTTGCCTGCCTCTAAAAAGAGCATAACATTGATATTGGGAGCATCAACTATAGAGAATGTGGTCGACATTGGAAAACATGGAAGACAACCTCTGAATACCCGAACAGCTTGCTGTAACCTCCTTGGGGTGTAGAACGCTGGAGGGGGAGGACCTGATACCGCTTGCCTTTCCCCTTCAACAGTTCACAAGCTATTGGAGAGATACCGGGTGGAAGATTCCATAACAGAGGCGGCCAATCTTGAAGATTCCTTTCGACACTGCAACTCTACTAGTGAGGATGTGCGTGATAGTAGTGACAATGAAGGCCATACGGGCAATGATGATACTAACTGAGGAGTTGTTCCTATTCAGCCCATAATTGAAACTACCACTCCTACCAGAAGACCTGATGACTCCCTATAAAGCTCGCAGAGGAGGCCCAATAACTCACAAGCAGCATACTCAGCCGGCCGAGGCCAAACCATGGGGTAACATCTAGTATCACATCTTATTTCCTCATTTTCTTACTGCTAGGGACTAGCGTTAATTTCATGAGGGGGGATGGGATTTAAGTGATCTAATGTTGTTAGTTTGGAGCTTGACATTGGTAGGCTGAGTATAGTACCTCGCATGCTTTATCCGTCTCCATTTGCATTTGCACGTTTACTGCTTTCTTAGATTTTTAGGTTGCATTCACTACATTCATCCTAGGATAGTTTTGCATGTTTTATATGGAGTTTATTGCCGAATTTTTTGAACTTTTTTATTGGGTAGATCAACTAGCTATGCCGTTAATCGTATGCTTCATCTCTATGAATTTGTTTGAGGTTTTTCTCGCTTGTCTTGTCACATTTATGTATTGCACTTAGTTAAGCATGGTAGTCTCGACATCACTTAGTGGTGTTTTCTCTACTGCGGTTCACGAAGGCCTTTATAATAGGATGATGCATGTTAGGGTCTTATGGTTGTTTCCCGAGTAATTATGTACCTAAGAGGCAACAAGTCTTCACCATGCTTTGAGATTGCTAAATGCCTAGGAAGGAGGTAGTGTGAGGTTGTGTGATCCTTTGTTTATAACCTATTCTTCTGAATAGGTTTGGGGAGGGGGTTACACCGTCATTAGACTTGTTTCTGTTTTTCATTTTCGTATCGTGAGTTTATTTTCCTTTTCCGTAAATTTTGTACTACAACCTATTCTTTCGAATAGGTTTGGGGAAGTCGTGTGAGTTATTTTGTTTCTCTCTTTGTTATGCTACTGCTGGCTAAAAAAAAAAATCGAAAAAAAAAAAGAAAGAAAAAAAAGAGAAAAAGAAAATGAAAAAAGAATCTGGAAAGAAAAAGAAAAGAAAAGAAGACCCCAAAAAAGAAAAGAAGGGTCCAAAAAAGAAAGCCAAAAGCAGTTTAGCAAAAGTTTGAGTCTTTTCCATTTTTCGTATTGTTCGTAATTGTGTTTTTCTATTTTTTATCTTTTTTGTCTTAAGTGTCATCTGTTCTAGACCACCCTCGTCCTGCCATTCAGGAAGTGATGAATAGCTTAAGACTTTACTTGAGAGATGGGTAGAATAGGGGAGTGTTATCTTTTATAGGGAACCCTCCTTCGTTTGATGAGAGCCAGTACTGGTTCGACCTCTTTTGAGGAAAAGTCTTAACATGGTGGAATAACAGTAAGTCCTCAGTTTCATAGGCACGGGACAACCATTCGTATCTTAGCATGCTTCATTACGTCGTCACTGACTAGGTCCAGGTAGAGAATGTTACGAGAGACTATCTTGTCTTGACATAAGTGCTTATGTGGATGTGTATAAGTCAATCGACGTATTCTTCAACCTATATTCATGCTTTGATTTATATGGTTTTTGTTCATATGTTATTTGATAGATTCAGTAGATTAGTTCATTTTATTTGGCATGAAACTCCATTTTTGTGTCTTGCATGTTTTTTGTATTAGAGTCTAGCGTAGTTGCTTGAGGACAAGCAAAGGTTCGGTTTGGGGAGTTTGATGAATGTGTATTTTACACTTTCATTCGAGTCTTTTTCACCTATTTTAGCTATCCTCTATGTTAATTTAGCTATATTTTAGTACATTTTATTAGAATAGTGTCACGTTTCCCTTTAGATTTTATTTTACAGGTTTTGGTTGAAATTCGGAGATTTCCGGAGAATTATATTGAAGTCTAAAAGGAATTGGTGTTCCAGAAGCCTATTTGGAGTATCTGAAGGTTTCCGGATAGGATTTGGAGTCTAGGGGTCGAATCTGGAGGTTAGAAGGCCACTAGAAGTCAGAAACCGAGTCCGAAAAGGTGAAGAAATCCAAAACCGCGTCGAAAACGCGGAAATTCCGCGAAATTACTGTGGGGCGAACCGCGCCGGAATATTTCGGGGCCTATATATAGTGCTCAATTTTCTCTCGGAAAATCATATCTTTCCAAGCCTACTTTCTCACCTCTCTCTATAGTTTTAGGTAGGAACTTCCCGGGGCCTGTCCTGGGAGTTCCATAGCTTAGGGGATACTTTTTCATAGCAGATTGGAGCTCGTAGGACCACAATCATCCGGAGATTGACAACCTTCGGTAACTTTGTATCTTACAGTTTTATTCTACTTATTTTATATACCTTTCAATATGTTTTCTTCTATGATTTCTATTCATTGCATGCCTATTATGAGTAGCTAAACTTATCATTGGTGGTAGTATGTGAATTCTTAGCGAGGGAAGATAATCATGCTAATGGCTATATCGCGCATTATACTCCGTGTCATTGCTTTATTTCGTTGATCAGTTGTAACCAAAATTCTCGTATGTTGTATTGATTATTATGCACAATTGGACACTAGTCGACAATCAGACCAATTATCTTCGTAGTGTTGAATAATTACGGAACACATTAGGACGATCGTGATTAACTAGTCAGACCATATTATCTTCGTAGTGTTTAATACTTGCAACAGGACACTAGATTGATTCAAAGATCTCTATGCAAGACCAAGGAATTTATGCATGATTATCGACCCATTATGTTAAGAAGGACCATACTATCACCAATCTCCATTATCTGCTAGAAACCCCCTATTGCTATCTGTCTACTGTTTTATATTCTCTTGTTAAATAGATAAAGCAAGTTATAGTCCTGAGAGAACGACACTCGAGTCATTCTACCGCTACACTACGGTTTTCGTTGTAGTTGTGGATTGTTTTTGGCTAATTACAAATATATTTGATTGAATTTGACACGTTCATCAGTCCAAGGTCGGGACGCCTGCTTGGATGTTACGGGTGTCTCTCCGTTTGCTGGTGGGGGTTTGGATTCTTGGGTTCCTGGAGCTGCGTTGCAGTCTGCCGTTCAGAAGAAGAAGAGCAAGTATTCCTCTAAGTGTGCAGAGCACGGCTACTCTTTCATCCCGTTTGCCTTCTCCACCTTTGGGGAGCTCGATGAGGAGGCCCTGGCTACTTTTTCGTGCCTTAAGCGCTTGTGTGTTAGCCATTCCAATGATGTTAGGAGTGGTGTTTTCCTTTTTTCTAGACTTAGCTTTTGTATTCAGAAAGGGGTGGGAGCACAGCTTGTCTCCCGACTCCCTTCCAATTTTGCGTGAATAATAAGAGTCTATTTTAAAAGAAAAAAAAAATAATAATAATAAGCATGAGAGGAAACTAGTAAGGGTTTCATACTAATAAGGATGAGAGGATTTACCCGCCTTTATCGCTGGGATCCCGACGGGATATTGAACTCGCCGGGCATACTCAGCATACGTGACTTATTTTTCCAAAAAATGGATTTAGCCAGATAGGGCATTAGAAAGACAATTATAAAGATTGGAATGGGTGAGCCCGTCAATTATAAAACATATATATGCAACCCAAATTCATTCCTCCAATTCAAAATAATAGATAAGGTATACAACTAGGAGGGAAGTAGGAATCCATGTCAAGATTTTCACAACTTAGTTTTCCACATAGCAGGCAGTTTTTCAAAAAATACCTAGCAGACAGGTTATAACAACTTAGAAATCTAAAAGCTCATTCAACCTTCATGAACCTAAATAGCCTATAATAGATTCAAGGGGGTGTTTCACAAGATCATATCAAAACGTAACCCTTTCACCAAACCAGATAACTCTCATACTACATTGATTTGGTACGCAGAATTGCATTGTAGAATGACCTGACCATGTCAGCAGGTACGGCCCTGCAACTGCGTGTGACCAATTTCATGGTGGTTTTGTCTCTTCCCCAAATACAAGCATCTCTATCATGTAACAGACAACGGCGCCACAGTCAAGGGAGTGCCTGGGCTGCTGTGGAGTATTGCAGTCTCTGATTGCTTCAGATGGTTGAGTCACAATCGGCCATGTCAGCCCTGTCGGTTCACTATACTCCTTAATCAAACCTTCCATATACTCCATCTGTGAGGAACGAGGATTAGATAACCAATTATATCTTTGTATCATACAGATAACATAACAGAAAAAAGTAACTCACCAGCACAACAACACTCTGGAAATGATAGTCCTGTTCTATACTAGGCGCCATCGAGTTATAGAAAGTCCACCTGTTCTGACGAAGATTGTAGTGAAGTAATGTCCAATGGTCCCCCTCGTTCTTCAGCGGGCACAACTTCCTAGTGGTATTGATTGGTATTACCCAATTGTCATGGTTCGTGGCAGCAGGGATCTTCTTATCAATAAAAGCTATGGCTGCCTCACTCGCAGCCGAGTCATGGTTGCACCGCGCTGCATAGAGCTACAATGCGTGGCACAATATCACGTAAGAGAAGTTAATAAATATGCACATGCTCAAACATATTATATATTCCAACCTGATGACTTACCCAAGAACAGCTCGTAAATATAAATGGCTTCAACCCAACACTATTCCTAGTATCTTTCATTTGTTCCCCACCACATACATCTAGAACCAAAAGTAAGGCCTAGGCATCGATTATCTGATTTCAACCAACATCAATAATGAGCGCATAAAACTCCGTAGAGAGCACAAATATAGTTCATGTTGTAAAAATGTCAAAGGGAGGGGGATAATGCAGTATACAGAAATTAAAGATGCTGATGTTTAGATTACCGCATCATTAAATCGGCCATGGTTTTTAAGTAGTTCAAAGTCTGATAATCTGAGCTCCGCTGACAAGCTAGAGGTGTTGAGGTATAAAATTTTGGATTTGCATCAAAACGGAAAATTTTTTAGGCCTATATAAAAGTGCTGGTCCATATTATGCTATATGAATGTCTCATAATTTAACAGACTTACGCATATTCTTTCACACGGAACTTCTTTTCAAGCCAATTCATGATATGGCCAGGAACCTTTTTAGCAGCCTCCGACTTCTTGTTTACTGCCATTTCCCTAATGCAGGCTAGAGGGTCCTCAACTATATCATCCACATTTATAGCTGTTTCCTTTGATGCACCGTTCTTTTTGGCACTCTCATGTGCTAGCTTCTCATTCCGGCGATCTAACTTCATGGCGTCTGTTATTGGTGACGCGCTATTGATTACAGCGTACGACGAATCAAGCATCCTCTTCACACTGTTATCTTTGGGAGTGTTATACATAGAATCATCGGGCACTACACCCTCCTTCGATGATGTACCTTCAATTTTTACAGGTGTTGAGAACACCTCAAGAGATTTATCATTTGTTGGCAGCTGATCCACCTGACTGATCTGCTGTGTAGGATTAGGAGTCCGTAAACCCACACCCCAGCCGGTGCTTTCATGTACATCTGATTGAGTGAGAGAATATTTGTAGGCTTTACAGGTGTCCTACCCACTTCACCAACTTTCCCACCTGTTTTACAAGACACCGACGATGTTGATCCCTCAACCGGGCTGCTAATTTGTTGTCCTAAGGGCAGACCCCGTGTAGCAGGCAGTGGAGTAGTTTGTCCAGCCTTCAACTCCTTTATCTCAGTAGTCAACCTATCATTAATCTTCCATAGTTCTATGGCTTCCGCATCCCTCAGATCTGCTGACATCATTACTTCATGAATGGTGTCTCTTAGATCAACCTCTAGCTCCAACCAAATCGCCTTTTCATCTGCAACCGTGTCATACAAATCCTTCATTTTCGTATACTTCTCTTTCATAAGTGCCAACTCATCTTCACATTTCTTGTTTGTAGTCATATTTCTTTGCAATGTTGAGCTCAAAGATGATTGCACCGCTTTTGAATTCTCTAGCTGGCGCTTCAGCTTCGATATCTGATTAGTGAATGCAGTAACGAGCTTCGTTTCACGCTCAATCATTCCATCTTCTGTCGGCAATACACTCTTCACATTTTGGGCAGCTTTCAGTTCAGATATAGTTTTGTTTGCAACTACAAGCCCTTCCTTCAGGTTTAGAATCATGTTATTTGCCTCTGCAAGAGATGCCTGCAAGGTAAGGACACTATTACCAGCGACCTGACTCTCCAACTGCAAATCATTAATCCGCTTGTCTCGCCCGTCTCCAACAACTGCACTTGCATCCTGACAAAGCCTGGCTCTGGTAAGAAAACACCATCTCGGTCGTTTGTAACCAAAGGATCAAAGTCAACAACATCATCATTGAGGAATTGTTTCCAGCTGAAATTTTTTTCGTTGTCATTAACACCGTTCGGCACACCCAATTGTTCGGCGGGGTGTTGGTTACCTGCACCACTACACTCCCCATCGGAAAGAACTAGTCCTGTCTTCGGTGCAGTCGGCACACCACAAGCAATACCATTCTCATTCATATTCACCGGCACATTTGAATTGCTGGATACTGAGCCATTGTTCTTACCAGATTCGTCCGTCAAAACTCTCTCAACTTTACCGGGTTCATCATCCTCCAGAAGCCTAATCTCACGCTTCTTCAATAGAATTTCTTTGCGAAGGGGCTTATTAAATTTGACAAACAAATCAGTTAGTGTACATTCCACATATTATAGACTTAAAGAATTAGGACCGCACATTAACAGTCACCAGCTCCCCGCCTATTTTTTCCATGTCTAGAGTTGCAAATGCTAAAGACATATTCACAAGCGACCACTTCCTGAAACGGGGGAAATCCACAGCCCCAGACCTTGGCTGAATCACAGGGCAAACCTCACAGAACCAGAACTGCAATACAACATATAATTATAAACCCATATATATCTCATCGCTCCTTATTGTTTTAGTTATAAATGCATGGATAATGAACGTTACCAATATAAATATGGAACAGTTCTGGGCTTCAACAATTGCTGACTTCCCCATAGACCTCAATATACCATTTAGTATATGTTGACCAGTCCTATCGCCGTATCTTCTTAAAGTTGTCCAAATGTTTAATTACAGACCACCCAACTCGGTTATTCTTGTTCGGCATGAGGAGCGCTGAAAGCAAGTACAGGTATACCAGACGCGCAACATCTTCAGCGACATACTCCTTGTCATCATCCATTTCTAATTTCTGGCTCAGGGCATTTAATATAAGACCCTTTGTCACATCAAAGCGTGATGGACCACGTTGAGGCCAGCACCGTGAAACAAAGTCATAATGCCCGATTTCACCGGTAGATATTGGCAACTCACCATTCCTGAGACCAAAGGTAAGATCAACATCTTCACTCATCGGACAAACAACATCTTCACCGAAAATAAAACCTTTCGCAGCTGAATACCGGCTCGGCCCCCATCTCTTGAGAATAGCTACTAAAGTTGCATCACATGTTTTGTAGGATCTAATCTCTTCCTCATCCATCTTGATTGCAGCGTCAACTATGTACCAAGCAGGTATTTTCTTAATTGCAGTCAAATGCGCCTCTCTAAGTCCAAAACCTCTTATATCCCTAATAACCTGCTCCATATTACAATGGAAGTGAGGATATTCCTTCACAGAACCTGTTAATGGGAACCAGGCATTAATACATGTATAACACATCCATCAACTAACATGGCAGCTCAAGTAAATGATTCCAAAAAAATAAATATTTATTATATGGAATACCTGGGTTATTTAACAGGGCTGAATCGCTGCAGCAAACTCTAATAGCCACATCATCTGAACATATTAAGTACTAGCATTAAAAAAAAAAGGTCAAATCATTATGGTATTCAATATACAGGTGTGCCATATGTACTACACCTTCTCCAGTCGACACATAGTCTGATCCACCGCGCCTGCGTCTAACGACCATATTCATTTTCTGTCTCTCATCTATAAAAAAATAAAGGTTTGTTTTTTTTTACATTTTTAGTTCTTCATGATGAGTCCATATTAATACACTAATATGTATTCAAACTTATAATATAGTAAGTTGCTACAAACCACGCTTCTTCTTTCTAGCCACCAGCTTCTGTGCACGACCAACACCACACTCAACTACATTATTCATTCAAACACAAACAAAAAACGAATTATATCTTCATTCCTTCCACAAGTTTGTTAACTATGTCAATACAGTGTTCTCATATGGAAAAACCTTACCAGAATCTGAGCTACACGGTTTGTAATCACCATCCTCCTCATCCACACTATCACTATCTACATAAAAATAATCCATACATGCTAATTAATCCAGAAATGTTGCAATATTGGTTGTCTAAAAACATATTATTTCTAAAGACAATAAAAAATGTATGGAGTAAAACTACATACGAGTTCCATCATCCTCTATCACAACTTTTCTCGGCCTACCCCGTCTGGTGCCTTCATACAAAAAGGAAATACGTATTACAAAAAAGGTTTCAAAAAGGTTTACCCCAGTATACTACATGGTTCATTTTATTTACAAAGAGATGGCTATAAAATTCAGGTTTTCTACATAATTTACCTTCTACAAAAGATCCAGCAGTATTCTTCCTCTTGCGATTTCCTACTCATCCAAGCAGTCATTAATATGTCAATAAGCCAAAAAAAGTGCATTAATACGATATTAGATACATAATTACAGTAACTAAAAGGATACTAAGTGCAACGAGTGCAACTATGAAAAGGCACACCTCCCAATGCCTCTAGCTGCTTCCCAAGTCTTGCATTTTCAAGCACAATTTCTTCAACTACAACAAAAGAGTAAATTCAACCAAAATGAAACCAAAAACCAAAATCATAGCAACATTACACAAGTACATTCATTGTTTCTTAGCCGCCAAGGGGATGAGCAGTGGCAAAATCAACAAAATACGACAGAAAGATAGCAAAGTTCAAGCAGTAAAAAACTCACCTTCTGGATCTCTTCTAGTACTTGAATCCCTAGAAGACTCCATATCTACAAATATAACAAACAAAAATTAGTTATAACCGTGTCAAGCTTGATGCTTTAACGAAAATGAGCAAGATAAACTATGGGGGGGGGGGAGGACGAAAAACCCATCACCAGATGATGGGTGTCTAGGAAACGGTGGCGCTGGCGCCTTTCACTGCCGTCGTAGTGCTGATGATGGCAGCTCGAGCTCGTCGTCAGAAGCCATACAAATGACAAAAACAGAGAATACTGTGTTCCTTTTCCTTTGTTTCCTTTCTCCCCTTTCTTGTATTTTGGTAAAGTGACTGTAAGATAGAACTTGGAAGCTTTAGAACTTAGATGTTGACTAGATTTTGAGTATATTTGAAATACCGGAAATTACTGCCTGCTATTAAAACTTAAAATATCTACATTAAACAATTAATATACTGTAAAGAAAAATTACTACCCGCTGTAAAAATCCATCATTCACGTGCCATAGTACTACAAAAATGGACCCATCAACAGAAAAGGCAGGCCTATAAAGGTAGGCCTACTTAGACTGGACTGGGCTGCACAATTGAAAATGAGAACCAGACTTATTGTAACACAACTGCACTATATTGGTCTCCTTTGTAAGTTGCCCAATTCAAATATAGAATCATGAGTGCCTTTTTTGCCTATACACAGTTTTTCTAATATATAGTGAGAATATCTTATCATTAATATATAGTACATGGTACAACTTTAAACAAAAATATCATAATTACAGATAAGTCTGAAATGGAACAACTGATTACCCTCCGATCTTGGCAAAACCAAACATTACTCTCAAGTCCATTTTTCATATAAAATGTCCAATTAACCCTTATATTTATTAATTAAATAATGAAAATCCACCACCCTTCCACCGTAGCTCCGAGAACCTCCAAATCGGAGCTTCCAGGAAACTCCGGTTTGGAGCTTCCCGGAGCTCCGGTGGAAGCTCCAACATCTTTAAAAAAAATAAACAATTGTAAGGAAGTGAGGAAGAAGAAGAAGCAAATGGTGTTGGACATTAGGGTAAATTACATTGTACCTCCTCCTTGCGGACTCTAATTACGGAATGTTCCCTCTTAGTTCAACAATTACATGTAGCCCCAATAACCGGAAAATCATTGACTTCACCGTTATTCACTTTTGTGTTTTTTCAGGCCAAACAAGGCCTTAGATTTTAAAAATTGTTTTTTTTTTATCTTTTATCTTTTCTATTTTTTTCTTTTCTCTTTTCTTCATCTTCTTTTCTCTTAGTGTTCTGGTACCAGAATTAATTCCGGCACCGGAACTGCTACAGCTCCTGCCAGAGCTGTAAACCGGAGAAGCTCCGGTCAGCTCCTACCGAAGCCGTAAACAGCTCCGGTCGAGAGTTGTCAACAGCACCGAAATCTGTTAGGAAACTTGTAAATTTTGATGAGCAATTAACCATGCTAAATTAAGGAAAGTCCAGTAACTAGTACTCTTAAGGTCCATAGGAATTTAGAATTTTAAGGACATTGTAAAAGAGGAACGTTTGTTGAAGACTTAGTGTAGGTACTAGTTAGGTGCTTTAGTTTGCTGGTGACGTACTTTGTTTTTACAAATGAACTATTGAAACACTAGAACCGTTCAGAAACTTGAAGATTTCGAAGACTGAAGACTTAAGAAGATTTCTGAAGATGGTATCTACAAAGGCATATGTTGCTCAGAAAGTGGAAATTTCAGCAATAACTTGCATAAGTGAAAATCTATATGACAGAGTAGGTTGTGCTTGCTGAAACTGAGACTGACCGCTTGTTGAAATACATATGTGACCTCCTTGCTGAAAGTACTTGCATTTACGCTCCAACGTTCACATTTGATTTCATTCAAATGAACATTAAATGCAAAAGTAAGCATGCGAAGAACATGAAGACTAGAAGACAAATGAAGGACGCTGCTGAAAGTACAAAAGCAAGATAGTGACATCTTAAGGAACAAAGCCTTAGAATTTGAAATTCAAACGGCTCCCTTGATTCACTATAAATAGAGGTCATCCGACAAAGAGTTGAAGTGCGTCAACAACGTGATCAAACTCTCACTTTTGCTTAAACACTAATCTTCCTTACTCTTTACTGCTTATTGATCCGTTCCAAGACTTAAAACTTGAAACAAAAGCTACTTGTGAAGAAGTAGAACATTCACGGCTAAGAAATTAGTTAAAGAAATTAGTTAAGTGTTCTTTCTTTCGAACAAGAACAAGTCTTGACACCAGAAACAACGTAACTTGTTTACTGAAAAGTATTCCAAGTTTTGTTTCTTAGATTACTTGCTATAGCTGAATAAGTTATACTCAAGTCATCTCATCCCAAACCTCTCTAACTGATAAACACCCTTTTCAGGCATGAATTTCAGGGGGAATTAATCAAGGATAGTGTTGCTGATTATAAGTCTCAAGTTTGGTGGAGAACAAGGTTTCATTCTCTAGTTAGGTTGGAAACGAAGCAAGTGTACTTTGGTTTCTGAAGAATCGTTCTAGATTGGTGTTGTAAGGAACCTCAAACTTATCTTAGTGGATTCAACCCTAGAAAGGACAAAGTGGATTAGTTGAAAGATTACGCCACTCTCAGATACCACTATAAAAAGTGTTGGTGTGATTTACTTTACTGCATTTAGTTTTCAGCAAACTTAACTATATGTACACTGTCACTCTGCTTACTTGCTGAAACTAGCACTTACTGAAAAGCACTTATTGTATAACGAGTTCCGCACTCTGTTTTTAAAAGTACCAATAAAACTCGTTACTGAAAAGTAACTTGTTCATGCTGAGAAGGTTAAGTATCAGCAAACTCATTACTGAAAAGTAATAATCTCTTGCTGAGAAAGTTTTTAAACGACGAAAGTTTGAAAAAAACTATTCACCCCCCCCCCTCTAGTCTTTTCTTGTTGTTTAAAGGGACCAACAAGTGGTATCAGAGCTGGAGGTTCTTTAACCTTCAACACTGAACCTAGATCCCCTTAGGTGCTTTCCGTAAATCACTCTCACTTCATCAGTTTGGTAGTCTTTTGCTGACAGGATGTCTTTAGGAGACGCTCCCTTGCTAAAGCTGGAAAACTATGAAAAATGGCAAAACAACATGATGCTACATCTTGAGGCCATTAGTGATGAAATGGTCACTGTCATAAATGATGGACCTATCAATATCACTAAACTTGAGAGAAGCTTTCCTCACAAAACCACGGATACTGCTGGTAAGGAAACTATCTTAGGAGAACCGGTTGACACCGTCGTTCCAAAACCAAGAGAGGAATGGACTTCCGACGAAGCCAAAAGATTCCGTCTTGATGGCCAAGCAAGAAACATCATCATTCGATCAACTCCGGATACTATACAGTGCAAACTGTGGGGTGCCAAAACTACTAAGGAAGCTTGGAAAATGGTTCAAGATCTTTGCGCTGGATCTGACAAAACCAAGGAAAACAAACTCGAAGTGTTGAAGTTAAAGTTCCAAAGCTTTAAACAAGGTACAAATGAGTCACTAGAAGACTTGGATTTCAGATTCACAACTCTAGTAAGTGAGATGGCTGCCTTAGGAGTTGGAAATCTTTATTCAGATTCTGAGAAGGTGAAAACCATTATTAGAAGTCTGAACCAAGAATGGATCCTTACTCAGAATTTCTACTATAATCAAGGAATGCCAAACATCACACCTACAGAGTTGTTCTCTCATCTTGCTACTATCAACTACGAGACAAAGCAAAGAGAAAATGTGTTTGCTGAAAAATCGCAAAACATTACTCTTGCTGCAAAGCCGTCATCTTCTGAAAAGAAGAATGATAAAGAGCCCGCTGATGAAAATGCTTTAGTTGTTAAAAACATGAAGAAATTCATCAGTAAGGAACTTGAAAGGCGAAAAGCAAAAGAGAAGCTGAAAAAGCATCTTGGTAACAACTACCATAAATACAAGAATGAGGCTAGCTCGCTGAACAAGCAGACTCAGCAAGCAAATTCCTCTGAAGAACCAGCAGTGGGAAATGATCTTTGCTTTTACTGCAAAAAGCCTGGACACTTCAAAGCAAATTATCCTTTGTTGAAAGGTAAATCTGCTGAAAAGAAGAAGAAGTTCAAAAGGGCTTTTATTGCTGAAGAAAAGAAGAAGCTTCAAGCAAAAATCGATGCGTTGTGCATTGATACTAGCTCTGAAGACAGTGAGGTAGAGAGCTCAGACACTGAAGAAGAAGAAGCCACTCTTGATGTAGAGATTGGCAAGGAAGTATGTGGAATAGCTATGGAAGCTTATCCAGATGTGTCAAACTACGAATTCTGCCTCATGGCCGGTCAGGTAAACAGTCCTACCTCTGACTCTGACTCAGAAAGTGAAGATGATATTGACCTTGATAGAATTCAAGGAGAAATCAAAAGATTTGAGAAAACTCTGAGCAAACAGCAAGAGAAACTACAGAATGCTGAAACTCTGACCAAGCAAACCACTGAAAAGTATGTTTTGCTGAAAGAAGAGTCAGAAAAGAAGGATGCTGAAATATTGCATCTCAAGAAGTTGATTGCTGAAACTACAGAGAAGAATTCTCAAATGGAAATAGAATTGGAAGAATATCAGTCCTCAATTCTAAAGTTACTTGCTGAAATACAAGAAATGAAAAAGATGAAAATCAATTTCAAATCTTATGCTGATGCAAGTAATACGCTGACTGAACTAAATTCTTATTTGAGAGATCCATCTCAGAAAGAAGGTTTAGGTGCAACATATGAAGGTGATGACGTAATAATCTTGAGTAAAGACAAATCACCAATTACCTTTGTACGTGCAACTGATAGTGGTCAACCAGAACTCTATCAGATTGGTCTATCTAAGGTTGCTGAAAAATGCAATCAAGTACCTACGACCGTAAAGCCCGCTGTTGCTACTCAAAGTAACAAGACTTTAAAAGGTAAACAGGTTGCTGAAAAGAAAACTGTTAAGAAAAAGGATGCTGTAAAGCATTCCGCCAAACAAGTTGCTGAAAAGCAATTTGTTAAGTCTAATGGCAAGATTACTAAAAGTAATCAGAAGACCTTTGGTGACGAACCTGAATCAAGTAAGGTTGCTGAGACAAAGCTCAGCATTCTCCGAAAAGTGGACTCGGTTTCAAAACCAAGCAAAGTCAACAATTTCATGAGTATTGATGAAGCGTTGGATTGTCGGGTTCCAACTTAATCAAATAAATTTTTATTTAGGCAAAGGCAATTCACAACTACAATGAAAACCGTAGTGTAGCAGTAGAATAACCTCGAGTGTCGATCTCTAAGGACTATAACTAGCTTTATCTAATTTAATTTGAGAATATAAAATAGCAGACGACTTAGCAAAGGTTTTTCTTAACAGATAATGGAGATTGGTGATAGTATGGTCATTCAAAGCATATCGGGTTAATAATCATGCATAAATTCCTCGGTCTTGCATGGAGATCTTTGATCAATGAATTGTCCAGTTGTAATTATTCAACACTACGAAGATATAGATTTAGATAGATCAAAAGATCAATGAATTGTCCTATTGTGTTCAGTAATTAATCAACAATACGAAGATAGAGATTTAGATAGATCAAAGAAATAAAGCAATAACACAGAGTATAATGCGCGATATAGCCATTAGCATAATTATCAACCCTTTGCTAAGAAATCACATACTATCACCAACGAGAAGTTTAGCTACTCATAGTTGTCATGCAATCAACAGAAATCGTACCACGAATGAATGAAAACATGATGAAAGATATATAAAAATAAGTAGAAAAACTGTAAGATACAATGTTACCGAAGGTTGTCAATCTCCGAAGAATCGCGATCTTACAAGCTCCAAACTGCTAAGAAAAAGTATCTCCTAAGCTAAGAACCCCCAGAACAGGCTCTGGGGAATTCCTACCTAAAACTACAGAGAAAGGTGAGAGAAAAGGTCTGGAAAAGTATGAAAAACGGAGAAAAACTGAGCAACTATATATAGGCTACGAAATGTGTGGGGCGAAGGGCCCCACACACCGGGCGATTCGCCTGGTGTGGGGCGATTCGCCCCACGTCCCGGGCGATTCGCCCGGGAGTATTTTTCGGCCTAAAACGTGTTTTTGACGCATTTTTGGATTTCTTCCCCTTTTCGGACTCGGTTTCTGACTTCTAGTGGCCTTCTAACCTCCAGATTCGACCCCTAGACTTCAAATCCTATCCGGAATCTTTCAGATACTCCAAATAGGCTTCTGGAACACCAATTCCTTGTCTACTTCAATATAATTGTCCGGAAAACCTCGTTTTTCAACCAAAACCTGTAAAATAAAAACTAAAGGGAAACGTGACACTATTCTAATAAAATGCACTAAAATATAGCTAAATTAACATAGAGGATAGCTAAAATAGGTGAAATATACTCAAATGAAAGTGTAAAATACACATTCATCAAACTCTCCAAACCGAACCTTTGCTTGTCCTCAAGCAACTAAGCTAGACTCTAATGCAAAAAACAATGCAACACAGAAAATGGAGTCTCATGCCAAATGAAATGAACTAGTCTAATGAATCTATCAAAAAATATATGAACAAGAACCATATAAATCAAAACATGAATATAGGTTAAAGAATGCCTCGATTGCCTCATACACATCCACATAAGCACTTATGTCAAGACACGATAGTCTCTCGTAACATTCTCTACCTGGACCTAGTCAGTGACGACGTAATGAAACATGTTAAGATACGAATGGTTGTCCCGTGCCTATGAAACTGAGGACTTACTGTTGTTCACCAAGTTAAGACTTTTCCTCAAAGAGGTCGAACCAGTACTGGCTCTTATCAAGCGAAGGAGGGTTCTCTATAAAAGATAACACTCCCCTATTCTAACCATATCTCAAGCAAAGTCTTAAGCTATTCACCACTTCCTGAATGGCAGGACGAGGGTGGTCTAGAACAGATGACACTCAAAAGCAAAAGAAAAGAAAGAAAATTACAACACGATTACGAAAATTACAAGAATTGGAAAATGAGACACAACACTTTGCTAAACTGCTATTTGGCTTTCTTTTTTTTTGGACCCTTCTTTGCTTTTTTTGGGGTCTTTTCTTTTTTTTTTCTTTTCCAGTTTCTTTTTTTCTTTTTTCTTATTTTTTTCCTGGAATTTTTCGAGCACCACAGGGGTCTTTTTTTTCGATTTTTTTTTAGCCAGCAGTAGCATAACGAAAAAGAAACAAAATGACTCACAAACGACTTCCCCAAACCTATTCGAAAGAATAGGTTGGAGTACAGAATTTACGAGGAAGGAAAAATAAACTCACAACACAGAAATGAAAAACGAAAAACAAGTCTAATGATAGTGTAACCCCCTCCCCAAACCTATTCGAAAGAATAGGTTGGAGTACAGAATTTACGAGGAAGGAAAAATAAACTCACAACACAGAAATGAAAAACGAAAAACAAGTCTAATGATAGTGTAACCCCCTCCCCAAACCTATTCGAAAGAATAGGTTGCAAACCAAGGATCACACAACCTCACACTACCTCCTTCCTAGGCATTTAGCAATCTCAAAGCATGGTGAAGACTTGTTGCCTCTTAGGTACATAATTACTCGCGAAAACAACCATAAGACCCTAACATGCATCATCCTATTATAAAGGCCTTCGTGAACCGCAGTAGAGAAAATGATGAATGTGTATTTTACACTTTCATTCGAGTCTTTTTCACCTATTTTAGCTATCCTCTATGTTAATTTTTCTATATTTTAATGCATTTTATTAGTATAGTGTCACGTTTCCCTTTAGATTTTATTTTACAGGTTTTGGTTGAAATTTGAAGATTTCGGGGCAATTATATTGAAGTTGACAAGGAATTGGTGTTCCAGAAGCCTATTTGGAGTATCTGAAGGTTTCCGAATAGGATTTGGAGTCTAGGGGCCGAATCTGGAGGTTAGAAGGCTACTAGAAGTCAGAAACCGAGTCCGAAAAGGGGAAGAAATCCAAAAACGCGTCGAAAACGCGGAATTCCGCGAAAAGCTCTCCGGGGCGAACCGCCCCAGAGGTGGGGCGAACCGCCCCACACCGGGCGAGCCGCCCGGTGTGTG
The DNA here is from genome assembly GCA_028274465.1 of Plantago ovata. NCBI lineage: Eukaryota > Viridiplantae > Streptophyta > Magnoliopsida > Lamiales > Plantaginaceae > Plantago > Plantago ovata. The sequence continues at coordinate 115,558,778 of CM051455.1, read as the reverse complement.
TGGCGAACCGCCCCACAGTAATTCGAGGCCTATATATAGTTGCTCAGTTTTCTCCGAAAATCATATCTTTCCAGACCTACTTTCTCAGCTCTCTCTGTAGTTTTAGGTAAGAACATCCCGGGGCCTGTCCTGGGAGTTCATAGCTTAGGGGACACTTTTTCGTAGCAGATTGGAGCTTGTAGGATCGCAATTCTTCGGAGATTGACAACCTTCGGTAACTTGTATCTTACAGTTTAATCTACTTATTTTATATATCTTTCAATATGTTTTCTTCTATGATTTCTGTTGATTGCATGCCTATTATGAGTAGCTAAACTTATCGTTGGTGGTAGTATGTGAATTCTTAGCGAAGGGAAGATAATCATGCTAATGGCTATATCGCGCATTATACTCCGTGTCATTGCTTTATTTCGTTGATCAGGCACAGCCTAAATTCTCGTATGTTGTATTAATTATTATGCACAATTGGACACTTGTCGACCTGGATGCGAGTTTTGCTTCGTAGTGTTGAATAATTACGGAACACATTAGGACAATAGTGATTGACTTGTCAGACCAATTATCTTCGTAGTGCTTAATATTTGCAACAGGACACTAGATTTATTCAAAGATCCCTATGCAAGAACGAGGAATTTATGCATGATTATCGATCCGTTATGCTTTGAAGGATCATACTATCACCAATCTCCATTATCTGTTAGAAAAACCCCTTTGCTTTCTGTCTGCTGTTTTATATTCTCTTGTTAAATAGATAAAACTAGTTATAGTCCTGAGAGAACGACACTCGAGTCATTCTACTGCTACACTACGGTTTTCGTTGTAGTTGTGGATTGCCTTTGACTAATTACAAATTTATTTGATTGAATTCGGAGCACGACATCCGCACGTTCATCAAATTGGCGCCGTTGCCGGGGACTATACTCCTTTTTTCTGTTTAATTTGTTTATATTTTAAGCTTTAGATTCCTAATTCTACTAGTTTTAGTTTTCCTTTTTAATCTCTCTCTCTGATACTGCTTTCCTAGTCTGTTACAGATAGTGTATGCCGCATACACGTTCTGCAGGAACACCGCTTGCTGATCCAATTGCTGAGATCGATAGAGTCTACCACCAAAGAAGGCGACTAATTGAAAGGCGCGCAGTAGAGGAAATAGAGGAAACCGATTTCTCTGAATCTCTACTCAGTCTCTTCAAGGAAATCGACGGAATGGCAGAAGCTAGACCACTGAAGGCATGGGTTCAACCCACCAAGGATCGTATGAGGGGACCGACGATTGTTCTTTCGTCTGCAACCCGAGATCTGGAGATCAAGAACCACGCATTCCAACAACTTTCGAGGTTCTATGGCTTATCAAGGGAAGATGTGATGGGGTACTTGCACGATATCGATGATTTCGTCAACCAACTCCCACGACCCGGAGCTGACATAACAACGGAAGAGTTGAGGATGAAGGTTTTTGCTATGGGACTTGGCGACAGAGCCAAGTCATGGTTGAGTTCTCTACCAGCAGGCTCGCTGGACACTTGGGAGAAGGTTTTTTCAGCTTTCATGGAGAAATACTTCCCTTACACCTTGACTACCGCGCTAAAGGCGAAGATCACTGGATTCAAGCAGGACTATGATGAGACCATCTACACCGCGTTCGAGAGGTTCCAAGATCTCACGAACAAGTGCCCTCACCATGGTTTTGAACTTTCCGACTTAGTCCATCACTTCTACAATGGACTAACCTTCGAGAACCAACAAGTGGTGGATTTCCAATGCCGAGGCAATATTTGGGAGGAAACCGCAGAAGCCGTCTGGGCAGTTTTCGAAAGGCTTGCTAAGGGTTCGCAGTTCAAGGACCCAAGAGCAATGGTTAGGAGACGTGGACCTGAAGCTCCACCGACTCAAGAAGCCCCTATGTACAGGGGGAATGGGGATCAATTCGAGTGCTTTACCAATGAATTGAAGCAAGTCCTCAAGAGCGCCACCGGAACAACTGTTTCGAACGAAGTATGCCGAATATGCAAGAACTATGGGCATGGGGATCATATGTGTAGATCGGAGCTGGCATACGATGATGGCAACTGGGCTCAAGGAGGCGAAGAAGAAGCCTTTGCTACGGAGTTTGGTACTCAAGAAGTTAGCTTCGGACAAGACGGTAGGAATCCTCGAGGTGGATTTTGGAGAAGAGGATTCCGAAACAATCAAGGATATGCACCGGTTAACCAAACTTATGGACCTAACCAAGACCGTAGTAGGCTAAACTATGGTAATGATCACTGCGAAAACCCGCTCCGAAAGAGCCACCGAAGTCGAAGTCGGCTCAACTGATGGAGAACTTGCAAAAGATGGTTGATCACACACAAAGTTTTCTCAAACGTTATGAAGAAGATTCTGAGAAGACTAGGGCAAGGCTTGATAGGTTGGAAGAGAGCACTAGGCTTGCCCATCAAAAGATGCAAGAGTTGATCGACCGAGGAGCAAGTAGGGAACAAGGCAAACTGCCTAGCAACACTGTGTAGTCGAATGCCATTACATTGGCTGGTGATGTACCTGACGAAATCACCATCAAGCACTACAAGAAACACCATAAACAGCGACCCAACATAGCGACGGATCGACCCGTCGCTATATTCAGCGACGGATCGGTCTTTTTACGACGGATTAAATAGAAATAGCGACGGATAAAGACAATTCGTGATAATGCGCGTCCCTAAACCCTTGGGACGTTTGAGAGTTGCGACGGATGCTTATCCGTCGCAATATTAGTGACGGATGACTCCATCCGTTGTTCGTTTCTGCAACGGATGGATTCATCCGTCTCGTAATTACGACGGATTACTCATCCGTCGTATATCTCATTGACCATTGAAAAAATAAAAAAATAGGAAAACAAAACAAGGGACGGATGAATCCATCCGTCGTAATTTTACGACGGATGACTCATCCGTCGCAACTCTGCGACGGATGGCTCATCCGTCGCAGAACGTAAATATAAATACGGGACTTAGTCCCAGATCGTCGATATCGCAGAACAGAATCTCTGGCCCCCCTCCCGTTTCCTCCACCGGCGAAAACCCCTCTTGCCATATCTTCTTCATTTCTTCACCAATTCAAGCAATCTTATAGGCATTTCGAAGCTCTTCCACCAAGGAATAAGGGTAGCTAGTCAATTGCTTGATTCTTTCACTATTTATTCCGCAATCAAAGGTATTAACTTCTAACCCTAACTTGTCTAAATTTGAGTATTCTTCATTCTTTTTCAATTCATTGAATGGTATGCATTTTAGTAGTATCTATTATGTTATGTAGCTCAAATTAGGGGAGATGCACAAGTTTTGGTTGGTGAATTGATAGATTTGGGATGAATTGGGTATTTTAGGAATTGAAATTTTGTTTTAGTAATTGAGAATTTGATTGGGTTGAATTGGTATTTGGAGTATTGAGACTTTGTTTGGGGTTGATTGGAGACCTCTAGAATTTAGTTGTAGTATGATTCGATCGTAATCGGCTGTAATTAGTTGTAATTAGTTGTTAATGTAAATGTATAATATAGACATATCGTAACTATAATGCAAAGTAATTAGTTGTAATTTAGAAATATTATAAGTATAATGCAAAGTAAAAATTAATAATAAAAATGAGTAAGAATTTTGGGTATGTTAGCAAAATATAATAAATTATATATATAAAATTTTTCCTTAATTACACATATCTTAAATGGCAAGTAAAAACCTCGATAAATAGAATGAAATAATACGTTAGCAATGAACTAAACTTCGATTGGTCAGGTTTAGCATTCAAATATGTCAGAACGTACACTGAGGATTCCCTTACTTGAGGTTTGGAAAGCCAACTGGCTTTTGGGAGTTCCACCCAAAGAGTGGATGCCGAGTCCCCTTCATGATGTTTGGGAGTCCTACTGGCGTGACCACCCGAATGTCTAGTGTCGTTCCTTGCTATATCTCTGATTGTACATGTTTTATATTCAATTCTGTATGTACTAACACATATCTTTGCTTTAATTTGCAGATGCCGAAACCCAGACTGCCTCGTTACACCAAACAACCGGATGAGATTCCACGCACTCCTCAGTCACCACGTACTGAGGGAGATGACACCGGGCCTAGCTCACAGCACGACTCCCCGACTGCTCGTGGGACTCCAGGTGAGTCCAGTAGGGGCTCGAGCGATCCCCGTGACCCATGGGCCCACGTGCCAGACGATGACTGTCCCTACAGATCACCCATGGACGGTCTTCAGTGGAATGGTAGGCCTGTACTCTACCCTAACGGGGACAAGTAAGTATTATGATTTAACTTATATATTTACGTAAAAATGTTGTATTATGGCTTGAGTTCATTACTATATATTACGAAGGTTTGCTTAATGATTGCCTTATTCTTTGCAGGTTATTTGCGGAAAAGGCGGCTCACAACCTAGGCCAGATCATCAGGGCCAAGATGCTCCCACCACAACAGGGTGGCGCCCAGTGGACTACCATCCCTGACCAGTTAAAGGGAGAGTACTTTGAGGAGCTGAGGGTGAGTTAATAATCATACTGCTGGCTGTTTCATAATTGTTTTTTTGTCTTGAGTGGTATGTTACTGTATGTGAGTGGTATGTTAGCCACTATATTTGGGTGATATGTTAGTCACCATTGTTGTAGTAAAATATAGGACAATGTGAGTGGTATGTTAGCCACTGTACTTGGGTGATATGTTAGTCACCGATATAATTGTTGTGCATGTGCTACACTTGTTATAATTGACTGTTTTTAAGTTCTCACAATTAGTATGTTTTTAGATGTTTGTCTGTACTTGTGTAGAAATATTACTTCCTTCCCAAAGCTCTGTTGTGGCCACTCTGGTACTGCTTCAACGCCCATGGTAGTTCCCTTTACAAGGGGATGGTTAATACCATGAAGGCCAGGCACACTGACGGACTGGGGAAGCCGAGTTGGCTAGGAGATGAACTGTGGGTTCAGTGGAAGGCCTACTGGCCTGATCCAAAAGTCCAGCGTGCGGCTGAGCAGAACGCTTCAAACAGGAAGGCGAGGCCCGAGGATGGGAGCAGGAGCATGGTCACACATCGATTTGGCTCTCAGTCCATCGCTACAGCCAACATGAATAGGCTGGTAAGTGTATAATTAATTAACTTTGTGGTTTTAATATTATTCTTGTACTTGTAATATCAGTTCAAACTTTGTGATTTTATACATCATGCCTCTTATACTTTGTGATCTTTGTTATCATGCCTTTTATACTTGTAATTCATGTGTCATTCAGATTGAGGATAACGAGAGTCTTCTCTTCACGTTCTTCACGAAGTCTCAGATGGGCCCTGATGGCGAATGGTTGTCTACTAAGGCCGAGAAGATTGCGGTAAGTTCTGCAATACTTGTGTTCATTAAATACGGTTGATTTCAATAATACTTGAATTCACTAACGCCTTGCACTATTGATTTATCCTTTCAGAAGGCCTATACAGACAGGATTAGTGACAAGGACCTCACTGTCGAGGAGATGAACAACATTTTCTTGGAACTGGATCGGGAGGACGAGAAGGGTCGTCGCTTGGGACTAGGGAGTTTGGCTGCTACCACCAGTAGCGCGAGGCATGCGCATTCCCGTCATCTCGGGAACTCTGCCTCATCACGGACCACGTCTTCTAGTACTTCTTCTGAGGCCGCCCTCAGAGCGGAGTTGGCAGAGAAGGATGCAGAGATTAGGAGGCTGGCCGAGAGACAGGCTGAGCAGGAGGCCCACATCGCTGCCATTTATGCGAAGTTGGGGATGCCACCTCCTTCCTCCAGCGCACCACCACCGCCACCCACTTCTCCATGATCCAGTTTAGTTTTCTTATGTTGTTTTTCGACTCATGAACGAATATTATACTTCCTATCGGATATTACATTAGATATTTATTGTATGAATGATTTTTATTATGATTATTGGATCGTTTCGTTATTGAAAATGTTTTTCGCATTTATTTTTGGGGAATTTATTTATTACGAATATTAATGATGTGTGTAACAGGTTCAATGGTTTTTTTGGTTTGGATTTTATTTAAATATAAAGAATTTGTTTTTAAAAAAAAAAAAAGAAAAAAACCAGCGACGGATAACTCATCCGTCGCTAAAGTCCTGGTCAGACTACTAAGCTGACCATGACCTTTGCGACGGATGAGTCAACCGTCGCAACACGGTCAACGAATTATCCGCTCCGTCGCTATTCCGTCGCTAATTCGTGACGGATCATTGATTCGTCGTTAATTCGTTTACGACCAATGTATTTGCGACAGTAATTGTCATCCGTCGCTATTTTTAGCGATCCGTCGCTGAGCCTAATCAGCGACGGATCGCTTATTTTCAGCGACGGTTGAGTCCGTCGCTGAACATCAGATCCCTTGTAGTGAAGAAGGTTGTTAAGTGCGATTGTTGCATGAAGGAAGATTTTCTACAGGCTGAGGAAGAAGAGAAGGACCTTGGTTCTGACGCAAGTGATGAGGAGCAAGAGGATCCTGAACCACTCCCTAAAAGTTTCGATGTTAAGGTAGGGATTGGTGAGCTTGAAGATGTCCGTGCCACACTAGACACGGGATCCTACTCAAACATAATCCCTTTGAATGTGTTTGAAAAGAGCAACCTTGGAAAACTATCTGAGCAAAGGGCTATTGTGCAACTGGCAGGATGGATCCTTTATGAGACCCGATGGCGTTGTGAAAAATGTGTTGGTCAAGATTGGTGAAGCATCTATATACACCAATTTTGTAGTTATGCTGGCGTCTGCACCTGGAACGGGGGATGTCATACTCTTAGGGAAAACGTTCTTGACTAAACTACGCTCCGTGATGGACATCTACCAAAGAACTTGCACTATTGAAGTAGAGGGCAAGCAACACGTGTTGAAAGCCATATCTGATCCACCCGATCTGCCTGATATTACTACTAACTACTGTGGTCTTGCAGCCTATATTCTTTCTTATTCACAGGTTCGTGGCATGGAAAGGAGATCAATGAAGGGGAAGCCTAGTACCCGCAAAAAGAAGAGATAGGCGCAGACAGGAGTCGAGTCAAAGACTTTAAATAATGACGCTATCCGGGAGGCAACCCGGAATTTTTATCGCTTTCATTACTGCTTTTTGCATGCATTCATCCTTGAACCATTTGCTTCTCGTATGCGAATTTGTTCATGTCTGTGTCGTATATGCTTGTGTTTGAGTGAGAGTTTTCGAGTGGTTTTTCGAAAAAATTGGTTTCGGGGATTAAAACCGCATTTTCTGACGACAGAAATCGTCTCCCCGCATCGGGGAGCACGGGGCGAACCGCCCAAGTGGGGGGTGAACCGCCCCGCACCGGGGGCGAACCGCCCCACGGTTCCAGAAACTCAAAAACGCGGATTTCTTCCCCTTTACCTCATTTTCTTCATATTTCATCATTCCTCCTCCCAAAAAAACCCGAAAAATGCGATTTCATCTTCAAATCTTCATAACTTCTTCATTTCTTGACAAAATTTAGTGTTCTTTAGCCTAAATCTAAGCCTATTACATGATCTATCATCCCATCCGAACAGATTTCGTCCTAATGCATTAGATTTTCATATCTGAGGTACCATCCTTAGAACCCTAATTTTCAAATTTGGGGGTTTTCTAATTTGAGCCTCAATTTTATACTTATTTGATGAATGGGTATGTTGTTTGTGTGATTAGACATGTTATTTACTATCAATTGCATGCTCAATTTTTCTTTGATTGTCGATTTGGGTATTTTGCTACTAGATGATATATCTTGTTATGCAATATGTCTTTATCTTTGATTTCTTGCATATGATTGTGTTTATTGATGTAATGTTGGTGGATTTGACGATAGAATGCTTAATTGTTGAGTATGAGGATTTATGATGGTAGAATTTTTCGCTACTATGGTATGAATTGAGCCTTGTTATCAAGGATATTGGTTGTCTAGTAAGAGCATTATGAGATGTATTGCATGTAGTAGTTACATTGGTATGTTCCATGATGAAGAAGCTAGGCTAGACATTACGGTTTGGGGAGCACGATTGTTGATTTTATCACTCATGTGTTTCGCTCTTACACTAGCTTATGCTTGAGTCAGCTTTGTGTCATACGAGGTGCTAACTGCTGTTTGTAGGTACCATACCAAGGGAAAGGAGCATTCCCGTATGATTGCTGTGAAGAACCATGTCAAGGAAGGTGACCTCGATAGATGTGCGTTCGAGCCAAGGGGTTTTGCAACAACGTCGTGGATTATCCAAGAGGAGGAGCTAGAGTACACTTGGAGTAAGGACTCCTATGCCTATTCATGCACCACCGAAGGGACAGAAACCATTATTACGTCAGCAATCCATCACAAGGACTGCAAAGTTCGAGTGAACTGGAAGGCACCGGGACATTCTACCCGCGACGGATTCAGTCATGAGTTCGCAGTTGCTAGAAGGTTCCGAAGCGCTAGCTTGGTTCCAATACATAATGACATGGGTACCCTAGCACCTTGTTGGGGTGCCCCTTGCCTGCCTCTAAAGTGAGCATCATATAGACATCGGGAGCATCAACTGTAGAGAATGTGGTCGACATTGGAAAACATGGAATACAACCTCAGAATACCTGAGCAGCTCGCTGTAACCTCCTTGGGGTGTAAAACGCTGGAGGGGGTAGTCCTGATACCACTTGCCTTTCCCCTTCAACAGTTCACAACCTATTGGAGAGATACCGGGTAGAAGATTCCATAACAGAGGCGGCCAATCTTGAAGATTCCCTTCGACACCGCAACTCTACCAGTGACGATGTGCGCGACAGTAGGGACAATGATGATACAGATGGTTGAATTGGTCGTATCCGATCTATTGATGGAACTACCGCCGCTACCACAAGTCCCGATGATCATATATGAGGCTCCTAGAGTAGGCCCAATAACTCACAAGCAACACACTCAGCCGACCGAGGCCAAACCATGGGGTAACATCTAGTATCACATCTTATTTCCTCATTTTCTTACTGATAGGGACTAGCGTTAATTTCATGAGGGGGGATGGGATTTAAGTGATCTGATGTTGTTAGTTTGGAGCTTGGTATTGGTAGGATGAGTATAGTACCTCGCGTGCTTTATCCGTCTGCATTTGCATTTGCACGTTTACCGCTTTCTTAGATTTTAGGTTGCATTTCACTACATTCATCCTAGGATAGTCTTGCATGTTTTATATGGAGTTTATTGCCGAATTTTTTGAACTTTTTTATTGGGTAGATCAACTAACTATGCCATTAATCGTATGCTTCATCTCTATGAATTTGTTTGAGGTTTTTCTCGCGTGGCTTGCACATTTATGTATTGCACTTAGTTAAGCTTGGTAGTCTCGACATCACTTAGTGGTGTTTTCTCTACTGCGGTTCACGAAGGCCTTTATAGTAGGATGATGCATGTTAGGGTCTTATGGTTGTTTTCCCGAGTAATTATGTACCTAAGAGGCAACAAGTCTTCACCATGCTTTGAGATTGCTAAATGCCTAGGAAGGAGGTAGTGTGAGGTTGTGTGATCCTTTGTTTATAACCTATTCTTCCGAATAGGTTTGGGGAGGGGGTTACACCATCATAGACTTGTTTCTGTTTTTCATTTTCGTATCGTGAGTTTATTTTTCTTTTTCCGTAAGTTTTGTACTCCAACCTATTCTTTCGAATAGGTTTGGGGAAGTCGTGTGAGTCATTTTTGTTTCTCTTTTTGTTATGCTACTGCTGGCTAGAAAAAAAAATCGAAAAAAAGAAAGAAAAATTTCCAGGAAAAAAAAAGAGAAAAAGAAAAAGAAAAAAAAGAATCTGGAAAGATAAAAAAAAAAAAAAGACCCCAAAAAAGCAAAGAAGGGTCCAAAAAAGAAAGCCAAATAGCAGTTTAGCAAAATGTTGAGTCTTATTTTCCTTTTTTGTAATGTTCGTAATCGTGTTGTAATTTTCTATTTTTATCTTTTATCTTTTTTGTCTTGAGTGTCATCTGTTCTAGACCACCCTCGTCCTGCCATTCAGGAAGTGGTGAATAGCTTAAGACTTTACTTGAGAGATGGGTAGAATAGGGGAGAGTTATCTTTTATAGGGAACCCTCCTTCGTTTGATGAGAGCCAGTACTGGTTCTACCTCTTTTGAGGAAAAGTCTTAACATGGTGGAACAGCAGTAAGTCCTCAGTTTCATAGGCACGGGGCAACCATTTGTATCTTAGCATGCTACATTACTTCGTCACGGACTAGGTCCAGGTAGAGAATGTTACGAGAGACTATCTTGTCTTGACATAAGTGCTTATGTGGATGTGTATAAGTCAATCGAGGTATTCTTCAACCTATATTCATGCTTTGATTCATATGGTTTTTGTTCATATGTTATTTGGTAGATTCAGTAGATTAGTTCATTTTATTTGGCATGAAACTCCATTTTGTGTCTTGCATGTTTTTTGTATTAGAGTCTAGCTTAGTTGCTTGAGGACAAGCAAAGGATCGGTTTGGGGAGTTTGATGAATGTGTATTTTACACTTTCATTCGAGTCTTTTTCACCTATTTTAGCTATCTTCTATGTTAATTTAGCTATATTTTAGTACATTTTATTAGAATAGGGTCACGTTTCCCTTTAGATTTTATTTTACAGGTTTTGGTTGAAATTCGGGGATTTCTGGGCAAATATATTGAAGCTGACAAGGAATTGGTGTTCCAGAAGCCTATTTGGAGTATCTGAAGGTTTCCGGATAGGATTTGGAGTCTAGCGGAAGAATCTGGACGTTAGAAGGCCATTAGAAGTCTGAAGCCGAGTCCGAAAAGGTGAAGAAATCCAAATTCGCGTTGAAAAACACGGAATTCCACGAAAAAGCCGGGGGGCGAACCGCCCCACAGTTAATTCGGGGCCTATATATAGAGCTCAGTTTTTCTCCGAAAATCATATCTTTCCAAGCCTACTTTCTCACCTCTCTCTATAGTTTTAGGTAGGAACTTCCCGGGGCCTGTCCTTGGAGTTCCGTAGCTTAAGGGATACTTTTTCATAGCAGTTTGGAGCTCGTAGGACCGCAATCATCCGGAGATTGACAACCTTCGGTAATTTTGTATCTTACAGTTTTATTCTACTTATTTTATTATATTCTTTCAACATGTTTTCTTCTATGATTTCTGTTGATTGCATGCCTATTATGAGTAGCTAAACTTATCGTTGGTGGTAGTATGTGAATTCTTAGCGAAGGGAAGATAATCATGCTAATGGCTATATCGCGCATTATACTCCGTGTCATTGCTTTATTTCGTTGATCAGGCACAGCCTAAATTCTCGTATGTTGTATTAATTATTATGCACAATTGGACACTTGTCGACCTGGATGCGAGTTTAGGTTCGTAGTGTTGAATAATTACGGAACACATTAGGACAATAGTGATTGACTTGTCAGACCAATTATCTTCGTAGTGCTTAATATTTGCAACAGGACACTAGATTGATTCAAAGAACTCTATGCAAGACCGAGGAATTTATGCATGATTATCGACCTGTTATGCTTTGAAGGATCATACTATCACCAATCTCCATTATCTGTTAGAAAAACCCCTTTGCTTTTTGTCTGCTGTTTTATATTCTCTTGTTAAATAGATAAAGCTAGTTATAGTCCTGAGAGAACGACACTCGAGTCATTCTACTGCTACACTACGGTTTTCGTTGTAGTTGTGGATTGCCTTTGGCTAATTACAAATTTATTTGATTGAATTCGGAGCACGACATCCGCACGTTCATCAGAAAACACCACTAAGTAATGTCGAGACTACCAAGCTTAAAATAAGTGCAACACATAAATGTGATAAGCCAAGCGAGAAAAACCTCAAACAAATTCATAGAGATGAAGCATATGATTAATGGCATAGTTAGTTGATCTACCCAATAAAAAAGTTCAAAAATCTGGCAATAAACTCCACATAAACATGCAAGACTATCCTAGGATGAATGTAGTGAATGCAACCTAAAAACTAAGAAAGCAGTAAACGTGCAAATGCAAATGCAAACAGATAATACATGCAAGGTACTATACTCAGCCTACCAATGTCAAGCTCTAAACCATCAATGGCAAGCTCCAAACTAACAACACTAGATCACTTAAATCCCATCCCCCCTCATGAAATTAACGCTAGTCCCTAGCAGTAAGGAAATGAGGAAATAAGATGTGATACTAGATGTTACCGCATGGTTCGGCCTCGGTCGGCTGAGTATGCTGCTTGTGAGTTATTGGGACTGCTCTGGGAGCCTTATAGGTGATCATCAGGTCTTCTGGTAGGTGCGGTAGTTCCATTTATAGGCCGGATAGGAACAACTCCTCCATCTATATCATTATTGTTCGTATGGCCTTCATTGTCACTACTGTCATCACCATCGTCACCAGTAGAGTTGCATCGTCGAATAGAATCCTCAAGATTAGCCGCCGCTGTTATGAAATCCTCCATCCTGTAGCCCTCCAATAGGCTGTGAACTGTTGAAGGGGAAAGAGCAGTGGTATCAGAGCCTCCCTCTCCAACGTGTTACACCCAGAGGAGGTTACAGTAAGCTGCTCGGATACTCAGAAGTCTTCTACCATCTTTTCCAATGTCGAACACATTCTCTACGGTTGATGCCACCGATGTCTATATGATGCTCCCTTTAGAGGCAGTCAAGGGGCACCCTTAAGAGGGGCTGGGCACCCATGTCATTATGTTTTGGAACCAAGCTAGCGCTTCAGAACCTTCTAGCCACTGTCTACTCAAAACTGAATCCGTCGCGGCGAGATCGTCCCGGTGCCTTTCTATTCACTCGAACTTTGCAGTCCTTGTGATAGATTGCGGACGTAATAATTGTTTCTGTCCCTTCGGTGGTGCATGAATAGGCATAGGAGTCCTTACTCCAGGTGTACTCTAGCTCCTCCTCTTGGATAATCCGCGACGTTGTTGCAAGAGCCCGTGGCTCGAACACACCTCTAACGAGATCACTCTCCTTGACATGGTTGTAATCAATCCCCCTCCAATACTTCATAGTAATCATACGGGAGTGCTCCTCTCCCTTGGCATGGTTCCTACAAACAACAGTTAGTACCTCGTATGACACAAAACAGACTTATGCATATGCTAATGTAAGAACGAAACACACAAGTGATAAAATCAACAATCGAACTCTCCTAATCCTTAATGTCTAGCCTAGCTTCTTCAACTTGCAACATACCAATGTAACTACTACATGCAATACATCACATTATGCTTCTTGCTAAACAACCAATACCCTAAATAATAAGGCTCAATTCATACCATAGTAGCGAAAAATTCTAGCATCATAAATCCTCATACCCAACAATTATGCATTCTACCATCACATCCATCATTATTACATCAGTAAACACAATCATATGCAACGAATCGAAGAAAAAGATACATTGCATAACAAGATAAAAACATCTAGTAGAAAAATTCCCAAATCAACAATTCAAGCATAATTGAGCATGCAATTGATAGTAAATAATGCTTCTAATCACACAAACAACCTACCCATACATCATATAAGCCTAATTGAAGCTCAATTTAGAAAACCCCCAAATTTGAAAAATTAGGGTTCATAAGAAGATACCTCAGATCTGGATAACAAATGCACTAGGGTGAAATTTGTTCGGATGAAAAGAAAGAGCACGTAACGGGCTTCGATTGAAGCTAAAGAACACACAATTTGATGGAATAATGAAGAAGTTATGAAAGATTGAAATATTTAAGCTTTTTTCGGATTTTGGGAAGAGGGAAGTGGAGAGGATGAAGAAAATGAGCTGAAAAGAGGGTTTCTCGCGTTTTTTAAGCTGCAGAGACCGTGGGGCGAGTCGCCCCGGGTGCTGGGCGATTCGCCCCCCACTTCCTGATGCGGGGAGACGAAATCTTCCGAAAAACGCGGTTTTTAAGTCCCCGAAAACCATTTTTCTCATAAAACCACTCGAAAAATCTCACTCAAACATAACATAAGCACATACGACACAGAGACGAACAAATTCACATATGAAAAGCAAATTGTTCAAGTATGAATGCATGCAATAAACCGGCAAAAAAACGATAAAAAACTCCGGGTTGCCTCCCGGATAGCGCCATTGTTTACAGTCTTTGACTCGATTCCTGTCTGCGCCTAGCTCTTCTTCTTGAGGGTACTAGACTTCCCCTTCATGGATCTTCTCCTCATGCCACGAACCTGTGAATAAGAATGAACATAGGCAGCAAGACCACAGTAGTTAATAGTGTGAGAAGTATTAGGTGGATCAGATATGGCTCGCAACACATGTCGCTTGCCATCCACCTCAATAGTGCAAGTCCTTCGGTAGATGTCTATCACGGAGCGTAGCTTACTCAAGAACGTTCGCCCCAAGAGAACGACATCCCCCGTCCCAGGTGTAGACGCCGGCATAACTACAAAATTGGTGTATATAGAAGCTTCACCAATCTTGACCAATACATTCTTCACAACGCCCTCGGGTCTCACAAAGGATCCATCCGCCAGTTGCACAATAGCCTTATGCTCAGATAGTTTTCCAAGGGTACTCTTTTCAAATACATTCATAGGGAGCACATTAGAGTAGGATCCCATGTCTAGTGTGGCACGGACATCTTCAAGCTCACCAATCCCGACCTTAACATCGAAACTTTGAGGGAGTGGCTCGGGATCTTGATGAATGTGTATTTTACACTTTCATTTGAGTCTTTTTCACCTATTTTAGCTATCCTCTATGTTAATTTAGCTATATTTTAGTGCATTTTATTAGAATAGTGTCACGTTTCCATTTAGTTTTTATTTTACAGGTTTTGGTTGAAAAACGAGGATTTCCGGGCAATTATATTGATGTTGACAAGGAATTGGTGTTCCAGAAGCCTATTTGGAGTATCTGAAGGTTTCCCGATAGGATTTGGAGTCTAGGGGTCGAATCTGGAGGTTAGAAGGCCACTAGAAGTCAGAAACCGAGTCCGAATAGGGGAAGAAATCCAAAAATGCGCAAATCCCGAAAAAATCTCCCGGGCGAATCGCCCGGGATGTGGGGCGAATCGCCCCATACCAGGCGACTCGCCCGGTGTGTGGGGCCCTTCGCCCCACACAAATTCGAACACTATATATAGTTGCTCAGTTTTCTCCGAATTTCATACTTTTCCGGACCTATTCTCTCACCTTTCTCTGTAGTTTTAGGTAGGAACTGCCCAGAGCCTGTTCTGGGGGTTCATAGCTTAGGAGATACTTTTTCATAGCAGTTTGGAGCTTGTAAGATCGCGATTCTTCGGAGACTGACAACCTTCGGTAACATTGTATCTTACAGTTTTTCTACTTATTTTTATATATCTTTCAATATGTTTTCTTCTATGATTTCTGTTGATTGCATGACAACTATGAGTAGCTCAACTTATCGTTGGTGATAGTATGTGAATTCTTAGCGAAGGGTTGATAATTATGCTAATGGCTATATCGCGCATTATACTCCGTGTTATTGCTTTATTTCTTTGA
Organism: Plantago ovata; assembly: GCA_028274465.1. Lineage (NCBI taxonomy): Eukaryota > Viridiplantae > Streptophyta > Magnoliopsida > Lamiales > Plantaginaceae > Plantago > Plantago ovata. The sequence goes on along the minus strand of CM051455.1, from coordinate 115,543,285 downwards.
TCTAGCGGAATCTATATCTTCGTAGTGTTGAATAATTACGGAACACAATTGGACAATTTAATAGTGTTTTGACCTATCTATTTATCTTCGTAGTGTTTGATAATTACAACAGGACAATTAATGGATCAAAGATCTCTATGCAAAACCGAGGAATTTACGCATGATTATTAACCCGTTATGCTTTGAAGGACCATACTATCACCAATCTCCATTATCTGTTAGAAAAACCATTGCTATTCCGTCTGCTGTTTTTATATTCTAAATTAGATTTGATAAAGCTAGTTATAGTCCTTAGAGATCGACACTCGAGGTTATTCTACTGCTACACTACGGTTTTCGTTGTAGTTGTGAATTGCCTTTGGCTAAATAACAAATTTATTTGATTTGCTCGGAGCACGACATCCGCGCATTCATCAATTGGCGCCGTTGTCGGGGACTATACTCCTTGTTTCTGTTTAATTTGTTTATATTTTCAGCATTCAATTCCTAATTCTAGTAGTTTTAGTTTTCCTTTTTAATCTATCTCTAATACTGCTTTCCTAGTCTGTTACAGATAGTGTATACCACATACACGATCTAGGGGAATACCGCTTGCTGATTCAATTGCTGAGATCGACAGAGTCTACCACGAAATAAGGCGACTACTTCAAAGGCGTGAACTAGAGGAAATAGAGGATACCGATTTTTCTGAATCTCTACACAGTCTTTTCAAGGAAATCGACGGAATGGCAGAAGTTAGACCACTGAAACTATGGGTTCAACCCTCCAAGGATCGTATGAGGGGACCGACGGTTGTTCTTTCGTCTGTAACTCGAGATCTGGAAATCAAGAACCACGCATTCCAACAACTTCCGAGGTTCTATGGCTTAGCAAGGGAAGATGTGATGGGGTACTTGCACGATATCGATGATTTCGTCAACCAACTCCCACGACCCGGAGCTGAAATAACAACGGATGAGTTGAGGATGAAGGTTTTTGCTATGGGGCTTGGCGACAGAGCCAAGTCATGGTTGAGTTCTCTACCAGCAGGCTCGCTGGACACTTGGGAGAAGGTTTTTTCAGCTTTCATGGAAAAAATACTTCCCTCACACCTTGACTACCGCGCTAAAGGCGCAAATCACTGGATTCAAGCAGGACTATGATGAGACCATCTACACCGCGTTTGAGAGGTTCCAAGATCTCACGAACAAGTTCCCTCACCATGGTTTTGAGCTTTCTGACCTAGTCCAACACTTCTACAATGGACTAACCTTCGAGAACCAACAAGTGGTGGATTTCCAATGCCGAGGCAATATTTGGGAGGAAACCGCAGAAGCCGTCTGGGCAGTTTTCAAAAGGCTAGCTAAGGGTTCGCAGTACAAGGACCCAAGAGCGATGGTTAGGAGACGTGGACCTGAAGCTCCACCGACTCAAGAAGCCCCTATGTATAGGGGGAATGGGGATCAATTCAAGTGCTTTACCAACGAATTGAAGAAAGTCCTCAAGAGCGCCACTGGAACAACTGTTTCGAACGAGGTTTGCCGAATATGCAAGAACTATGGGCATGGGGCTCATATGTGTAGATCGGAGCTTGCGTATGATGATGGCAACTGGGCTCAAGGAGGCGAAGAGGAAGCCTTTGCTACGGAGTTTGGTACTCAAGAAGCTAGCTACGGACAAGACGGTAGGAATCCTCGAGGTGGATTTTGGAGAAGAGGGTTCCAAAACAATCAAGGATATGCACCAGCTAGCCAAACTTATGGCCCTAACCAAGATCGTAGTAGGCTTAACTATGGTAATGACCACTGCGAAAACCCCGCTCCGAAAGAGCCACTAAAGTCGAAGTCGGCTCAACTGATGGAGAACTTGCAAAAGATGGTTGATCACACCTAATGTTTTCTAAAACGTTATGAAGAAGATTCTGAGAAGACTAGGGCAAGGCTTGATAGGTTGGAAGAGAGCACTTGGCTTGCCCATCAAAAGATGCAAGAGTTGATCGACCGAGGAGCAAGTAGGGAGCAAGGCAAGCTGCCTAGCAACACTGAGAAGTCGAATTCCATTACCTTGGCGGGTGATCTACCTGTTGAAATCACCATCAAAAAGGTTACTAAGTGCGAGTGTTGCAAGAGGGAAGTACTCCCACAGGCTAAGGAAGAAGAGAAGGACCTTGGTTCTGACGAGAGTGAAGAGGAGCAAGAGGATCCCGAGCCACTCCCTAAAAGTTTCGATGTTAATGTCGGGATTGGTGAGCTTGAAGATGTCCGTGCCACACTAGACACGGGATCCTACTCTAACGTGCTCCCTTTGAATGTGTTTGAGAAGAGTAGCCTTGGAAAACTATCTGAGCATAGGGCTATTGTGCAACTGGCGGATGGATCCTTTGTGAGACCCGAAAGCGTTGTGAAAAATGTGTTGGTCAAGATTGGTGAAGCTTCTGTATACACCAATTTTGTAGTTATGCCGGCGTCTACACCTGGGACGGGGGATGTCATTCTCTTGGGGCGAACATTCTTGACTAAGCTACGCTCCGTGATGGACATCTACCAAAGAACTTGCACTATTGAAGTGGATGGCAAGCGACATGTGTTGCAAGCTATATCTGATCCACCTGATCCGCCTGATACTTCTCACACTACTCACTACTGTGGTCTTGCAGCCTATGTTCTTTCTTATTCACAGGTTCGTGGCATGAGGAGGAGATCCATGAAGGGGAAGTCTAGTACCCGCAAAAAGAAGAGCTAGGCGCAGACAGGAGTCGAGTCAAAGACTTTAAACAATGACGCTATCCGGGAGGCAACCCGGGAGTTTTTATCGCTTTCTTTACCGCTTTATTGCATGCATTCACTCTTGAACAATTTTCTTCTCATATGTGAATTTGTTCATCTCTGTGTCGTATGTGCTTATGTTTGAGTGATATTTTTCGAGTGGTTTTATGAGAAAAAATAGTTTCGGGGATTAAAAACCGCGTTTTTGTCGGAGATTTCGTCTCCCCGCATTAGGGAGTGGGGAGCGAATCGCCCCGCACCTGGGGCGACTCGCCCCAGAGTCCCTGATAGTCAAAAACGCGGATCTCCCCTTTTTCCGCTCATTTTCTTCATTCTCTCCACCTTCTTCTCTCCAAAAACCGAATTTTGCAATTTTAACTTCAAAACTTCATAACTTCTTCATTTCTTCACCAAATTTAGTGTTCTTTAGCTTCAATCGAAGCCTATTACATGATCTATCTTTTCATCCGAACAGATTTCACCCTAGTGCATTAGTTTTTCAGATCTGAGGAACCCTAATTTTTCAAATTTGGGGGTTTTCTAATTTGAGCTTCAATTAGGATTATATGATGCATGGGTAGTTTGTTTGCATGATTAGAAGCGTTATTTACTATCAATTTCATGTTTAATTATGCTTGGATTGTTGATTTGGACATTTTGCTACTAGATGATATATCTCGTTATGCAATATATCTTTATCTTTGATTTCTTGCATATGATTGTGTTTATTGATGTAATGATGATGGATTTGATGATAGAATGCTTAATTGTTGAGTATGAGGATTTATGATGCTAGAATTTTTCGCTACTATGGTATGAATTGAGCCTTGTTATCTAGGTTATTGGTTGTCTAGCAAGAACATAATGTGATGTATTGCATGTAGTAGTTACATTGGTATGTTGCATGTTGAAGAAGCTAGGCTAGACATAAAGGATTTGGGGAGCTCGATTGTTGATCTTATCACTTGTGTGTTTCGTTCTTACACTAGCATATGCATGAGTCAGTTTTGTGTCATACGAGGTACTAAATGTTATTTGTAGGAACCATGCCAAGGGAGAGGAGCATTCCCGTATGATTACTATGAAGTATTGGAGGGGGATCGATTACAACCATGTCAAGAAGAGTGACCTCGTTAGATGTGCGTTCGAGCCACGGGCTCTTGCAACAACGTCGCGGATTATCCAAGAGGAGGAGCTAGAGTACACCTGGAGTAAGGACTCCTATGCCTATTCATGCACCACTGAAGGGATAGAAACCATTATTACGTCAGCAATCCATCACAAGGACTGCGAAGTTCGAGTGAACTGGAAGGCACCGGGACGATCTTGCCGCGACGGATTCAATCTTGAGTTCGCAGTTGCTAGAAGGTTCCGAAGCGCTAGCTTGGTTCCAAAACATAATGACATGGGTGCCCAGCCCCTCGTTGGGGTTCCCCTTGACTGCCTCTAAAGGGAGCATCATATAGACATCGGTCGCATCAACCGTAGAGAATGTGGTCGACATTGGAAAAAATGGTAGAAGACTTCTAAGTAGCCGAGCAGCTTACTGTAACCTCCTCGGGGTGTAAAACGCTGGAGAGGGAGGCTCTGATACCACTGCTCTTTCCCCTTCAACAGTTCACAGCCTATTGGAGGGCTACAGGATGGAGGATTCCATAACACCGGCTGCTAATCTTGAGGATTCTATTCGACAATGCAACTCTACTAGCGATGATGATGGTGACAGTAGTGACAATGAAGGCCATACGGGCAATGATGATACTAATTGAGGAGTTGTTCCTATCTGGCCTATAAATGGAACTACCGCACCTACCAAAAGACCTGTTGACCACCTATAAGGCTCCCAGAGCAGTCCCAATAACTCACAAGCAGCATACTCAGCCGACCGAGGCCAAACCATGCGGTAACATCTAGTATCACATCTTATTTCCTCATTTTCTTACTGCTAGGGACTAGCGTTAATTTCATGAGGGGGGATGGGATTTAAGTGATCTAGTGTTGTTAGTTTGGAGCTTGTTATTGGTAGGATGAGTATAGTACCTTGCATGTTTTATATGGAGTTTATTGCCGAATTTTTTGAACTTTTTTATTGGGTAGATTAACTAACTATGCCATTAATCATATGCTTCATCTCTATGAATTTGTTTGAGGTTGTTCTCGCTTGGCTTGTCACATTTATGTATTGCTCTTAGTTAAGCTTGGTAGTCTCAACATCACTTAGTGGTGTTTTCTCTACTGCGGTTCACGAAGGCCTTTATAATAGGATGATGCATGTTAGGGTCTTATGGTTGTTTTCCCGAGTAATTATGTACCTAAGAGGCAACAAGTCTTCACCATGCTTTGAGATTGCTAAATGCCTAGGAAGGAGGTTGTGTGATCCTTTGTTTATAACCTATTCTTGCGAATAGGTTTGGGGAGGGGGTTACGCTATCATTAGACTTGTTTTTCGTTTTTCATTTTCGTATTGTGAGTTTATTTTTCCTTTCTCGTAAATTTTGTACTCCAGCCTATTCTTTCGAATAGGTTTGGGGAAGTCGTTGTGAGTCATTTTGTTTCTCTTTTGTTATGCTACTGCTGGCTAAAAAAAATTGAACAAAAAAAAGGAAAATTCCAGGAAAAAGAAGAAAAAAGAAGAAAAAAAAGAAACTGGAAAGAAAAAAAAAGACCCCAGAAAAGCAAAGAAGGGTCCAAAAAAAGAAAGCCAAATAGCAGTTTAGCAAAGTGTTGTGTCTCATTCTTGTAATGTTCGTAATCGTGTTGTAATTTTCTATTTTTTGTCTTTTGTTTTTGAGTGTTATCTGTTCTAGACCACCCTCGTCCTGCCATTCATGAAGTGGTGAATAACTTAAGACTTTGCTTGAGAGACGGGTAGAATAGGGGACTATTATCTTTTATAGGGAACCCTCCTTCGTTTAATGAGAGCCAGTACTGGTTCGACCTATTTGAGGGAAATTCTTAAACTTGGTGAACAGCAGTAAGTCCTCAGTTTCATAGGCACGGGACAACCATTCGTATCTTAACATGTTTCATTACGTCGTTACTGACTAGGTCCAGGTAGAGACTGTTACGAGAGACTATCTTGTCTTGACATAAGTGCTTATGTGGATGTGTATGGGTCAATCGAGGCATTCTTCAACCTATATTCATGTTTTGATTTATATGGTTTTTGTTCATATGTTTTTGATAGATTCAGTAGATTAGTTCATTTTATTTGGCATGAGACTCCATTTTATGTGTTGCATTGTTTTTTGCATTAGAGTCTAGCTTAGTTGCTTGAGGACAAGCAAAGGTTCGGTTTGGGGAGTTTGATGAATGTGTATTTTACACTTTCATTTGAGTCTTTTTCACCTATTTTAGCTATCCTCTATGTTAATTTAGCTATATTTTAGTGCATTTTATTAGAATAGTGTCACGTTTCCCTTTAGTTTTTATTTTACAGGTTTTGGTTGAAAAACGAGGATTTCCGGGCAATTATATTGAAGTTGACAAGGAATTGGTGTTCCAGAAGCCTATTTGGAGTATCTGAAGGTTTCCGGATAGGATTTGGAGTCTAGGGGTCGAATCTGGAGGTTAGAAGGCCACTAGAAGTCAGAAACCGAGTCCGAAAAGGGGAAGAAATCCAAAAACGCGTCGAAAATGCGCAAAATCCCGAAAAAACGCTCCCGGGCGAATCGCCCAGGATGTGGGGCGACTCGCCCGGTGTGTGGGGACCTTCGCCCCACACAAATTCGAACACTATATATAGTTGCTCAGTTTTTCTCCGAATTTCATACTTTTCCAGACCTATTCTCTCACCTTTCTCTGTAGTTTTAGGTAGGAACTTCCCAGAGCCTGTTCTGGGGGTTCATAGCTTAGGAGATACTTTTTCATAGTAGTTTGGAGCTTGTAAGATCGCGATTCTTCGGAGACTGACAACCTTCTGTAACATTGTATCTTACAGTTTTCTACTTATTTTTATATATGTTTCAATATGTTTTCTTCTATGATTTCTGTTGATTGCATGACAACTATGAGTAGCTAAACTTATCGTTGGTGATAGTATGTGAATTCTTAGCGAAGGGTTGATAATTATGCTAATGGCTATATCGCGCATTATACTCCGTGTTATTGCTTTATTTCTTTGATCTAGCGGAATCTATATCTTCGTAGTGTTGAATAATTACGGAACACAATTGGACAATTTAATAGTCTTTTGACCTATCTATTTATCTTCGTAGTGTTTGATAATTACAATAGGACAATTAATTGATCAAAGATCTCCATGCAAAACCGAGGAATTTACGCATGATTATTAACCCGTTATGCTTTGAAGGACCATACTATCACCAATCTCCATTATCTGTTAGAAAAACCCTTGCTATTCCGTCTGCTGTTTTTATATTCTAAATTAGATTTGATAAAGCTAGTTATAGTCCTTAGAGATCGACACTCGAGGTTATTCTACTGCTACACTACAGTTTTCGTTGTAGTTGTGAATTACCTTTGGCTAAATAACAAATTTATTTGATTTGCTCGGAGCACGACATCCGTGCGTTCATCAGATCCTCTTGCTCCTCTTCACTCTCGTCAGAACCAAGGTACTTCTCTTCTTCCTTAGCCTGTGGGGGCACTTTCCCCTTGCAACACTCGCACTTAGCAACCTTCTTGATGGTGATTTCAACAGGTAGATCACCCACCAAGGTAATGGACATCGACTTCTCAGTGTTGCTAGGCAGCTTGCCTTGCTCTCTACTTGCTCCTCGGTCGATCAACTCTTGCATCTTTTGATGGGCAAGTCTAGTGCTCTCTTCCAACCTATCAAGACTTGCCCTAGTCTTCTCAGAATCTTCTTCGTAACGTTTGAGAAAACTTTGGGTGTGATCAACCATCGTTTGCAAGTTCTCCATCAGTTGAGCCGACTTCGACTTCGGTTTCTCTTTCGGAGTGGGGTTTTCGCAGTGATCATTACCATAGTTAAGCCTACTACGGTCTTGGTTAGGGCCATAAGTTTGGCTAGCCGGTGCATATCCTTGATTGTTTCGGAACCCTCTTCTCCAAAATCCACCTCGAGGATTCCTACCATCTTGTCCGTAGCTAGCTTCTTGAGTACCAAACTCCGTAGCAAAGGCTTCCTCTTCGCCTCCTTGAGCCCAGTTGCCATCATCATATGCAAGCTCCAATCTACACATATGAGCTCCATGCCCATAGTTCTTGCATATTCGGCAAACTTCGTTCGAAACAGTTGTTCTAGTGGCGCTCTTGAGGACTTGCTTCAATTCGTTGGTAAAGCACTCGAATTGATCCCATTCCCCCTATACATAGGGGCTTCTTGAGTAGGTGGAGCTTCAGAACCACGTCTCCTAACCATTACCCTTGGGTCCTTGAACTGCGAACCCTTAGCAAGCCTTTCGAAAACTGCCCAGACGGCTTCTGCGGTTTCCTCCCAAATATTGCCACGGTATTGGAAATCCACCACTTGTTGGTTCTCGAAGGTTAGTCCATTGTAGAAGTGTTGGACTAGGTCAGAAAGCTCAAAACCGTGGTGAGGGCACTTGTTCGTGAGATCTTGGAACCTGTCAAACGCGGTGTAGATGGTCTCATCATAGTCCTGTTTGAATCCAGTGATTTGCGCCTTTAGCGCGGTAGTCAAGGTGTGAGGGAAGTATTTTTCCATGAAAGCTGAAAAAACCTTCTCCCAAGTGTCCAGCGAGCCTGCTGGTAGAGAACTCAACCATGACTTGGCTCTGTCGCCAAGCCCCATAGCAAAAACCTTCATCCTCAACTCATCCGTTGTTATTTCAGCTCCGGGTCGTGGGAGTTGGTTGACGAAATCATCGATATCGTGCAAGTACCCCATCACATCTTCCCTTGCTAAGCCATAGAACCTCGGAAGTTGTTGGAATGCGTGGTTCTTGATTTCCAGATCTCGAGTTGCAGACGAAAGAACAATCGCCGGTCCCCTCATACGATCCTTGGAGGGTTGAACCCATGCTTTCAGTGGTCTAGCTTCTGCCATTCCGTCGATTTCCTTGAAAAGACTGTGTAGAGATTCAGAGAAATCGGTATCCTCTATTTCCTATAGTGCACGCCTTTGAAGTAGTCGCCTTCTTTGGTGGTAGACTCTGTCGATCTCAGCAATTGAATCAGCAAGCGGTGTTCCTCTAGATCGTGTATGTGGCATACACTATCTGTAACAAACTAGGAAAGGAGTATTAGAGAGAGATTAAAAAGGAAAACTAAAATCTAATAGAACTAGGAATTGAATGCTGAAAATATAAACAAATTAAACAGAAAAAAGGAATATAGTCCCCGGCAACGGTGCCAATTTGATGAAGCGTTGGATTGTCGAGTTCCAACTTAATCAAATAAATTTGTATTTAGCCAAAGGCAATTCACAACTACAACGAAAACCGTAGTGTAGCAGTAGAATAACCTCGAGTGTCGATCTCTAAGGACTATAACTAGCTTTATCTAATTTAATTTGAGAACATAAAATAGCAGACGACTTAGCAAAGGTTTTTCTTAACAGATAATGGAGATTGGTGATAGTATGGTCATTCAAAACATAACGGGTTAATAATCATGCATAAATTCCTCGGTCTTGCATGGAGATCTTTGATAAATGAATTGTCCAGTTGTAATTATTCAACACTACGAAGATATAGATTTAGATAGATCAAAAGATCATTGAATTGTCCAATTGTGTTCAGTAATTAATCAACAATACGAAGATAGAGATTTAGATAGATCAAAGAAATAAAGCAATAACACAGAGTATAATGCACGATATAGCCATTAGCATAATTATCAACCGTTCGCTAAGAAATCACATACTATCACCAACGAGAAGTTTAGCTACTCATAGTTGTCATGCAATCAACAGAAATCATACCACGAATGAATGAAAACATGATGAAAGATATATAAAAATAAGTAGAAAAACTGTAAGATACAATGTTACCGAAGGTTGTCAATCTCCGAAGAATCGCGATCTTACAATCTCCAAACTGCTAAGAAAAAGTATCTCCTAAGCTAACAACCCCCAGAACAGGCTCTGGGGAATTCCTACCTAAACCTACAGAGAAAGGTGAGAGAAAAGGTCTGGAAAAGTATGAAAAACGGAGAAAAACAGAGCAACTATATATAGGCTACAAATTGTGTGGGGCGAAGGGCCCCACACACCGGGCGATTCGCCTGGTGTGGGGCGATTCGCCCCACGTCCCGGGCGATTCGCCCGGGAGTATTTTTCCGCCTAAAACGCGTTTTTGACGCATTTTTGGATTTCTTCCCCTTTTCGGACTCGGTTTCTGACTTCTAGTGGCCTTCTAACCTCCAGATTCGACCCCTAGACTTCAAATCCTATCCGGAATCTTTCAGATACTCCAAATAGGCTACTGGAACACCAATTCCTTGTCTACTTCAATATAATTGCCTGGAAAACCTCGTTTTTCAACCAAAACCTGTAAAATAAAAACTAAAGGGAAACGTGACACTATTCTAATAAAATGCACTAAAATATAGCTAAATTAACATAGAGGATAGCTAAAATAGGTGAAAAAGACTCAAATGAAAGTGTAAAATACACATTCATCAAGTATAAGCAAAGTCAGCAAAGATACTTCAAAGAGATGAATAAAACCAAGCCTAAGAGTTCTGACAAAACTCAAAATGCTAGGACTAGAATGAACCTTGCCAGAAAAGAACTAACTGAAAAGTATGTTCAGCAAAAAGGTCAATCGAGCAAGACACCACATCAGAAAGTGGATTTGATCAGCACAATTCAAAAGTCTTTCGGCTCAAAACCTTATAGCTCCTCAACAAGTAGAAAACAAGTCAAAGTTGAAAAACTAAAGACTTGGGTTTCCACTGGACGCATTCTTGAACATGTTAATGGACATCCAATATTGGATAATTAACTTGTTTGCTCTTGATTGTGCAGACTTCAGCCACGGAGACAAACAATGCAATCTGGCACTTTGATAGTGGTTGTGGAAAGCACATGACGGGCAACAAGAAAAAGCTTATAAACTATAGACGGTGGTCTAAAGGTCCAACAATAAGGTTTGCTGGTGGAGGCTTTGGTTCTACAAAAGGTTATGGTGACGTGAAGTTAGGATGCATTACCATTTCGGGAGTTCTTTATGTCAAGAATCTTAAGTTTAACCTTTTCAGCATGAGTCAATTCGCTGATAAAGGATACTTCATCAAAATCAAAAGTGATGAATGTAAACTTATAGACTTTGAGACAAAGAAGGTTATTATGGTTGCTAGAAGATCAGGAGGTTTGTACACTGTAGATTGGTCTTCAGCAATCGTTGAAAAATGCCTTGTCTCAGATCATGATTGCATTGCTGAAAAAGCATGGTTATGGCATAAACGAACAAGTCACCTAAACTTCAAGACGCTGAATAAGCTGTCTAAAAAGGCACTTGTAGTTGGATTAACTAAGGTTACTTTCAAGAAGGATGGTGTTTGCAATGCATGTCAGCAATGAAAGCAAACCAAATCTTCTTTTAAGAACAAGGCAGTACCGTCAACTACAAAACCTTTACAACTCTTGCACATGGACTTGTTTGAATCTTCTTCAACAAGCTATGCTGGTAAGAAGTATGGTCTAGTGGTGGTAGATGACTATTCAAGATTCACTTGGGTAGTATTTATCAAGCACAAGTCTGAAACAAGGACTGAAATATCTAACTTGCTGAATAAGCTTGAAGTCATGAAAAATTACAAGGTAAAATTCATAAGAACATACCATGGTACTGAGTTTGTGAACCAGTACATAACTGAGTATTGCACTTCAAAAGGCATACAACATCAGTTATCCTCAGTAAGGACACCACAACAAAATGGTGTTGCTGAAAGGAAGAATCGCACCCTAAAGGAAGCATCAAGAACAATGCTTGCTGACACTGAAATAAGTGAAGCTTACTGGGTTGAAGCGATTAATACCGCCTGCTATACTCAAAACAGATGTTTGATTACTAAGGAATACAACAAAACTCCCTATGAGTTATTTGTTGGAAGACCTCCTAACATCACCCATCTAAGAGTATTTGGTTGTAAGTGTTTTGTTCTTAACAATGGTAGAGAATACTTAAGAACATTTCAACCAAAGGCAGACCAAGTGATATTTCTTGGTTCTCCTTGCATAGTAAAGCTTATAGAGTTTACAACAAAAAGGCACAAAAGATCGAAGAATCAGTGCATGTTGTATTCTATGAAAAGTCACAAGGAGTGCCTGCTGAAGAAGAAATATCAGATTGTATGAAGAAGTTACTCATACACGAGCAAAGAATTGAATCTGATGCTAGGCAAGTCAAGTCAATTTAACTAAATGATGATTCTGAAAATGACTCTCCTCCCCCGAGTCATGACAAGATAAATATAGTTCACGACAAAGAATTTCCAGCAAAAGACGCAGTTGCTCCGGATGTTGCTGAAACTATGCAACTTCCTGTGCCTGCTGACGAGTTACCACAAACCAGCAATGTTGAACAAGCAGTTGTTGATGAACCAATCTCAGCAGAGACACAACAAAATACCAGTAGTACTGAGCAAGTACATACTGAAGAGTCACATGCTGATGAGCAAACTTATCCAGATGCAAAGAGCAGCAAACCTGCTGATGAGCAATCATATCCCTCTACGGATATGATTGGTGATATTGACAAACGCCAAGTGACTAGATCCAAAGTATCTACTAATCATGAACTTGCTGAAGAAGCAAATGTCGTAGAAGTAAAAGCTTTGTTCTCTTGCTTTGTTTCAGAAATTGAACCCAAGACCATAGAAGAAGCTTTAAAGCATTATGAATGGATCAAGGCAATGAAAGAAGAACTGGATCAATTTGAAAGGAACAAAGTCTGGAAACTTGTACCCCTTGCTGAAGGCAAGAAAGCAATTGGTACAAAGTTGGTGTTCAGAAACAAGTTGAGTGAGTCTGGTGATGTAACAAGGAACAAAGCACGTTTAGTTGCTCAAGGTTACTGTCAGACTGAAGGATTGGACTATGATGAGTCTTATGCACCAGTTGCAAGATTGGATGCAATTAGGCTTTTCTTGGCCTTTGCTGCTCACAACGACTTCATTATTTATCAAATGGATGTTAAAAGTGCATTCCTAAATGGTGAACTTGCTGAAGAAGTCTACTTGGAACAACCCCCTGGCTTTGAACTTCCCTCAGAAACCAAATGGTATACAAGCTTCAGAAAGCTGTATATGGTCTAAAGCAAGCACCAAGAGCTTTGTATGATACCTTAACTAAGTTCTTGCTGGACAATGGTTTCAAGAAAGGTGAAGTTGAGAAAACTTTATTTACCATGAACCATGATGGTAAAATACTCTTAGTTCATATTTATGTGGATGACATAATATTTGGATCTAAGGGCAATCAACTTTCTGATTGTTGAAGGGTAATTCGTACTTCTTGCTAAGTTCGCAGTGAATCGTCACAATAAGCTATTCTAGGTCTTCTTCATGTAGTGTTCCTCTTAAAATGATAGGAAACCTTCTAGTAGCTTCCTCGTACCTGAAATAGACTGGAGGGGGGGGGGGGGGTTAGTACGTCGTGCCCCATTTGTCGAGGATCAAACCGGAGGGACGACTTTACGTGTAGGGAGTTGTGAGGCTTCCCTAGTACGAGTAGTAAATGTGGTGGGTGAGTGGTGGGTGAGAGGTGTTAATGCTTACCCGCTGGGTAATGAATGAGTCCTTTATATACTCGTAGTATTTTAATGTCACTCCATGTAGGATCGTGACAAGTGTCCGGACGAGATTGAAGCCTCCTTAGGCCCAAGCCCATTAAGGAGGTCCATGGGCTTTGGCCCAAACATCTTGGCTAGGGTTGAGAGGGCAATATAGACTTTTCGTGTCCCATGAAGTAATTTGGAAGACGGGTCCCATAGGGAGCGACCATGGGTGGTCACCCTTGGTCCTCGTGCCTTCCTCTTACGTATGTGGTCCGAGTAGTGCTCTGCCTAGTTTCTCTCGGAGGGTGTCACCTTGACGTAAGGTCCTCCTCGAGCCCAATAGCTGCATTGTCCTTGTAGTGAGCTTATCTTGAGGGTTGGCCTCTTAGTGATGGTCGGACCCTATGTTGGTCGAACCACACCTTAGTTACATACTTGGGTGTGGTCGCGCCCCTTGAGGGACGGCCCTTGATGCTTCATCGCGCTCTTAAACCGCTCCAGTTCATACATGCGGACTGGACATATTTCAACACCAACATTTGTCCCCCTAGTTTCCAAGTATCTTTGTAGAATATAGTTGGGGAACTATGTTGAAGTAGAGGTCGAGCAAAGCCTCGACGAGTAGTGGGCGAAAAACGATTTCGGTATTCTCGCCTTGGTGCCTTTCCCTCCTCCTATCTCTCCCTCCCCTCCCTTTTTATAGGGTGCGAGCAGACGTTGCTCGAACCTTATAAACGGGTATATTTACTAGGTAGAGATCGGATCCGGGTAAGTGTTCCTTGGTGGGAATAGGTATTCGATTTTTTGCCTCTTCGCTATCTTCTTTGTAAATTATCTCGAGGAGATAATTGTGAGTGAATGGAATGGAATGACTTCTTGCCACCTTTTTCTTTCGGCCCTTTCTCGAGAAGCTTCATGAGAAAGTGGCTCCTCGGTCCCGTAAAATGAATCGATCAAAAGTTTCTCCTCGGGTGAATGGTCGCTCGTCGCTCCTCAATTAATCCACGTGACATGGTCCTCGCTCCGCGGATTATCTGGTGTGACTAGGTAATCCGTGTTCACCTGGGAAGGAGTGTCAAAGCGGGAGCGTGGAGGGTAAATCTAGAAATTCGCCAGGCGGCTGTGATCTGGGCCGTTGATAGTGGCCAAGTGTTCGGCCCGGATGGAGCGAGGGTATGCGACGGTTCGTATTCCCGAGATACCCTTCTATAAATAGGTCGATACTTGGTCATTCCACACTTTTCGCAACATTACTTTCTAGAGCAAATAGAGAGAGCGAGGAGTGTTTATAAGTGACCGACGAGCAAGTCATCGATACAAGAGGAGAGCGAGGACCATATTCCGGCGTCCAATTTCAAGTTTTTCAGGCGGGCTCCATATTGTCCGGCTTTCATTTCGGTTTCCAACCTTCAATCACTCACTTCCAAGTAAGTTTCCGTACCCTAACTCCGATTATATGCTTCATTTACCTACTTTATCTTTCGATTTTTCTACTTTCGCTTTCGATTTTGCTGCTATGGGGGCGTACGCCCTTTGCCGTTTCTGTTGCCTGAAATTCTGCCGTTGCACGGCGGCCCTGAAACGGCCAATACTTGTATGGACCTAATAAAACGTAAACGGACCTTGAATTACATGTTGTCGTTGCTTCATATGCCTTAATCGAACTTGTAGACTCGCATGCCTCCCCTTTTTTATTTTTCTGTAGATCCCCCTTGCCTCCTTTAATTTATTCGCATAACTGTAGAAATCATAGTATTTTTTGAGCGGTTGGTCGCTCTCTTGATCCTCGATCCTTTATATGCGTGTAACGTGCTCGCTCTTGCCTGTTTGTATGCTCCTCTCTTCCGTAGGATAACTTCTTTTTTCATTACACTTGCTCCACTTTCTGAGATTTTTCTCCGTTCGGGAGGTCGAACATAATGAATATGATAGTGTATATGTCCTAGAGACAGTCCTTACTAAGCGCATGGTGCTCTTATAGAAGGCATATATGTACTATTACACAGGTCAACGTAATATAATATATGTTTGTTGCATTTTACTATTGAGTATCGCTTTCATATTTATATTACACCGGGCATGCAACATGTCATATCTCTATTACTGTCTGTATTGATATTAAACATGTCCCCTCGAATAGATGACCGATCACACAGATAGTGGGAGCTATGTGAGTTATCATCTATCCCAAACTCTCCCTAGTCGAGGTTCATCTCGGATGTAGGGGTCTGAAAGAACCAGACAAGACTAGTATGCATGGAGGTTATACTTGTTGGAGCAAGTGTGAGCCGATCCCACGGCCACGGAACGGATTGTTGGACAATCGAGAAATGTTCCCATAACTGCGCATAGTTGTTCGAAGAAGCTTTATCGAACAATGGAAGTACCCACCGGACACTCCCATCGATGTATACTCTACACCGAAGTGTCTATGGGAACCGGTGAGTTGTCGAAGTGATGCCAGTCGTCCCTTGGACTTACAGGACTTTATCATCACATTTGTTGCCCCATATCCTTGCTGGACCCGTCGATGTCAGCTCTGAATAAGCAACTGACCTAAGACACGATCCAGGATTATGGATACATACAAATGGCGATGATAAGTGATTCTGTGAAGGATTCATCTCTCAAGTGTAGCACAGGAGAGCACTGCTCATAGTCGTTCATAGTTGTGATGGTAAAACCGCTGGCCAGCGTATCAATATTATTATGGTGGTCATAATAGATATTGGATTCACCATGCAACTCACTAAAGACGCCCGTGGATGTATTATTGGGATAGACACTTCATCGATCCTAGATACATTCGAGCAAGTCAGATGAAGGGACGTTACCATCGCCGCGTTGAGCGCAACAGATTTCGCAACGAAAGGGTTAGCTTTGAGAAACCTCTCAAATGTCCTCATGTATTAATATTGCAAATGGAACCGTCTAGGAATTCCATGTTGCCTAGTCTAGGACTTGCATAATACGATGAGGCCCTATGGGTCACACTATGTGGTGATTCAGCCTATCAGAATATCCTTGAAGATGGAATCGCAATTAATTTGGAATTAATTGGGATTGATGGATTATAATTGATTTGGAATTAATTATAATATATGGTGGCTCAGTTAATGATTTGGAATTATTAATTGAATTGACTAATTAATTGTATTTTATGTAAATACAATTAAAGATTATATTTTAGAAATATAATGGAGGTTTGATTTGAAAGGATATGTTAATTTAGAATTAACATATGCACTTGTGCAAAATCTACTTGGAGTTTGAATTGCCTTAGAACTATAAGTGGGTCCCAAAATTGGGACCCACCTATTTCCCGTAGGACTGGGTGCGCGCGCGCGTTAGCTGGATAGGGGAAGGAGTTCGACTCCTTCCTCTATTAGAAGTCCAAGGGATAAGTTAGATTTTCCTTATTGAGTTTTAATTTGATTGGGAATGAATCTAGACTTGATATTGGTTTCCTTGTGCGATAAGAATTAGATTCTTATTACTTTACGAAGTCTAATTGCTTATGCTTTAGGCTTCTATAGACTACTATATATAGTAGACTATTAGAGAGCTTTTGACATAGACTTTCATAGATTTTCACACAGTTGAAGAATCAAATTCTTAGAGAATTATTCTACCCAGTTTTCTTAAAAAAATAAAAGCTCTCCCCTCCTCTATAAGCCACACGTGCGCGCCACCTGCCGGAGGAATCGCCGCCCCGTCTTCTTGGTCACACAAAGAATATCCTAGCATTCTTTCCGATAGGTTGTTCATCCGTGGATACCAAGGTTGAGGTTCTAGGTGCTGGAAACTAACATTTATTGTCTTGCAGATAATCAAAGTATTGCAGATATCTTCGACTTCGACGAAGGAGAAGATACACCGGATTATTACGAAGACTTGGAAGCTGATTTGGAAGTAAGGTTAGTCTTCTAATTGGCGTGTTTAAATATATACGGCATATACATAATCAATTAACCTGCATGTTAAGAAATTTTTTGAAATTCCGCTGCGTACCCTAGGGGTAACTCTGACCATATTTTCTTACAGTGGTATCAGAGCGAGGTTAATTGATTACGTATATACGTATATATATTATATGATTTTGTAGATATGTGGATGCAATTGATTCTATGATTTATTTGATTTTCAAAGTTTTGTTTTTATATAAATTTATAATTTATAATTTTTCAAAAAAAAAAAAATTTAAAATATATATATTGACCGTGCCGCCGGCGCGGGCGCCGGGCGCCTGCGTGCTGCAGGCGCCCCGGGTGCCTGCGTACTCGCGCCTGCGGCTGCAGGCGCACGGCGCCTGGGGCCGGGCGCAGGCGCCCGTGCCCGGGTGCCGCGGGGGCCGGGCGCCCGTGGCCGCTGTCACGGTAGGGGACGGGACCGTCCCATATTTTAATATATATATATTTTTTCGGGTTGGACCCAAAATCGAATTTTGAAAATTCTGAGGATTGAATTTTTATATTTGGAATATATATATGATTTAATTGTAGTTGTTTTTAACTAGAGGGGTTAAATTTAATTAGTATAAAGTTAAAGGGCTTATTTGTAATTTATCAATTTATTGTTTATTGCAAATTAGTCCTTCTACTTTTGAATTTTAGATTTAACACCTCCAAGGTTTCAAAAAGAAAAAAAATACAATTAAGTCCTTCGGCTTTTCGAAAATTGCTACTTGGTCAATAGAATTTTCGATTTTTCAATCTAGTCCAAATTTTCAATTATTTCATTGAGATTATAATTATGGGATTATAATTTTCATAATGAAATTATGAAGTCATTTGTCATCCACATAGGCTACTACTTGTTTCATATGCTCGATATGCTATTGTTTGACAATGCATGTTTAAATACCAAGTATTTTACTTTCCGTTCGACCGCTATGCATGCGAGGGTAGGCGGCGCCCTCTTATATGTCGGACCGTATATTTTATGTATGGGTAGGCGGCACCCATTATGTGCTTGACCGCGTTTAGAACTAGAATGGATAGGCGGCATCCATTACGTGTACACCGCTCATGCATGATGGGTAGGCGGCGCCCTTATTTGTTTGTAGATGACTGATAACAACCCTCAAGCTACAAGCCCCAACCAATATAAGTACAGAAATATATATATGTATGTATTTCTGAGATGCTTTCCATAGGGTGCTTTAATTCTGAACTTTCATTGCGTTTTCTTGTATTGGCGACCTCGTCTTACAGACTCGCAGTAATCGTCAGATTAGAGTAAGCCAATGGTTATGACTTACTGCATATTGTATCTAGCGACCTCGATAGGTACAGTATGTAGGGCATCGGGTTAAATTAGATTTAACAACCAAGAGTTGCGTCACGCAATTGGATAGTCTTACTAGTCCTACCGGTCATATTATGCTATGTGACCAGCCCCCGTTGGAGTATAGCATAGTATGGATTTGTATCTTGGCCACTACGGTAACTTGTTGGACATTACCCGTATGTTTGTTGTGGGGGCAAGCATATGTGAAAATACTGGGAGCTAAACAGCTAAAGGACCTTGTTGTTTAGTTATGTTGACTGTGTATTTAGAAATAATATTTCAATAGTTGATTTATTATTTTCGTTCTATATTATTTCTCCTGGAAACCGAAATGGCGAGAATCTCGCTCCGTGCTGTCTTAGAGAAGCAAATTTTGACCGGACCAAACTTCCTAGATTGGATCAGGAATATATGTTTGGTGCTGAGGTACGAAAGGATTGAGTACGTCTTGGACGAGGCTAATCCCGTGTGTCCCGAGAATCAGACTGCCGATCAAGTTGCTGATTTGGAATCAAGCCAACAAGGCAAGGTCTGATAAGCATCATGAGGATGCTAGATCCGCGCAGTGTATTATGCTGGCGGCAATGAGCAATGAGCTGCAAAGGCAACATGAAAACATATTGCCGTATGAGATGCTAAAGCATCTTGAGTCGCTCTTTGAGACGACAGCTAGAAGTGTTGAATTTGATTTGATCAAAGAGATACACAGATGCAAGCTCAATGAAGGAGGGAACATGTCTGAACATGTTCTCAAGATGAGAATAAGATCATGGTGATCTTTGTCCTTCAATCATTGCCCAGTTCGTATTCGCAGTTCATCGTTAACCACCATGAATGTGAAGGACGTAACACTGCCCGAACTCCATAATCTGCTGAAGACATATGATCAAACTCTTCCTAAGAAGGAAAAGTCGATCATGTTTGTTGGGCAACCGTCTAACCGAATCCCGAGAAACAAAGGTGCTAAGGGTAAGGGAAAGTCGGGAGCCAAGGCTAACACTTCGAGTGATAAGCCTAAGCGTCTGAACCAGAAAGGGAAGTTCAAAAGAAGCGGAACGGTACGCACAGATGAATGTCATTTCTGTAAGCAGAAAGGACATTGGAAGAAAGATTGCCCTAAGCTGAGGGCAGATCAAGCTAAGAAGCCATCGACTTCTAGCTCATGTATGTTTGTTATTGAAATGAACATGACTACTTTTGACTCCAATGGTTGGGTATTAGATACCGCTTGTGGCTCGCACATTTATAATAATGTGCAAGGGGCCATTGAACACATGCTAGTCAAGTAAGGTGAAATCAACTTGCGTGTTGGGAACAACAATCCAGTTGAAGCCAAACGCGTTGGACGCTGCAAGATAGATTTACCATCAGGACAATGTTTAAAACTTGATAACGTTTATTTTGTTCCATCCATTGTCAGAAATATTTTTTTCCATTCCATTGTTGGACAATTTGGGTTTTTCCTAATATTTGTTATTTTTCATTAAATGACCAGTATTATGGAAAGGCTCGCTTAGTGAATGGTTTATATATTTTGCAAAATAGTCTACCTTTATTTCAAATACATAACAAACAACCGTCTTCAAGTAGGAATAATAATCCATCTTATCTATGGCATTGTTGGCTAGGCCATATCAATGAAACACTGATTCAAAGACTAAGGAAGTTGGACTACTTAGAACCATTTGATTTTGAATCATATGGTACATGCGAATCATGTATTAAGGGTAAGATGACGAACAAACCTTTTGTTGGACAAGGTGTTCATGCCACTCGCTGCTTAGAGATCATACATATCGATGTATGTGGACCTTTTAAAGTCCATGCGCGTGGGGGTTATCCTTACTTCGTTACCTTTACTGACGATTTCTCAAGGTATGGATATATTTATCTTATGAAGGATAAATCCGAGACCTTTGGGAAATTCAAGAAGTTTAGGAATGAGGTCGAGAATGAATTGAACCTAAGGATAGTCACTCTTCGATTGGATCGAGGAGGTGAATACCTTAGTGAAGAATTTATCGACTAGTTGAAGGAAAGTGGAATTCAATCGCAATGGACTCCTCCTGGAACACCACAGTTAAATCGTGTGTCTGAGAGAGAGGAATCGAACCCTGTTAGACATGGTGAGATTAATGATTGGATTCTCAACTCTTCCAAAACATCTATGGGGATATGCACTGCAAACTGCAATCTACATTTTGAACTGTGTACCATCTAAATCAGTGGAGAAAACTCCTTGTGAGTTATGGAAGGGAAAGAAGCCCTCACTGGGCTATCTTAGACCTTGGGGCTGTCCTGCGATAGTCAAACGGATGCTCACTGATAAGTTAGATGCCAAGGGTGTCAAAGTATATTTCATGGGCTATCCTCGTTAGACGAGAGACTATGAATTCTATCATGCTGAAGATCACTAGGTGATAGTATCTAGAAACGTCAAGTTTTTAGAAGCAGAATACCTCGAAGAAGAGAGGTTAGATGACATGATAGAACTTGAAGAAATTCAAGACTTTGACACGCGCGAACATGAGTTCTCTAAATCTTCTGATTTGGACTCAAGTTAAGTGGGAGCTTTCGAAGCAGACAAGGGTAATGATATGACACTTGCTAGGCATGTCATAGTCAGTGGGAGTGTTGCACAAGAGCAGCCTCCCGCTACGGAACAGGGTCGCGGGGCACGACCAACTGCATCAGTGCCCACTGATAATGTTCGTGTTACACGAAGCCAGAAAAGAAAAGCACCAGAACCAGTCGAGCTCCGTAGGTCGAAGAGGATCCTAAAAGGACCTCAGAAGCAAAGCTTTATGATAGAAGACATCAGTGAACTTGATGTCGGTTTATCAGATCGGGAAGATCCCGAGACCTACAAAGAGGCAATAATTGATATTGACTCAGACAAATGGCAAGAGGCCATGGAATTGGAAATGGACTCTATGTACCTGAACCAAGTTTGGAATTTGGTAGACTTGCCCCAAGGGGTTAGACCAATTGGGTGCAGATGGGTCTTTAAACGAAAGACAGATGCCGATGGCAAGGTACAAACGCACAAAGCTAGGCTTGTGGCGAAAGGCTACACGCAAAGGTATGGCATCGATTACGATGAAACCTTTTCACCGGTAGCAAAATTGTAGTCCATTCGAATTCTACTTGCGATAGCTGCCTACTATGATTATGAGATCTGGCAGATGGATGTAAAGACTGCCTTCCTCAATGGCAACCTTGAGGAAGAGGTCTATATGGTACAGCCAGAAGGTTTTATTAGTAAAACCAGGCCGACTGCTGTATGCAAATTACAAAGATCCATCTATGGGCTAAAGCAAGCCTCTAGGAGCTGGAATATCCGCTTTGATGAAGCTGTCAAATGGTTTGACTTCATTAGAAGCAAGGAAGATCCCTGTGTCTACACTAGGCACAGCGACAAGGGAGTCGTTTTCATGATCATCTATGTTGATGACATTTTGATCATGGGAAACAATGTCTCTATGCTAGAAGAGACTAAAGTTTGGTTATTCAAGTACCTTCTCGATGAAGGACTTGGGTGAACATCCTAGGGATCAAGATCTATAGAGATAGATCCAAGAGGATGTTAGGATTGACACAGTCTACCTACATCGACAAAATACTGAAGCGTTATAAGATGGACGACTCAAAGAGAGGCTTTCTCCCAGCTAGGCATGGGATTGTCTTATTAGTTAAGGATAGTCCTAAAACTGATGAAGAAAGAAAAGCAATGAGTCGTGTGCCCTATGCTTCGGCAGTAGGGTCTATAATGTATGCAATAAATTGCACAAGGCCCGATGTGGCATATGCGCTTAGTGTCACTTGTCGACACCAACAGAATCCAGGAGTACCTCACTGGACTGCTGTAAAGAACATTCTTAAGTACCTTCGACGGACTAAAGAGATGTTCTTGGTGTTTGGTGGAGAACCAGAATTAAAGATGTCTGGTTATGTCGACGCTGGATTTGAATCAGATCCTGATGACTTTGAGTCACAGACAGGATACGTATTCAAATTGAACGGAGGAGCTATCAGTTGGAAGAGTTCTAAGCAAGCCACGATTGCTGACTCATCCACAGAAGCCGAGTACATTGCTGGATCAGAAGCTTCGAAAGAAGCTGTCTGGATTTCAGAGTTCTTGAAGGAATTGAGGGTTGTTCCTGCTCCTAGTCCAATAACGATTTATTGGGACAATACGGGCGCCGTCGCTCAAGCTAAGGAGCCTAGATCTACAAACAAGAACGTACATGTACTTAGAAAGTATCACGTTAGACGTGAGATTATTGATAGAGGAGAAGTTAGTATAGAACGTGTCTCTACCACGGATAACGTGGCAGATCCTTTCACCAAGGTCTTACAAGTGGAAGTCCACTTAAGACATTATGCTAATCTGGGTATTAGGCATAAAGGTCTAGTCCAAGTGGGAGATTGATAGTGTATATGTCCTAGAGACAGTCCTTACTAAGGGCATGGTGCCCTTATAGAAGGCATATATGTACTATTACATAGGTCAACGTAATATAATATATGTTTGTTGCATTTTACTATTGAGTATCGCTTTCATATTTATATTACACCGGGCATGCAGCATGTCATATCTCTATTACTGTCTGTATTGATATTAAACATGTCCCCTCGGATAGATGACCGATCACACAGATAGTGGGAGCTATGTGAGTTATCATCTATCCCGAACTCTCCCTAGTCGAGGTTCATCTCGGATGTAGGGGTCTGAATGAACCAGACAAGACTAGTATGCGTGGAGGTTATACTTGTTGGAGCAAGTGTGAGCCGATCCCACGGCCACGGAACGGATTGTTGGACAATCGAGAAACGTCATAACTGCGCATAGTTGTTCGAAGAAGCTTTATCGAACAATGGAAGTACCCACCGGACACTCCCATCGATGTATACTCTACACCGAAGTGTCTATGAGAACCGGGAAGTTGTCGAAGTGATGCCAGTCGTCCTTTGGACTTACAGGACTTTATCATCACATTTGTTGCCCCATATCCTTGGTGGACCCGTCGATGTCAGCTCTGAATAAGCAACTGACCTAAGACAAGATCCAGGATTATGGCTACATACAAATGGGGATGATAAGTGATTCTGTGAAGGATTCATCTCTCAAGTGTAGAACAGGAGAGCACTGCTCATAGTCGTTCATAGTTGTGATGGCAAAACCGCTGGCCAGCGTATCAATATTATTATGATGGTCATAATAGATATTGGATTCACCATGCAACTCACTGAAGACGCCCGTGGATGTATTATTGGGATAGACACTTCATCGATCCTAGATACATTCGAGCAAGTCAGATGAAGGGACGTTACCATCGCCGCGTTGAGCGCAACAGACTTCGCAACGAAAGGGTTAGCTTTGAGAAACCTCTCAAACGTCCTCATGTATTAATATTGCAAATGGAACCGTCTAGGAATTCCATGTTTCCTAGTCTAGGACTTGCTTAATACGATGAGGCCCTATGGGTCACACTATGTGGTGATTCAGCCTATCATAATATCCTTGAAGATGGAATTAATTGTGATTGATGGATTATAATTGATTTGGAATTAATTATAATATATGGTGGCTCAGTTAATGATTTGGAATTATTAATTGAATTGACTAATTAATTGTATTTTATGTAAATACAATTAAAGATTATATTTTAGAAATATAATGGAGGTTTGATTTGAAAGGATATGTTAATTTAGAATTAACATATGCACTTGGGCAAAATTTACTTGGAGTTTGAATTGTCTTAGAACTATAAGTGGGTCCCAAAATTGGACCCACCTATTTCCCGTAGGACTGGGCGCGCGCGCGCGTTAGCTGGATAGGGGAAGGAGTTCGACTCCTTCCTCTATTAGAAGTCCAAGGGATAAGTTAGATTTTCCTGATTGAGTTTTAATTTGATTGGGAATGAATCTAGACTTGATATTGGTTTCCTTGTGCGATAAGAATTAGATTCTTATTCCTTTACGAAGTCTAATTGCTTATGCTTTAGGCTTCTATAGACTACTATATATAGTAGACCATTAGAGAGCTTTTGACATAGACTTTCATAGATTTTCACACAGTTGGAGAATCAAATTCGTAGAGAATTATTCTACCCAGTTTTCTTAGAGAAAATAAAAGCTCTGCCCTCCTCTATAAGCCACACGCGCGCGCCACCTGCCGGAGGAATCGCCGCCCCGTCTTCTTGGTCTCACAAAGAATATCCTAGCATTCTTTCTGATAGGCTGTTCATCCGTGGATACCAAGGTTGAGGTTCTAGGAGCTGGACACTAACTTTTATTGTCTTGCAGATAATCAAAGTATTGCAGATATCTTCGGCTTCGACGAAGGAGAAGATACACCGGATTATTACGAAGACTTGGAAGCTGCTTTGGAAGTAAGGTTAGTCTTCTAATTGACGTGTTTAAATATATACGGCATATACATAATCAATTATCCTGCATGTTAAGAAAATTTTTGAAATTCCGCTGCGTACCCTAGGGGTAACTCTGACCATATTTTCTTATAGAATATACCTAAAAGGACCTCTCGGACTATCACCAACCATCCTAACTTCTTCTTTGCTTACCCCTTTAGGATGTCCGAGAGGAGCGATGACAGCCAGAATCACCGAGAAGTTGGAGAGTATGGGAGCGACCATACTACGTCAGCCGATACGTCAGAGATATCGGCGACGTTCTTTGGAGCATGCCGCCGAGGGCGAGGAGCCCGTTGTTGAATCCGGGGAGGATGAAGGATCCGATGAGGAAGAACAACTCGAGGAGGGTGAAGAAGGCGAAGAAGGGCAATGATGAGGAGGATGATGATGATGAAAGCGAGGAGGAGGAGGAGGCGACATATCAACTAATTAATCGTAAGAGGCGTCGTAGTGAGGACGACGACTTCATCGATGACTGGACCGAAGAGGAGGGGGGTCCTTCTAACCCCGGGGTCTCCGCAGAACTGATTACTCTAGCCGCCCAAGTACACGGCCGAAATTATGGCGCTGTAAATGTGGTGCCTCCGATGGATATTCGGATCGAGGACATGGATGACACGAAGCGACCCGACTTGGCTCTGTCTTTATATGAGGAAGGTGATCACTCCGTTCAGCGCGTCAAGGGTATTGTCCTAATTGATAGCGATGACAGCGATGATGATAACGCTACATCTCCTCGGACTACCCCACCGTCGAAGAGGGTTAGGTTCCCTCCTCAAACTATTCGTTGAACTATAGTCACTGATGATGAGGAGGAACCTCATCTGGCCTTAATGGACGTGCACGGGAATGAAGTTGGTCCGAGCACTGCAGCACCCTTGTCTCCTTCTGTCTCTGAGATGAACATGCAAGCTCAAAGAGACGTGCTTATCAGGCAGAAGTACGCCCCCGAGGAGGAGACCAGTTATCACTCAGTGGATCCTTGCACCATTGACTTCTCGTTTCCGAGTAACACCCGACCACCAAATCCTCTGGAAGAACAAGAGTACCAGCTACATCTCGCGCAGCGAGCAGCTGACAAAGCAAAGGCTAATACCGAGGAGCCTAAGAGAGCGAAGAAGTGCTCTCGCTCCCGTAAGAGTGACAAAGCTAAGGCCGTCGAGGAGCCTATGTCCAGCAAGGCTACCCAAAACAAGTTCACGCAAAGTGCTCTGAAGGTGGACCTCCACGATCCTGAGGGTGAGAGGAACGAGGATGGCATCATGCCAACAATTGCCTCTACTGTGAAGGTGGATGAGCTCGCTACTCTCCGGTGGAAGTACACCCTTCCCGAGAGTAAGTTCGACATCCTCGTTCCGAAGAAGGACCAGACTTTTTACAACACGCCTCCGGGATACATGGCCGTTCACTGCTTGAGCTTAGATCGAGGATGGATCTTGCCCTTCTGCGAGGCTTTCCGTGATATTTTCAACACCTTGGGGATCGCTCCTTGGCAACTCGTGCCAAGTGCTTTTGGGAGTTTGGTTTGTTTCGGGGTGTTCTGTAAGAAGAACGGGATCGAGTTGAACTTCCACAATTTCAATCAGCTTTTCAGGGTCTCGATGAGCTCGGGCAACAAATATTTTTATTACTTCAATGCGCGAGCAGGCCTGGGATTCATCATGGACGCTCCATCCTCCTCGGGCTATAAGTGGTTCCACCAGTACTTCTACATCAAGAAAAAGAAGTTACCAAACATGAGTGAGGAGGATGCGGAGTGGAGAGTGCCCAAGTTGATGTACCAAGGAAAAATAGCCGAGAAGCATCCTTTGCCAGCGGAGCTAGACCCATGGGTCTTGGAGCTCGAGGAGAAGAACCGAGGACCCAATCCCAAGAAGTACTTCTACTGGGGTCTCGTTCTTCAGCCTCTTCCTTACTTAGCTGGGCTTTCCCCTTATGCTTACACCGGGTACACGGGGAACAGTTTCTCGAATGATGTGCTCTTCGGTACGCCTAGAATAATTTCATACTTGCCTTTATACTTGTCTTTTTCTTCTTTTTGCTTGCTTGCAGTGTGCTCGCTTTTACTTTCCTTCTCGCTTTTTCTGCTTCTCGCTTTTTTTACTAACTTGTGTTTTTTCCTCCACAGCTTATTGGTTCAACTGGATCATGTCGAAAACTCTAGCCGCTAAGGAAGAGGAGAGAAGGAAACAAAGGCTGGCCAACAAGGAGACGAAGATCCTCGGGTCTCTGAACCTTTATCCTCCGAGGAGTGCCTAGCATCATCGAGATGCCATGGTGCAAGAGGGTCTCGAAACACGCGAGAACCCCGTAGATGTGTTAAGAAAGGCCGAGGAGGAAGCAGCAGCGAGGTAGGCTAAGCAGGCCGAGGAGGCTGCTGCAGCGGAGCTAGAAAAGAGGCCGGAGAGGCCTGCTGCTAAAAAGGGAGCGAGGAAGCTGACGCTCGGGGGAAACAATGAGCATCCTCACAAGAAGGGGAAGATGGCCGCTGCAAGTCAAGATGAGGTGAAGAGGCTCATTCAAATGAGCGACCTGGATCGCGCGCACGAGTTGAGCATGTGCTCGCTTCAGGTAACCTTACTTATTTTTTACAAATAAATTTCTATGTATGAAATTATTCTCCTTGCTAACTATGTACTCTTCTTTGTCGTAGCTTGACAACTTGAAGGAGGCCTACGGCCAAGTAGCTGCTGATCGCGCCGACATAGGCATTGTGATCGAGGACCTGGAGAAGAGGCTCGCGGCCGAGCAAGAAAAAGAACAAAGTCGCCGAGGCGGAGATCGGAAAGCTCTATGCCAAGGTCGATCATCTCGAGAAGGAGCTTTCCAAGGAGAAGGCGAGGACCAAGGGCTACAAGGGGGCTTATGCCACCTTGTCGATTTGCATGGAGAAGTTCAAAACCAGCGTCCTCTCCTTCCTTAAGGGTAGCCGCCTTGCAACTGCTCGCGACTTCATGGCCTCAGACACGTATAAAATGGCCCAGCAAGATGTGCGAGTCTCATCGCACGAGGAGGGCTTCTTCTCCTGTATCGGTCAGCTAAAACGGGTTAACATGCTTCCTGCTGACTTTGATCCGGATGTTTGTGAGGACTTGCACCCTGGTAGGCGCGAGGACCTTTCTCACTACCCTGATGAGGAGATAACAGAGGAGATGCACGAAGCGTGTGAATTCGGGGAGCTGGTAACCGACCCGGAAGTGCCTTATCCTAGCAAACCAACCTATCTCCCTACATGGGTCCCCGAGTGTTTGAGGACCGGGATCCTTTACCCCTTCGAGAAGGCGGCTCTCCGCAACGCTTCTTGGGTTAAGGTGAACGATCCAGTTATCGGGCGACCATCTGACTTCGTCGAGCCTGAGCTGATTTTGTACGAGAAGGTTATCAAGGAATCTCAGGCTCAAGAGCGAGACGCGGCTGAGATCCAAGAGTTGTTGAGCCCGGTGCGTGGAGCAACTAGCACAAGTGTCCCGGTCACTGACCTCTCCGATAGTCGGACCCGCTGAATCGAAGAGCTTGAAGGCCGAGTATGCTCGGTGATGTTGTAAACTTTATTTTTTTCTGTACTTGGCGTTTTTTCCGAACCATTTTCCTTGTTTTCTATTCGGCCCTTGGTGGCACATGTTGAAACATATCTCCCTGTTGTAATATAAATTATCACCTTATGTCTCTTCGCTCTTTCCTTCAATAAATATTTATTGCTCTTTGTTTACTTGCTTATACTATGTTTTTTACTAACTCTTTTTCTGTTATGACTTATAACTAGATAGAGTAGTTAAACATGTATGAGTTAGAGTCGAGGAGGGAAGTTTCTCGCCCCTTTTATCGACAAAATAATCTTCATTGGTAATACTTCGAGTTAAGCTCCTCGAGCTATCAAAGTAATCAATATACTTGTCGATTTTCTCGCCAACTCAGAAAAACTCTATAAGTGTTGAGCCAGAAAAAACAAGTGTTGAGCTCCTCGTGCTCGATTTCTTTGTCTTCCTCATTTTCACTTCTTTAAAAAGTGTCTCGATTAATTTTCTCAAAAGATGAGAGAGCGGGGAGCTTTAGCCCGACGTGTAAATCGGGCAGCTCTTTTTTGGATCGAGCAATCTCTCTTGGTCGAGTAGCTTTTTATTCTGTTTTGAGTATAGTAGTTCTATACTTGGACATTTTCTTCGTTGAAAGATAGGCATTATATTGATTTGTCGGAAATTCAATTACAATGGGGTCTTTTCGGCCAGCTTTCTTACAACATTTTCTGAATCATACAACTTGAACCATAAAACATGAGGGTACCTCTCACACAAGCTTGTGAGGAATCGTTCTCGATCTTGGGCCTTTCACAGGACTCTTCAAAAAGCTTGTTCGTTAAACAACTCAGGCGTAGAACATCTGGAGGTTGGAAGTATTCCACGGGTTCTTCAATACTCTTCCCTCCATGTCTTGGAGACGATAGCTTCCATTGGACCTTGCTTGAATTATCTTGTAGGGGCCTTCCCAGTTGGGTTGCATCTTCCCAACTTTGCCCAGGATGCCCGCTCTTCGGACTAATAAGTCTCCTACTTGGAAGTCTCTTTCTTCACACCTTTGTTGTAGGTCTTCGCTATCAACGCTTGATATCTGAGAATGTTGGCCAAGGCATTGGTTCTCGCTTCACTTATCGTCTCCAGATCGAAGAGCCTCTTGGTATGATTGTCCTCGGGTTGATACCCTTGGATCCTGAGTGTTTCTACCGCCACTTCCGCTGGTATGACTGCTTCAGAACCGTAACTAGCGAGAAGGGAGTCTCTCTTGTAGCTGTTTTTGAAGTAGTGCGATATGCCCATACCACTCCATCAAGCTCGTCGACCCAACCCTTGTTGGTGGCGAACCTCTTTTGCAAGTTTTTGACAAGGATTTTGTTGACGGCCTCTGTTTGCCCGTTGGATTGAGGATGTCCTACCGAGGTGTACCTCCTCTCAATCTTCATTTTCTTGCACCATTCATTGAACCTTTGGCCACAGAATTTTGCACCATTATCCGAGATGAGGACTCTCGGCAAGCCAAATAGACACACGATGTTTCTCCATACAAAGTTCATCACCCTTTGTTCGGTGATAGTAGACACTACCTCAACCTCCGCCCACTTGCTAAAGTATTCAACCGCAACTATGATGGATTTCTTTTGACCCGTGCCTCTCGGGAAAGGACCGACTATGTTGATGCTGATGAATGTGTATTTTACACTTTCATTTGAGTCTTTTGCACCTATTTTATCTATCCTCTATGTTAATTTAGCTATATTTTAGTGCATTTTATTAGAATAGTGTCATGTTTCCCTTTAGATTTTATTTTACAGGTTTTGGTTTAAAATCGAGGATTTCCGGGCAATTATATTGAAGTTGACAAGGAATTGGTGTTCCAGAAGCCTATTTGGAGTATCTGAAGATTTCCGGATAGGATTTGGAGTCTAGGGGTCGAATCTGGAGGTTAGAAGGCCACTAGAAGACAGGAACCGAGTCCGAAAAGGGGAAGAAATCCAAAAACGCGTCGAAAATGCGGAATTCCGCGAAATTTTCTCCCGGGCGAACCGCCCGGGACGTGGGGCGAATCGCCCCACACCGGGCGAATCGCCCGGTGTGTGGGGCGAATTGCCCCACACTATTTCGTAGCCTATATATAATTGCTCAGTTTTTCTCCGAAATTCATACTTTTCCAGACCTATTCTCTCACCTTTCTCTGTAGTTTTAGGTAGGGACTTCCCAGAGCCTGTTCTAGGGGTTCGTAGCTTAGGAGACAAACTTTTTCATAGAATATTGGAGCTTGTAGGATCGCAATTCTTCGGAGATTGACAACCTTCGGTAACATTGTATCTTACAATTTATTCTACTTGTTTTTATATATCTTTCAACATGTTTTCTTCTATGATTTCTATTGATTGCATGCCTATTATGAGTATCTAAACTTATCGTTGGTGGTAGTATGTGAATTCTTAGCGAAGGGAAGATAATCATGCTAATGGCTATATCGCGCATTATACTCCGTGTTATTGCTTTATTTCGTTGATCAGGCTCAGCCTAAATTCTCGTATGTTGTATTAATTATTATGCACCATTGGGCCCTCGTCGACCTATGCGCATCTATATCTTCGTAGTGTTGAATAATTACGGAACACAATAGGACAATAGAGATTGACTTGTCAGTATCATTATCTTCGTAGTGCTTAATAATTGCAACAGGACATTAGATTGATCAAAGATCTCCATGCAAGACCGAGGAATTTACGCATGATTATTGACCCGTTATGCTTTGAAGGATCATACTATCACCAATCTCCATTATCTGTTAGAAAAACCTTTGCTATCCCGTCTGCTGTTTTTATATTCCTAGTTAAATAGATAAAGCTAGTTATAGTCCTTAGAGAACGACACTCGAGGTCATTCTACTGCTACACTACGGTTTTCGTTGTAGTTGTGAATTGCCTTTGGCTAAATAACAAATTTATTTGCTGAATCGGGACCCGACAAATCCTCGTTCATCAAATTGGCGCCGTTGCCGGGGACTATACTCCTTTTTTCTGTTTAATTTGTTTATATTTTTTATGAATGTGTATTTTACACTTTCATTTGAGTCTTTTTCACCTATTTTAGCTATCCCCTATGTTAATTTAGCTATATTTTAGTACATTTTATTAGAATAGTGTCACGTTTCCCTTTAGATTTTATTTTACAGGTTTTGGTTGAAATTCGAGGATTTCCGGGCAATTATATTGAAGTTGACAAGGAATTGGTGTTCCAGAAGCCTATTTGGAGTATCTGAAGGTTTCCGGATAGGATTTGGAGTCTAGGGGTCGAATCTGGAGGTTAGAAGGCCACTAGAAGTCAGAAACCGAGTCCGAAAAGGGGAAGAAATCCAAAAACGCGTCGAAAACGTAGAATTCCGCGAGAAATTCTCTTGGGCGAACCGCCCCCCACCGGGCGAACCGCCCGGTGTGTGGGGCGAACCGCCCCACAGTATTTCGAGGCCTATATATAGTTGCTCAGTTTTCTCCGAAAATCATACTTTTCCAGACCTACTTTCCCATCTTTCTCTGTAGTTTTAGGTAGGAACTTCCCAGAGCCTGTTCTGGGGGTTCGTAGCTTAGGGGACACTTTTTCATAGCAGATTGGAGCTTGTAGGATCGCAATTCTCCGGAGATTGACAACCTTCGGTAACTTTGTATCTTACAGTTTATTCTACTTATTCTTATTTATCTTTCAACATGTTTTCTGATGAACGTATTTTTGACGCGTTCATCTTGTCTTTTTTACCTTCTTTTGCTACCTTTTTGCCTTGTTTTTTGGTTAGTTTTCATCTTGCTGCAAATTCCTTCATATGATTCTTAGTTGCCTATAAAATATATTCGAATTGAGTATAGTGACAAACTCTTGGTCAATGAAAGCTATAGGATTGTATGTTGGAGATTTGCAGCATGCTAGATAAATGGTGTTGGTGACAAGCACCTCTAAAGTATTGATAGTGGTCTTTTATGATGTGTGTCTTGAAAGTTACCCAGACGAGTTGCTTAGCAGACTTGATCGAATGTTTTACGCACTGAACTTGTGAGTATATTCGTAACCCATGCATGTGTATTTGATTTCTACCACCAACCGTTTTCCAAACTTGATTACAACAATCTGATTTCTCGTTGCTTTGTTCTAAGAAAGCAATTCTATAAACACTTGAACTCGTTGTCTGAAATAACTAGCAAAAACCACAAACAAAGCCACGTTAGGTCCCGAGAGAACGACACTCGGGGACAACTTGCCATTGCACTCTAGTTTGTGTAGTGATAAGTGTTCTTTGGCTTTTTAAACAAATTTAATTGATGAAAAACGACATCATCAATTTGGCGCCGCTGCCGGGGACTTAACTCCTTTGGTTGGTGTTTTTGTTTTGGTTTTTTCAGCCAACATCTCTTCTTTGCCTTATTTCTGTCTTTTGTTTCTTTTTGACTTAGAAACTCACTACTCTTCATTTCAGGTGAGTGCATGCCTAGAACCCGAACGGGTAGACATATTATTGAACCTTTTGTAGACGAGATCGATCGTTTGTTTCAAAGGAGAAGGAGGAATTTGAATCTCGAGTTTGAAGTAGTAGCATCTAGAGCTTCCACTTCTGGTATTCGGGGAGAGTCTTCTTCTTATCTTTTGGAGCCAATTCTTGAATCTGTCTTCTTGGAAGGTTAAATGGCGGAGCCGCCTATACGTACACTTACTAAGCCTACGGTTGGGGCTAGAGGACCAGCAATTGTCCTCAATGATGCCACAAGGAACTTGGAGATCAAGAATCACATGTTCCAACAACTTCCCAAATTCTATGGGATGGCTAATGAGGATGTGATGGGGTTCTTGAATGAGCTCGAGAATTTTGTTCTCCATCTTGGGCGACCAGGAGCTGGTGTTACGGATGATGATCTCTGTATGAAGGTCTTTTCTATGGGGCTAGGTGATCGTGCAAAGGCTTGGCTTAATACTTTGGAGGCCGGGTCTTTGACAACATGGGATCTTTGTTTTGATAAGTTCATGGAGCGTTGCTATGAAGAGCCAAATTAGCTCCTTCGAGCAGAGGTATGATGAGCCTTTCCACGAGGCCTATGATCGATTCATGGGGTTTCATCATCGATGCCCACATCACGGGTATGATAAAGGTCAGCTTCTCCAATTCTTTTACAATGGTTTACATCCCGAGATTCAATCTCAAGTGGATAGTATTTGTGGAGGTAGTATGGGGGAGTTGCTTCCTTCTCAAGCTCAAGTGAAGCTGGACATGATGTACCGGAATTCCCAAAACCGGAATGTGAGGGCTCGTGTGCTCCAAAAGGAGCAAAGAGGTGAGGCCAAGGTAGTGGTAGAACAAGATGCCTTCGATGGGTTCGCCCATGAAGTGAAGCAAGCTTTGAGGCAAAGCGTTCCTTCTCCTTCTACGGAAGTTTGTGGTGTGTGCAAGAACTATGGGCACCCGGCCTATTTATGTCGTTCTGAATTTGCTAGAGAGCAATATATCACGAACGATGTCCGTCAAGAACTGTATGCTGCTGAGGGAGAGCAAGTAGTTGGAGATGTGAACTACGGGCAAGGATATGGCAATATGAGGCCACAAAACCGTGGGCCCCGAGGTGGGTACCAGAATCAAGGCAACCGTGGTTATCTTCATAACCCGGATCAATATGCCTATGGGCCTAATCAAGATAGAAGTCGTCTCAGCTATGGGAACAATTGGTGTGAAGGAGCACCGCCTTCTAATCCTACACCTCCACCTCAGGTTGCTAGTTCGGGACCATGAGGTGGAGGGGTAGTTCCTTCACCTCTTGTCTCTTCTCTCAACGATCTTGTGTTGAAGACGAATAAGTTTATGGAGCATTACTATCGTAATGAAGCTACTAACAATCAGCGGTTTGAGAAGCTTGAGGCTAGTAGTAGCAACCTCCATAAGAAGTTGCAAGAGTTGATAGATCGGGGGGCTAGTAGAGAGCAAGGGAAGTTTCCCGGGAACACGGAGAAGGCTATGGCCATAACCGTGGTGACTGATTTGCCCGTGGAGATCACGGTTGTGAGAGACAATGCACGAGTTGAGATGCCAAGTTGCAAGATAACTGAAACTTGCAAGGTGAGTGAGGAGGTCGAGACTCCTAAGGTGGTTATGGAAGAGGAAGTTGTCGCACAATCTGATGCGATAGTTGAAGAGGTGAAAGAAAACTCATCGTCTGAGGATGAGATGGTGGATATGGTGGAAGTGCCCATCCAAGAGAGCTTCGATGTTGAAATCAGCTTGGGGAAGAAGGACGGAATAGTGGCAACTCTAGACACGGGAGCGGGTGTGAATGTTATACCCTTGAACGTGTATGAAGAGTCGGGTTTGTCTGGCTTGAGACCCATGAAATGCATGGTGCAATTAGCGGATGGGTCCATGAAAAAGCCGTTGGGTGTGATTGAGAACTTGGCGGTGAGGGTTGCCGGTGTAGAGGTGAAGACTAATTTCATCGTTATGCCTACATCTTCTGCTAAGCTCAAAGATGTGGTTCTCTTGGGTAGAGCCTTCATCAACAAAGTGCGTATGGTCATAGACATGTATCGCCGAACATGTCACTTTGAGGTAAATGGCAAGCAACACACGTTGCGAGCCATTGTTAAATCATGTGCTTATGTTGATACTAACGAACTTGTAGGATTTTTTGGTCCACTTTATGTTCGTCAAGATGTGCAGGGAATTGATGCTTTGAGAAGCAATTGGAGGGGGAAGTCTAGTACCCGAGGCGAAATCAATCCCGCATGAGTTGTGAAGAGTCGAGCCAACGACTTTTAAACGAAGGCGCTTCTCGGGAGGCAACCCGAGGTTGTATCTTTATTTGCTTTTGTAGTTGTGGCCTGTGAGCCTTTTGTCGTGATTCGTTTAGTCTAGTGTTTGTCTTGGTGCCTTAGGTGATTAAGATAGGAAAAAACATCGAAAATCTGGAAACAGAGCCAAGCGAAGCGCTTGGAAGGGCCAAGCGGTCCGCTTGAAATTTCAGTAAATCAAAAAGTTTACTGGAATTTCAAGCGGAGCGCCTGGAGCCCCCCAAGCGCTCCGCTTGACAAGCGGACCGCTTGGCTCCCACCAAGCGGTCCGCCTGGACCCTGTACCCAGATTTTCCTCGTTTTTTTTCCATTCTTCTCACCTTTGTGCACCCGTTTTCACATGTTTCTTGAGTCCTTTCAGGTACTACTCATATATAGGAGATTGGACACGAACCTTTATCTCAGGGAAGTGTACTTTCAATCCAATTTTTCCTTTTCATTCAACTTTTCTTTGCTCGAGGACGAGCAAAAGTTTAGGTTTGGGGAGGGGGTATTGGATTTTCAGTACTATATGCTTGTGTGGTTCGTACATGCCTGATTTTACTCAAGTTCATGTGATTTGTCGTGTTTTTTCAAATTTTTGCATGCATATCATCCCTAGATTAGTTGTTGCACGTTGTTGTGTGTGGAGTTTATTGCCAAGTCTTTTGAACTTTTTTATTGAGTAGACTAAGTGTTTATGACCATTGATCATATGTTGCATCACTTTGCAAGTAGTTTGAGGCTTGTCTCGCTTGGTTTGTCACATTCGCATGTGCACTAGTTAAGCTTAGTAGTCTTGACATCACCTTGAGTGGTGTTTCTTCTGCTACGGTTCACGATGGCCTTATGAAATGATGCACGTTTGAGTCTATGGTTGTAACCCGTGTAATTATGTACGTAAGAGGCGACAAGTTCTTCACCTCGATTAGAGATTGCCAAATGCCTAGGAAGGAGGTAGTGTGAGGTGTGTGATTCCTTGTATTAAACCTATTCTATCGAATAGGTTTGGGGAGGGGGTTATGTTGTTATACTTGTCTTTCGTCTTGAGCCGTTGTAGATTTTTCTTAGCTTTATTTTTCTTTTGTTTTGTGTCCCAACCTATTCCCTCGAATACGTTTGGGGAGGTGTTTTTGACACTTAGTACTGCTGCTTGCCCCTATATAAAAAAAAAGAAAGAGAAAGAGAAAAGAAGAAGAAAAGAAAAAGAAATATAAAAAAAAGAGAAAAGAAAAAAATAAAATAAAAAAGGGGAAATAAAGAATAAGACCCAAAAAAAAAAAGAAGGGGTCGTTGCAAGCCAAAAAGCAGTCTAGTAAAGCGTCAAGTGTCATGTAAATATTTGTTATTGTGAAGTTATCGAGTTGTAAATTCTATCTTTCGTTTCGTGTCGCCTTTGTCCAAGGCCTGTTCTTGACACCACCCTCGTCTTGCTATTCAAGAAGTGGTTGAAGGAGACTCATTCATTGAGAGTCTGGGTAGAATAGGGGAGTGTTATCTTTCTAGGGAACCCTCCTTCGTTTGATGAGAGCCAGTATTGGTTCGCCCTCTCTTGAGGAAAAGTCTCGCTTGGTGAACAGTAGTAAGCCCTCGGTTTCATAGGCACGGGGCAATTGTAGTATGATAACATGCATCATTGTGTCGTCACTGACCAGGTCCAGGTAGAAGATGTTAAGAGAGACTCCTTTGTTTAACCAAGTGCACATGAGAATGTGTATATTCGCAATCGACGCATTCTTCAACCTACTTGCAATGTCATGCTCATTTGGTTTTGTTCATAAGCATTTGGTAGATTCAATAGATTAGTTCACTTTACTTGGCATGAGACTCCTTTTGTGTTGCATTTAGGATAGTTTGTTGCTTGAGGACAAGCAAAGGTTTGGTTTGGGGAGTTTGATGAACGTACTTTTGACGCATTCATCTTGTCTTTTTTACCTTCTTTTGCTACCTTTTAGCCTTGTTTTTTGGTTAGGTTTGTAGAATAGTGTCACGTTTTGTGTTTTTTGCATTTTCAGGCACTTAGGTACGAAATGGCGTTTTTGGAGCTAAAACGAGCTTTTTTGATAGAAAATGTCCCCGTTGAAGTTCCTTGATCTCCACGGCTTGTTCGTGAGTGTTTGAGCATCAATTAGCATTGAGAAGGATGAGTCCAAGGCACCCGAGGGCCGTACGAGGGCAAAAAGATTGAGTTGGAAGACAAAAATCTGCCCAGGAGCCAAGCTAAGCGCCTGGAATAGTGAAGCGCTCCGCTTCATTTTCCAGGAGCTTTGGCACAACACCCAAGCGAAGCGCTTGGAGGGACCAAGCGCTTCGCTTGGCCTCTCCAAGCGGTCCGCTTGGCAGCGGTTACGTTTTCGGATTTTCCTTCTTAGATCTGATCTTCAGTTACTTTTTCCAGACTTTTGAACATTGGATTCGTTTTGGCAGAGTTCCTAAGCCCCAAAACTGAGAGAAAACTCAGATTACATTGTATTTTAGATTGGATTAAAGGTTTTGGCATAGGATTGCATCCATTGTTTCATCTACGGAGAGGTTTTCATCAATACCCACCGATTAGTGACAACTTGGTGGTAACATTGTATCCTTATCTCTTGTCTAGTAGTTTGATTTGATGTATTCTATTTACAATTCATATGATTTGATGTCTATGTTGATGAATATGAGTAGCTAAATCCTTTGTGTTGGTGGTAGAATGTAGAATATGCATGCTATGGGTTATGTTTATGCTTACATGAGATTGTGATTCAATCTTGCTGCAAATTCATTCATATGATTCTTAGTTGCCTATAGAATATATTCGAATTGAGTATAGTGACAAACTCTTGGTCAATGAAAGCTATAGGATTGTATGTTGGAGATTTGCAGCATGCTAGATAAATGGTGTTGGTGACAAGCACCTCTAAAGTATTGATAATGGTCTTTTATGATGTGTGTCTTGAAAGTTACCTAGACGAGTTGCTTAGAAGACTTGATCGAAGGTTTTACGCACTGAACTTGTGAGCATATTCGTAACCCATGCATGTGTATTTGATTTCTACCACCAACCGTTTTCAAAACTTGATTACAACAATCTGATTTCTCGTTGCTTTGTTCTAAGAAAGCAATTCTATAAACACTTGAACTCGTTGTCTGAAATAACTAGCAAAAACCACAAACAAAGCCACGTTAGGTCCCGAGAGAACGACACTCGGGGACAACTTGCCATTGCACTCTAGTTTGTGTAGTGATAAGTGTTCTTTGGCTTTTTAAACAAATTTAATTGGTGAAAAACGACATCATCATTTTCTTCTATAATTTCTGTTGATTGCATGCCTATTATGAGTAGCTAAACTTATCATTGGTGGTAGTATGTGAATTCTTAGCGAAGGGAAGATAATCATGCTAATGGCTATATCGCGCATTATACTCCGTGTTATTGCTTTATTTCGTTGATCAGGCTCAGCCTAAATTCTCGTATGTTGTATTAATTATTATGCACAATTGGACCCTCGTCGACCTGTACGCGAGTTTATCTTCGTAGTGTTGAATAATTACGGAACACAATAGGACAATAGTGATTGACTTGTCAGACCCTTTATCTACGTAGTGCTTAATAATTGCAACAGGACATTAGATTGATCAAAGATCTCCATGCAAGACCGGGGAATTTATGCATGATTATCGACCCGTTATGCTTTGAAGGATCATACTATCACCAATCTCCATTATCTGCTAGAAACCCCTATGCTATTTGTCTGCTGTTTTATATTCTAAATTAGATTTGATAAAGCTAGTTATAGTCCTGAGAGAACGACACTCGAGTCATTCTACTGCTACACTACGGTTTTCATTGTAGTTGTGGATTGCCTTTGGCTAAATAACAAATATTATTTGACTGAACCGGAACCGACAAATCTGCGTCCATCAATTTTCAGCATTCAATTCCTAATTCTATTAGTTTTGGTTTTCCTTTTTAATCTCTCTCTAATACTGCTTTCCTAGTCTGTTACCGATAGTGTATGCCACATACACGATCTAGAGGAACACCACT
Organism: Plantago ovata; assembly: GCA_028274465.1. Taxonomy (NCBI): domain Eukaryota; kingdom Viridiplantae; phylum Streptophyta; class Magnoliopsida; order Lamiales; family Plantaginaceae; genus Plantago; species Plantago ovata. The sequence goes on along the minus strand of CM051455.1, from coordinate 115,503,796 downwards.
TGCTGATTCAATTGCTGAGATCGACAGAGTCTACCACCAAAGAAGGCGACTACTTCAAAGGCGTGCACTAGAGGAAATAGAGGATACCGATTTCTCTGAATCTCTACACAGTTTTTTCAAGGAAATCGACGGAATGGCAGAAGCTAGACCACTGAAAGCATGGGTTCAACCCACCAAGGATCGTATGAGGGGACCGGCGATTGTTCTTTCGTCTGCAACTCGAGATCTGGAAATCAAGAACCACGCATTCCAACAACTTTCGAGGTTCTAAGGCTTATCAAGGGAAGATGTGATGGGGTACTTGCACGATATCGATGATTTCGTCAACCAACTCCCACGACCTGGAGCTGAAATAACAACGGATGAGTTGAGGATGAAGGTTTTTGCTATGGGACTTGGCGACAGAGCCAAGTGATGGTTGAGTTCTCTACCAGCAGGCTCGCTGGACAATTGGGAGGAGGTTTTTTCAGCTTTCATGGAGAAATACTTCCCTCACACCTTGACTACCGCGCTAAAGGCGCAAATCACTGGATTCAAGCAGGACTATGATGAGACCATCTACACCGCGTTTGAGAGATTCCAAGATCTCACGAACAAGTGCCCTCACCATGGTTTTGAGCTTTCTGACCTAGTCCAACACTTCTACAATGGACTAACCTTCGAGAACCAACAAGTGGTGGATTTCCAATGCCGAGGCAATATTTGAGAGGAAACCGCAGAAGCCGTCTGGGCAGTTTTCGAAAGGCATGCTAAGGGTTCGCAATTCAAGGACCCAAGAGCAATGGTTAGGAGACGTGGACCTGAAGCTCCACCGACTCAAGAAGCCCCTATGTATAGGGGGAATGGGGATCAATTCGAGTGCTTTACCAACGAATTGAAGCAAGTCCTCAAGAGCGCCACCGGAACAACTGTTTCGAACGAAGTATGCCGAATATGCAAGAACTATGGGCATGGGGCTCATATGTGTAGATCGGAGCTTGCGTATGATGATGGCAACTGGGCTCGAGGAGGCGAAGAGGAAGCCTTTGCTACGGAGTTTGGTACTCAAGAATTTAGCTACGGACAAGACGGTAGGAATCCTCGAGGTGGATTTTGGAGAAGAGGATTCCGAAACAATCAAGGATATGCACCGGCTAACCAAACTTATGGCCCTAACCAAGACCGTAGTAGGCTAAACTATGGTAATGATCACTGCGAAAACCCCGCTCCGAAAGAGCCACCGAAGTCGAAGTCGGCTCAACTGATGGAGAACTTGCAGAAGATGGTTGATCACACCCAAAGTTTTCTCAAACGTTATGAAGAATATTCTGCGAAGACTAGGGCAAGGCTTGATAGGTTGGAAGAGAGCACTAGGCTTGCCCATCAAAAGATGCAAGAATTGATCGACCGAGGAGCAAGTAGGGAACAAGGCAAACTGCCTAGCAACACTGAGAAGTCGAATTCCATTACATTGGCTGGTGATCTACCTGACAAAATCACCATCAAGAAGGTTGCTAAGTGCGAGTGTTGCAAGAAGGAAGAACTTCTACAGGCTAAGGAAGAAGAGAAGGACCTTGGTTCTGACGAAAGTGATGAGGAGCAAGAGGATCCCGAGCCACTCCCTAAAAGTTTCGATGTTAAGGTAGGGATTGGTGAGCTTGAAGATGTCCGTGCCACACTAGACACGGGATCCTACTCAAACATACTCCCTTTGAATGTGTATGAAAAGAGTAGCCTTGGAAAACTATCTCAGCATAGGGCTATTGTGCAACTGGCGGATGGATCTTTTATGAGACCCGAAGGCGTTGTGAAAAATGTGTTGGTCAAGATTGGTGAAACTTTTGTATACACCAATTTTGTAGTTATGCCGGCGTCTGCACCTGGAACGGGGGATGTCATACCCTTAGGGCGAACGTTCTTGACTAAACTAGGCTCCGTAATGGATATCTACCAAAGAACTTGCACTATTGAAGTGGATGGAAAGCAACACGTGTTGCGAGCCATATCTGATCCACCTGATCCGCCTGATATTTCTTTCACTACTCACTATTGTGGTCTTGCAGCCTATATTCTTTCTTATTCACAGGTTCGTGGCATGGAGAGGAGATCAATGAAGGGGAAGTCTAGTACCCACAGAAAGAAGAGATAGGCACAAATAGGAGTCGAGTCAAAGACTTTAAACAATGGCGCTATCCGGGAGGCAACCCGGAGTTTTTATCGCTTTCTTTACCGCTTTATTGCATGCATTCATTCTTGACTATTTGCTTCTCGTATGCGAATTTGTTCATGTCTGTGTCGTATATGCTTATGTTGAGGGATATTTTTCGAGTGGTTAAAACGCGTTTTCTGACGAAAGGACCGTCTCCCCACATCGGGGAGCGGGGGGCGAATCGCCCCACACCGGGGGCGACTCGCCCCACGGTCCCAGAAAGTTAAAAACGCGGATCTCCCCTCTTTACCTCATTTTTTTCATATCTTCATCATTCTTCCTCCCCAAAAACCGGAAATTGCGAAAATTACTTCAAAACCTCTTAACTTCTTCATTTCTTGACCAAATTTAGTGTTCTTTAGCTTAAATCGAAGCCTATTACGTGATCTATCTTTTCATCCGAACAGATTTCTCCCTAGTGCATTAGATTTTCAGATCTGAGGTATCTTCTTATGAACCCTAATTTTCGAATTTGGGAGTTTTCTAATTTGAGCTTCAATTATGCTTATTTGATGCATGGGTATGTTGTTTGTGTGATTAGAAGCGTTATTTACTATCAATTGCATGCTCAATTATGCTTGGTTCGTTGATTCGGGAATTTTGCTACTAGATGATATATCTTGTTTTGCATTATGTCTTTATCGTTGATTTCTTGCATATGATTGTGTTTATTGATGTGATGATGGTGGATTTGTTGATAGAATGCTTAATTGTTGAGTATGAGGACTTATGATGCTAGAATTTTTCGCTACTATGGTATGAATTGAGCCTTGTTATCTAGGATATTGGTTGTCTAGTAAGAGCATAATGTGATGTATTGCATGTAGTAATTACATTGGTATGTTGCATAATGAAGAAGCTAGGCTAGACATTGAAGGTTTGGGGAGCTCGATTGTTGATTTTATCACTTGTGTGTTTCGTTCTTACACTAGCATATGCATGAGTCAGTTTTGTGTCATACGAGGTACTAACTGTTGTTTGTAGGAACCATGCCAAGGGAAAGGAGCATTCCCGTATGATTACTATGAAGTATTGGAGGGGGATCGATTACAACCATGTCAAGAAGAGTGACCTCGTTAGATGTGCGTTCGAGCCAAGGTGTTTTGCAACAACGTCGTGGATTATCCAAGAGGAGGAGCTAGAGTACACCTGGAGTAAGGACTCCTATGCCTATTCATGCACCACTGAAGGGACAGAAACCATTATTACGTCAGCAATCCATCACAAGGACTGCAAAGTTCATGTGAACTGGAAGGCACCGGGACATTCTCGCCGCGACGGATTCAATCTTGAGTTCGCAGTTGCTAGAAGGTTCCGAAGCGCTAGCTTGGTTCCAAAACATAATGACATGGGTGCCCAGCCCCTCGTTGGGGTGCCCCTTGCCTGCCTCTAAAGGGAGCATCATATAGACATCGGGAGCATCAACTGTAGAGAATGTGGTCGACTTAGGAAAAAATGGAAGACAACCTATGAATACCCGAGCAGCTCGCTATAACCTCCACGGGGTGTAAAACATTGGAGAAGGAGGCTCTGATACCACTGCCCTTTCCCCTTCAACAGTTCACAACCTATTGGAGAGATACCGGGTGGAAGATTCCATAACAGAGGCGGCCAATCTTGAAGATTCCCTTCGACACTGCAACTCTACTAGTGACGATGTGTGTGACAGTAGTGACAATGAAGACAATAGGGACAATGATGATACAGATGGTTGAATTGGTCCTATCCGATCTATTGATGGAACTACCGCCACTACCACAAGTCCCGATGATCATATATAAGGCTCCCAGAGCAGTCCCAATAACTCACAAGCAGCACACTCAGCCGACCGAGGCCAAGCCATGGGGTAACATCTAGTATCACATCTTATTTCCTCATTTTCTTACTGCTAGGGACTAGCGTTAATTTCGTGAGGGGGGATGGGATTTAAGTGATCTAGTGTTGTTAGCTTGGAGCTTGGTATTGGTAGGATGAGTATAGTACCTCGCATGTTTTATCCGTCTGCATTTGCATTTGCACGTTTACTGCTTTCGTAGATTTTTTAGGTTGCATTCACTACATTCATCCTAGGATAGTCTTGCATGTTTTATATGGAGTTTATTTCCGAATGTTTTGATATTTTTTATTGGGTAGATCAACTAACTATGCCATTAATCATAAGCTTCATCTCTATGAATTTGTTTGAGGTTTTTCTTGCTTGGCTTGTCACATTTATGTATTGCACTTAGTTAAGCTTGGTAGTCTCGACATCACTTAGTGGTGTTTTCTCTACTGCGGTTCACGAAGGCCTTTATAATAGGATGATGCATGTTAGGGTCTTATGGTTGTTTTCCCGAGTAATTATGTACCTAAGAGGCAACAAGTCTTCACCATGCTTTGAGATTGCTAAATGCCTAGGAAGGAGGTAGTGTGAGGTTCTGTGATCCTTTGTTTATAACCTATTCTTCCGAATAGGTTTGGGGAGGGGGTTACACCATCATTAGACTTGTTTTCGTTTTTCATTTCTGTATCGTGAGTTTATTTTTCCTTTTCCGTAAATTTTGTACTCCAACCTATTCTTTCGAATAGGTTTGGGGAAGTCGTGTGAGTCATTTTGTTTCTCTTTTTGTTATGCTACTGCTGGCTAAAAAAAATTGAAAAAAAAGAAAGAAAAATTCCAGGAAAAAAGAAAAAAAAGAAAAAAAGAAACTGGAAAGAAAAAAAAAGAAAAAAAGAAAAGACCCAAAAAAAGCAAAGAAGGGTCCAAAAAAGAAAGCCAAATAGCAGTTTAGCAAAGTGTTGTGTCTCATTTTCCAATTCTTGTAATGTTCGCAATCGTGTTGTAATTTTCTATTTTTTATCTTTTTTGTCTTGAGTGTCATCTGTTCTAGACCACCCTCGTCCTGCCATTCAGGAAGTGGTGTATAGATTAAGACTTTACTTGAGAGATGGGTAGAATAGGGGAGTGTTATCTTTTATAGGGAACCCTCCTTCGTTTGATGAGAGCCAGTACTGGTTCGACCTCTTTGAGGGAAAGTCTTAACATGGTGGAACAGCAGTAAGTCCTCAGTTTCATAGGCACGGGACAACCATTCGTATCTTAGCATGCTTCATTACGTCGTCACTGACTAGGTCCAGGTAGAGAATGTTACGAGAGACTATCTTGTCTTGACATAAGTGCTTGTGTGGATGTGTATAAGTCAATCGAGGTATTCTTCAACCTATATTCATGATTTGATTTATATGGTTTTTGTTCATATGTTTTTTGGTAGATTCAGTAGATTGGTTCATTTTATTTGGCATGAGACTCCATTTTGTGTCTTGCATTGTTTTTTGCATTAGAGTCTAGCTTAGTTGCTTGAGGACAAGCAAAGGTTCGGTTTGGGGAGTTTGATGAATGTGTATTTTACACTTTCATTTGAGTCTTTTTCACCTATTTTAGCTATCCTCTATGTTAATTTAGCTATATTTTAGTGCATTTTATTAGAATAGTGTCATGTTTCCCTTTAGATTTTATTTTACAGGTTTTGGTTGAAAATCGAGGATTTCCGGGCAATTATATTGAAGTTGACAAGGAATTGGTGTTCCAGAAGCCTATTTGGAGTATCTGAAGGTTTCCGGATAGGATTTGGAGTCTAGGGGTCGAATCTGGAGGTTAGAAGGCCACTAGAAGACAGAAACCGAGTCCGAAAAGGGGAAGAAATCCAAAAACGCGTCGAAAACGCGGAATTCCGCGAAATTTTCTCCCGGGCGAACCGCCCGGGACGTGGGGCGAATCGCCCCACACCGGGCGAATCGCCCGGTGTGTGGGGAAAATCGCCCCACACTATTTCGTAGCCTATATATAGTTGCTCAGTTTTTCTCCGAAATGCATACTTTTCCAGACCTATTCTCTCACCTTTCTCTGTAGTTTTAGGTAGGGACTTCCCAAAGCCTGTTCTGGGGTTCGTAGCTTAGGAGACACTTTTTCATAGCAGATTGGAGCTTGTAGGATCGCAATTTTTCGGAGATTGACAACCTTCGGTAACATTGTATCTTACAGTTTATTCTACTTATTTTTATATATCTTTCAACATGTTTTCTTCTATGATTTCTGTTGATTGCATGCCTATTATGAGTAGCTAAACTTATCGTTGGTTGTAGTATGTGAATTCTTAGCGAAGGGAAGATAATCATGCTAATGGCTATATCGCGCATTATACTCCGTGTCATTGCTTTATTTCGTTGATCAGGCTCAGCCTAAATTCTCATATGTTGTATTAATTATTATGCACAATTGGACCCTCGTCGACCTATGCGCATCTATATCTTCGTAGTGTTGAATAATTACGGAACACAATAGGACAATAGAGATTGACTTGTCAGTATCATTATCTTCGTAGTGCTTAGTGATTGCAACAGGACATTAGATTGATCAAAGATCTCCATGCAAGACCGAGGAATTTACGCATGATTATTGACCCGTTATGCTTTGAAGGATCATACTATCACCAATCTCCATTATCTGTTAGAAAACCTTTGCTATCCTGTTTGCTGTTTTTATATTCCTAGTTAAATAGATAAAGCTAGTTATAGTCCTTAGAGAACGACACTCGAGGTCATTCTACTGCTACACTACAGTTTTCGTTGTAGTTGTGAATTGCCTTTGGCTAAATAACAAATTTATTTGCTGAATCGGGACCCGACAATTCCTCGTTCATCAGATGCCCCGTATGTCAAAAGGGCAAGTGATGGTAATGGGCATGAGAGGTTTCGCTGGGACATTGATCAAATTGGCGTGCAATTGGCACTCCTCGCACCTTCTTACAAATCGGACAGCATCTTCACGAATAGTGGGCCAGTAGTATCCTTGGCGGATGATTTTTTGCGTGAGGGTTCTTCCTCCGGCATGGTCCCCGCAACTTCCTCTGTGCATTTCTCCCAAAAGTTTTTGCACTTCTTGTTCGGCGACGCATCTCAAGTAGACTCCCTCGAAGGATCTCTTGTACAAATAGTCTCCTTGCATGATGTAGCGGCATGCCTTTCCTTTGATTTTTCTTGCTTCAGCCTTATCACGAGGAAGGCTACCTTTCGTGAGATAGGTAGCGATCTCTTGCATCCAACTCGGTTGAGTGTCAATTGCCAAGACGTTTGGCTTTGATGACCATAGAGATGATGCATTGATTCTCATAAGTATCACATTCCAACTATCCACTCCTCCGGAAACCGAAGCATATTTTGATAATGCATCTACCTTTTGATTGAGATCTCTTGAGAATTTCTCAATTTCAAAACTTTCGAATTTTTGGATTTCCTCCGTGATGGCGCTTTTGGATTCGGCCAGTGAGTCCTCCTTGGTTTTGAACTTTCCCTAGATTTGCTTCTCGGCCAATTGAGAGTCAGTGAAGAGATGTAGCTTCTTCACTTCAAGTGCCTTTGCCATACGTAGAGCGATGAGGATAACTTCATACTCATCTTTGTTGTTGGAGACTGGGAAGTTAAGAGTAACGGCGTACTCGAGTTCAGCTCCTCCGGGACTCTTGAAGTATATTCCTATCCCGCCATTTTTTCCTGAGGAAGATCCATCTACGTGAAGAATCCAGACGTCTCCATGGTCGGCGAGCTCCTTGGGTTTTCAAGAGACGGTCTCCATACCCTTAGGCTCCTCGGCTTTTTCTGCTAGGAACACTTCATGCCTTTTTCTTTTTGTCTGGGACATCTCTTTGAGCTCTTTTAAAGCATCTTCGAGAGCTTGCATTGGGTTATTCTGCCATGGTTGCTCCTCGACCATCATCATGACATTTTGTGTCTCGGGAGGGTTTTCCTCTGAAGCTCCCTTGGAGGGATACTCTACAAGGAAATCGGCAATGACTTGGGCTTTCTTGGCCAGAGGTGCTTGATAGTCAATGTCGTACTCGCTCAATTCTATTGCCCATCTTGCTAGCCTTCCCGAGTTTTCGGGTTTTCCGAGGACTTGCTTGAGAGGTTTCTTCGTCAAGACCACAACCTTGTGCGCTCCAAAGTAAGGCTTCAGTCTCCTTGCCGTATAGACTAGGGCGAAGGATAGCCTCTCGATATCCATATATCGTGTTTCAGCTCCAGCGAGTACTTTGCTTAAGTAGTAGATGGGCAAGTGGTCGTTACCTTGAATTCGCACGAAGACCGAACTGATGGCTTCCCCAGTCGCTGCTAAGTACAAGTAAAGTACCTCTCCTTCCATGGGTTTTGACAAAAGTTGAGGGGAGAGTAGATACTCTTTGAGCTTCTCGAAGGCTTCCTCACGTTCTTTCGTCCACTCGAAGTGGTTGCTCTTTCTCAACACTTTAGAGAATGGGAGATTTTTCTCGACGGACCTCGAGATGAATCTACTCAACGCGATCGACTTCCCCACCAATTGTTGTACTTCGTTGATGGATTGGGGTTGAGGCAGATCGAGGATGGCCTTGATTTTTTCGGGGTTTGCTTCTATTCCTCTCTCCGTTACCATGTACCCGAGGAACTTCCCACCTTTAACTCCAAAGGTACACTTCGCCGGATTGAGCTTCATGCCATACTTCCTCAAAATCGAGAAGCATCTTGCCAGGTAACCTACATGTTGCTCCTCGGTCTTACTCTTGACAAGCATATCATCAACATATACTTCCATTGTTTTACCCAGCTCTTCTTTGAACATCTTGTTGACCAGCCTTTGGTAGGCCGCTCCGGCATTTTTGAGGCCGAAAGGCATCACGTTGAAGCAATACACATTGCTGTTTACGAAGAAGGTGGTCTTGGGTACATGATCCTTAGCCATTTTGACTTGGTAGAATCCTTGGTATGCATCCATGAAACTCAAGAGGGCGCATCCAGTAGTGGAATCGACTAGCTGGTCGATCCGAGGGAGCGGGTAGGGATTCTTCGGGCAAAACTTGTTGAGTCTTGTGAAGTTGTTGCACATTCTCCACTTGCCGGTCCGCTTCTCCACGAAGACCACATTGCAAATCCAGTCGGAGTATCTTACTTCCTTGATGTGACCGGCTTTAAGCAGTCTTTGGACTTCCGCTTCAATGATGGCATTATCTTCCGCACTGAAGTCTCTTCGCTTTTCTCTAATATGGGTGATCGACGGGTCAATGTTCAGACGGCGAACCGCAACACGTGGGTCGATCCCCTTGAGGTCCTCGGTACTCCATGCGAAGATATCGTTGTTGTCTTTCAAACATTGAATGAGTTTCATCCTCACTTCTGTGGTCATCTCGGTACCAATTTTTGTAACCTTGTCGGCACTTCCTTCGACAATTTGGATTTCTTCGAGAGTTTCTCTTGCTTCTATCTTGTTTTCCTCGAAGAATTTCTTCTTCTTGGAAGACGGTGGTATTGGGGGTATAACTTTATACTCCTCGAGCTCTTTGACAGCTCCTACCAGGGTATCCTTCTCTTTATTTTGACTTGCTTTCCTTCGCCTAAGTGACGGACTTGGATTTTTTGATTTTTTATTCACTCGCCGAACCGTATAGAAACGATTAGGAGCGTTGTGAACAAGAGGCTGCTCTTCGAGTGATTGACCCGGGTTGGGCTCTCCGATGGCAACCCTGGAAGTGAACTTACCTGACATGCTATAGCATTCCCATGCCTCTTCTATGTCTCCTACACTACAAGAAAAACCGGATTTAGCGACGGACATCATCCGTCGCTATCAGTTACCGATCCGTCGCTAACAGGCATTAGCGACGGTGACTCCGTCGCTAAATAGGACGTCGTGAAAAGTGACGTCGCTAATGAAATAAGCGACTATCCGTCGCTGTTTTCAGCAACGGATTAAACGATCCATCGTAAACTTCATCGTTGACCAAAGTTGGGACGGAATACTTATCCGTCTCCTTATATAGCGACGGATAAACTTTTCCGTCGCTAGACGGAGTGACAGGTGTCTATATGTTGTTCAAGCTCTTTAGCGACGGATAATTTCATCCGTCTCTATATATAGAGACGTCCGTCTCTATATATAGAGACGGATAACATAATCCGTCGCTATATATAGATACGGATAACATCGTCCGTCGCTAAATCTGGAGGGTAAATTTTTTTTCCCTATTTTGACAGCCAATTTATAATACCAAAACCTGTACATACAGTATATACATCAATTGTCCATAATCCTCATTGAAACGAGTCATAAAGTAAACTCATAATGGTGAAAAATCATTAATATAAATAGACAAATGTTGGAAGTTCATTGCACACGAATGTATATAAGGTGTCGAAGATTCTAAATTAGTTACAATGCATGCAATTGCTAACTCTAATAATCCAACATTGCAAAGTAACAAGTCCAAGTCAAAGGATCCCAATCTACACGAACATGCCTGTAAAAACAAAATGAAAAGGAGAAAGTTAAAAGATTGAACCTGAATCAACATACAACTCACATAGCCCTAAATTCACTAACACATGGTGACTAACATATCACCCAAACACATACAGTGGCTAACATACCACTCACACCAATGAACCAGTTTGTAAACGTACCATGATAGCAATAAGGCATTGTGAATCACACAACTGGCATGGGAGGCTGAAGTGGACCAAGGAGGGGATCTGCAAAGACAAAGAAACCATACAAAATGAAAGATGTAAGTTCATATGTACACATCAATTGCAACTTATTCAGTAATTTATAAAACTTTCGTACTTAGTGCATAAACAAATAAACCACACAGACAATACATGTAGGTATAGTTTGTACCCTTTTCATCGCCTGTGGCTAAGTCCACAAATGTGCCATCGTGAAGATGTATGACTTCATCCATGACATGAACGGGGTTCCTATCAAGTGCACCCAAGTCAACACTCGCTTCTTGGTAGGAGTTAGTCGTTGAGTCATCATCCTCAATGTACTCCACCTTGGAGCGTGCACGTATATGGATAGCAGCCACCCAATCATTTTGGGACCGTTTCAAGGTGGGATATGGAAGATACATCACCTGGCGTGCTTGAGTAGCCAAGATAAAAGGTTCATACTTCCTATACTTCCTCTTCAAGTTAATGTCAATCGATTCACTCTGCTCATTCATCCTTGTACCTTCTGGAGTAGGATCATACCAATTAACTTCGAAGAGGAAGACCCTTTTCTTAGGCGTTCCGGGGTATTCAAGTCTGATGACTCATTTCAACTTCCCGTAGAAATCAAACATGTCAGCTGATCCTGTACCTGCTGCATTGACATAAACCCCTGAGTTGGTGGTTGCCATGGCCGAGTTAGAATGGCCAACCGTGTGGAATCTCAAGCCATTGACTATGTAACCTTCATATGTGTGTGCCAATCTATATGGCCCAGCGGCAAGGGCATGGAGATATGGATCATCAACCATGTTCTCTTCATTTCTGACATAGGCCGTGAACCAATCTGCAAATTCAGCTTCCAACCTCATGGTACGTTCATACTCAATGGTGTCATCTACCATGAGTGGATCCTCTCGCAGACAACGCTCTTTGAAAGCACTGCGGATAATTAAGTAATGATCAGAATGTATCATTTAGTGGGTGTCCAATGGAGATAGTATTTATAAAGTGAAAGGAGAAAGGTACTTACGTATTGAATATTATGTCGAATGGCCTGACCTCTTTACAGTTCTGGAGGACATAGTGATGAGCTTCCTTAAGCTCTTTATCACTCAATCATTCACTCTTTTCCTCACCCAAAGGGCTCCCTGACACCCTAAAGATGGAAGGAGCAACATCATGATCCTCTTGCACCACAAAGGTGTTTGCATTGCAAGCAGGCTTATTAGCCTTTGTCTGGATGTCGTCCTGGAAGTAGTAGGAGCAGAAGGTTGCAGTTTCCTCTCGCAAGTAAGCATTTGCAATCGATCCCTCAGGATGCGCTTTGTTCTTCACAAATCTCTTCAGCTTACCCAAGTACTTGTGACACACGTAATTGTTAGACTTGCATGCATATCTATATAAGGTATCAAATACGTGTACTTAAATCTTGTACATTACTGACCTCTCAAATGGATACATCCATCGATACTGTACTGGGCCAGCAAGCCTCACCTCGAATGGGAGATGAATAGGTAAGTGCTCCATAGAATCAAACCAGCTAGGTGGTAAAAAACACTCAAGCTTGCACAGAATCACGGGTATGTCCTTCTCAAGACGAAGCAACACATCCTCGTGCACGGCCCTTGTGCTTATATTCTTGAAGAATAAGCTCAAGTCCGTGAAAGCGCTCCGAACAGCTGGCTTAGGTAACAACTCTCGGACTGCAACCGGGAGTAGTCTCTCCAAGAACACATGACAGTCATGGCTTTACATCCCATACATCTTCGTCTTGTTGGTATCCACACGAGTACCCAACTTAGATGCATGGCCATCGGGGAACTTGATTGTCTTCACCCAATCAAAGAGTCGGGCCCTAGTATCCTTGTCAATGGCATAGCATGCCATTGGCCACTTTCCATCAGCACTCTTCTTTGCCATCTCCGGCCTCTTACACCATGTATTCAATTCCTGCCTAGACTTCTCCGTATCCTTTGTCTTACCAAGGATGTTGCAAATGGTGTTGAAGGTGTTCTCGAACACGTTCTTCTCAACATGCATGAAATCCAAGTTGTGTCGTATGAGAAGACTGCTCCAATACGGCAAGTCCCAAAAGATGCTTCTCTTCTTCCATCCACAAGTCTCGCTGATCTTATTGTTATGCTTCTCCCGCCCTAACTCAGTCACTTTCTTCAGACCCAACTCATCAATAATTGCTAGGATCTCTTTGCAAGTTAGATGCTTCGGGGGCCCTTTCTCTACAACCTCCCCTTTCTTGAATTGAGTAGTGTTCCTTCGGAAAGGATGGTCAGGCTCTAGAAACCTCCGATGACAATCAAACCAACTCTCTTTCGCACTCACAGTCAATCTAAAAGCATCAGTATCATATAAACAATGGGGAGAAGCAAGTCTCCCCGATGTCTTCAAACCAGAAAGCATAGAGTATGCTGGAAAACCAGAGACTGTCAATAGAAGTGATGCTCTCAAGGTGAAGTTCTTCTTCTTCGAGACATCATATGCAGGGATGCCCTTCTCCGACAACTCGAGCAACTCCTTGATAAGGGGCTGCAAGAATACATCCAACTTCACACCAGGATCATCTGGCCCAGGCACCAACACAGTCAATAACATGAATGGTGACTTCATGCAGTCACCAGGGGGAAGATTGTACTGGGTTAGCATCAGTGGCCAACACGAGTACCTCCGTTCACTACCGAACAGGTTAAACCCATCTGTACAAAGCCCGAGTCGTACATTCCTAGGCTCGGCTGCGAAATCTCCATAGAGCTTGTCAAACTCTTTCCATGCTGGTGTGTATGCTGGGTGCTCCATTAGCTTAGGATCCTTTGGAGCCACTCTTTCACTATGCCACCGCATCTTATCGGCCGTTGTGATGGATGCATACAACCTCTTCAACCGAGGTGCTAGGGGAAAGTACCACATCTTCTTGAAAGATAGATTCTTCTTCTGTCGTTTGTTTGATGCCCCCTCTTTGTAGCGATTGTATCTTGCATGGCCACAGAACTTGCACTCAAGTAGATATTTGTCCTCCCCCCAATAAATCATGCACATCTTCTCACAACAATCTATCTTCTCCATAGGCAACCCCATAGCTCTCATCTTCTTCTGACCTTGGTAATAGTCCTTAGGCACTAGATTGGATTGAGGACAACACTCGGATAGCAACTGAACATTTGCACTGAAGGCCTCCTCAGATTGGCCTCCACCCAATGCCTTGTTAGCCATAGCCTAGACAACAAAGACATCTCCGTGTGTGTAGGGCATCCTTCCCATATGGGTTTCTTCGCAGCTTCCAACATGTCAAAGAATTTCTTGTCCTCTGCATTGGTGGCTCCTCTACATCATTAGGAGAAAAAGCTGGACCACCTAGATTATGCACCATCTCTTCCATCCGCTCACCATCAGAAGCATGACGAAGTCGGGGAAACAATTGAGAACTTGGACGGGGGTAAGAGGCACTTCCCCTCCTTTGTCTCTTCTTCATCATCTGTGGGTCTATTGGAAAGGGACGTGGTGGTAGTTTCTCACCATGAAAATCCCATATAGCATATCCAGGAACAAACCCATTCCGTCTCAAGTGTTCAAGTACCGTTGCAGGAGGCAAATAGTTGAAATTCCTACATTTTTTGGCATTGCAAGGGCAGTTTATAGACCCTTTGCTCACACAATTGGGATGTGCCAATGCATATTCAATGAAGGCTCGTACGCCTTCCTCAAAACTAGGAAGGATGAATCCATCAGCAACATGGTTGTACATCCAAGAACGATCCATCGGATAAACTACCTATATATAAAAATACCAATTCAAACAAAATAATATTAATTACAACATGGAGTCAATACTCAATCTCAACATTTAGCATCCATACATCATATAGTCAATACTCAATTTCAACATTTACCATCCATACTCAATACTCAATATCACCAAGAATTCAATTTCACCATAAATCTATCAAATTATCAAGTCCAAGGATAATATACTACTCAATACTTGTTAAACAACCTAGTAGGAACTAAACATAAACATGAATTTGCTCAAACACATCGAAAATCAACGAATTCCCAAATATTTCAAAGTTAGAGTTTATGAAAATTACCTTCAATTTTGGAACAAATGGTCCATGGGTAATGGAATTGAATGCCCAATCTTGTTCCTTGCTCCACTAGCTTCGAATAGACTCCAAGATTGCTCGATTTGGATGAGTAATGCACAAGTTTCAAATTTTTCCTTTTTTTCGCAGTAAGAGAGGAACGGGAGAGCAGAGAAGAAATGGGGGAGGAAGAAGACGACCACGATCTGTATACAGCACTTAGCGACGGATAAGGTTATCCGTCGCTATTTAACGACGGATGAAAATATCCGTCGCTAATATCCGTCGCTATATGTTGATTATCCAATTTCTTTCCCTTTTATTTTTATATTGGTCAACTCCAATAGCGACTGACAGTTATATCCGTCGCCAATTTAGCGACGGATAAAACTAATTCGTCGCTAAATGCAAGTCGGATTGGGTGTTCCAAAGGACGGACTGAGCTTAGAGCGTAGTTCGTCCTTATCCGTCGCTACGAGTAGCGATCCATCGCTATTTAGCGACGGATGCCATCCGTATCTATTAATCCGAGCAAGAAAAAGAACAAAGTCACCGAGGCGGAGATCGGAAAGCTCTATGCCAAGGTTGATCATCTCGAGAAGGAGCTTTCCAAGGAGAAGGCGAGGACCAAGGGCTACAAGGGGGCTTATGCCACCTTGTCGATTTGCATGGAGAAGTTCAAAACCAACGTCCTCTCCTTCCTTAAGGGCAACCGCCTTGCCACTGCTCGCGACTTCATGGCCTCATACACTTATAAAATGGCCCAGCAAGATGTGCGAGTCTCATCGCGCGAGGAGGGCTTCTTCTCCTGTATCGGCCATCTAAAACTGGTTAACATGCTTCCTGCTGACTTTGATACGGATGTTCGCGAGGACTTGCACCCTGGGAGGCGCGAGGACCTTTCTCACTACCCTGATGAGGGGATAACAGAGAAGATGCACGAAGCGTGTGAATTCGGGAAGTTGGTAACCGACCCGGAAGTGCCTTATCCTAGCAAACTAGCCTATCTCCCTTCATGGGTCCCCGAGTGTTTGAGGACCGAGATCCTTTACCCCTTCGAGAAGGCGGATCTCCGCAACGCTTCTTGGGTTAAGGTGAACGATCCAGTTATCGGGCGACCAGCTGACTTCGTCGAGCCTGAGCTGATTTTGTACGAGAAGGTTATCAAGGAATCTCAGGCTCAAGAGCGAGACGCAGCTGAGATCCAAGAGTTGCTCAGCCCGGTGCATGGAGCAACTAGCACAAGTGTCCTGGTCACTGAATCGAAGAGCTTGAAGGCCGAGTATGCTCAGTGATGTTGTAAACTTTTTTTTATTCAGTACTTGGCGTTTTTTTCGAACAATTTTCCTTGTTTTCTATTCGGCCCTTGGTGGCACTTGTTGAAACATATCTCCCTGTTGTAATATAAATTATACCTTATGTCTCTTCGCTCTTTCGTTCAATAAATATTTGTTGCTCTTCGTTTTCTTGCTTATACTTGTGTTTTTTACTAACTCTTTTTCTGTTATGACGTATAACTTGATAGAGTAGTTAAACATGTATGAGTTAGAGTCGAGGAGGGAAGTTTCTCGCGCCTTTTATCGATAGAATAATCTTCATTGATAATACTTCGAGTTAAGCTCCTCGAGCTATCAAAGTAATCAATATACTTGTCGATTTTCTTGCCAACTCAGAAAAACTCTATAAGTGTTGAGCTCCTCCTGCTCGATTTCTTTGCCTTCCTCGTTTTCACTTCTTTAAAAAGTGTCTCGATTAATTTTCTCAAAAGATGAGAGAGCGGGGAGCTTTAGCCCGACGTGTAAATCCGACAGCTCTTTTTTGGATCGAGCAAGCTCTCTTGGTCGAGTAGATTTTTATTCTATTTTGAGTATAGTAGTTCTATACTTGGACATTTTCTTCGTTGAAAGATAGGCATTGTATATATTTGTCGGAAATTCAATTACAATAGGGGGCTTTTCGGCCAGCTTTCTTACAACATTTTCTGAATCATACAACTTGAACCATAAAACATGGGGGTACCTCTCACACAAGCTTGTGAGGAATCCTTCTCGATCTTGGGCCTTTCACAGGAGCTCTTCAAAAAGCTTGTTCGTTAAAACTCAGGCGTAGAACCTCTGGAGGTTGGAAGTATTCCACGGGTTCTTCAATACTCTTCCCTCCATGTCTTGTAGACGATAGCTTCCATTGGACCTTGCGTCAACTATCTTGTAGGGGCCTTCCCAGTTGGGTTGCATATTCCCAACTTTGCCCAGGATGTCTGCTCTTCGGAGTACTAAGTCTCCTACTTGGAAGTCTCTTTCCTTCACACCTTTGTTGTAGGTCTTCGCTATCAACACTTGATATCTGAGAATGTTGGCCAAGGCGTTGGTTCTCGCTTCACTTATCGTCTCTAGATCGAAGAGGCTCTTGGTATGATTGTCCTCGGGTTGATACCCTTGGATCCTGAGGGTTTCTACCGCCACTTCCGCTGGTATGACTGCTGCAGAACCGTAAACTAGCGAGAAGGGAGTCTCTCTTGTAGCTGTTTTTGAAGTAGTGTGATATGCCCATACCACTCCATCAAGCTCGTCGACCCAATCCTTGTTGGTGGCGAACCTCTTTTGCAAGTTGTTGACAAGGATTTTGATGACGACCTCTGTTTGCCCGTTGGATTGAGGATGTCCTACCGAGGTGTACCTCCTCTCAATCTGCATTTCCTTGCACCATTCATTGAACCTTTGGCCACAGAATTGAGCACCATTATCCGATGAGGACTCTTGGCAAGCCAAATCGACACACGATGTTTCTCCATACAAAGTTCATCACCCTTTGTTCGGTGATAGTAGACACTACCTCAACCTCCGCCCACTTGCTAAAGTATTCAACCGCAACTATGATGAATTTCTTTTGACTCGTGCCTCTCGGGGAAGGACCGACTATGTCGATGTCCCATATGTCGAAAGGGCAAGTGATGGTAATGGGCATGAGAGGTTTCGCTGGGACATTGATCAAATTGGCGTGCAATTGACACTCCTCGCACCTTCTTACAAATCGGGCAGCATCTTCACGAACAGTGGGCCAGTAGTATCCTTGGCGGATGATTTTTTGCGTGAGGGTTCTTCCTCCGGCATGGTCCCCGCAACTTCCTCTGTGCATTTCTCCCAAAAGTTTTTGCACTTCTTGTTCGGCGACACATCTCAAGTAGACTCCCTCGAAGGATCTCTTGTACAAGTAGTCTCCTTGCATGATGTAGCGGCCTGCCTTTCCTTTGATTTTTCTTGCTTCTGCCTTATCACGAGGAAGGCTACCATTCGTGAGATAGGTAGCGATCTCTTGCATCCAACTCGGTTGAGTGTCAATTGCCAAGACGTTTGGCTTTGATGACCATAGAGATGATGCATTGATTCTCATAAGTATCACATTCCGGGTATCCACTCCCCAGAAGCTTAAGCATATTTTGATAATGCATCTGCCCTTTGATTGATATCTCTTGAGAATTTCTCAATTTCACAACTTTCGAATTTTTTGATTTCCTCCGTGATGGCACTTTTGTATTCGGCTATGAGTCCTCCTTGGTTTTTAACTTTCCCGAGATTTGCTTCTCGGCCAATTGAGAGTCAGTGAAGAGATGTAGCTTCTTCACTTCAAGTGCCTTTGCCATACGTAGAGCGATGAGGATAGCTTCATACTCAGCTTCGTGGTTGGAGACTGGGAAGCTAAGAGTAACGGAGTACTCGAGTTCAGCTCCTCCGAGACTCTTGAACTATATTCCTATACCTCCATTTTTTCCTGAGGAAGATCCATCTACGTGAAGAATCCAGACGACTCCATGGTCGGCAAGCTCCTTGGGTTTTGAAGAGACGGTCTCCATACCCTTAGGCTCCTCGGCTTTTTCTGCTAGGAACACTTCATGCCTTTTTCTTTTTGTCTGGGACATATCTTTGAGCTCTTTTAAAGCATCTTCGAGAGCTTGCATTGGGTTATTCTGCCGTGGTTGCTCCTCGACCATCATCATGACATTTTGTGTCTGGGGAGGGTTTTCCTCTGAAGCTCCCTTGGAGAGATACTCTACAAGGAAATCGGCAATGACTTGGGATTTCTTGGCCAGAGGTGCTTGATAGTCAATGTCGTACTCGCTCAATTCGATTACCCATCTTGCTAGCCTTCCCGAGTTTTCGGGTTTTCCGAGGACTTGCTTGAGAGGTTGCTTCGTCAAGACCACAACCTTGTGCGCTCCAAAGTAAGGCTTCAGTCTCCTCGCCGTATAGACTAGGGCGAAGTATAGCCTCTCGATATCCATATATCGTGTTTCAGCTCCAGCGAGTACTTTGCTTAAGTAGTAGATGGGCAAGTGGTCATTACCTTGAATTCGCACCAAGACCGAACTGATGGCTTCCCCAGTCGCTGCTAAGTACAAGTAAAGTACCTCTCCTTCCATGGGTTTTGACAAAAGTTGAGCGGAGAGTAGATACTCTTTGAGCTTCTCGAAGGCTTCCTCACGTTCTTTCGTCCACTCGAAGTGGTTGCTCTTTCTCAACACTTTGAAGAATGGGAGATTTTTCTCGGTGGACCACGAGATGAATCTACTCAACGCGATCGACTTCCCCACCAATTGTTGTACTTCGTTGATGGATTGGGGTTGAGGCAGATCGAGGATGGCCTTGATTTTTTCGGGGTTTGCTTCTATTCCTCTCTCCGTTACCATGTAACCGAGGAACTTCCCACCTTTAACTCCAAAGGTACACTTCGCCGGATTGAGCTTCATGCCATAGTTCCTCAAAACCGAGAAGCATCTTGCCAGGTAACCTACATGTTGCTCCTCGGTCTTACTCTTGACAAGCATATCATCAACATATACTTCCATTGTTTTACCCATCTCTTCTTTGAACAAATTGTTGACCAGCCTTTGGTAGGTCACTACGGCATTTTTGAGGCCGAAAGGCATCACGTTGAAGCAATATACATTGCCGTTTACGAAGAAGGCGGTCTTGGGTACATCATCCTTAGCCATTTTGACTTGGTAGAATCCTTGGTATGCATCCATGAAACTCAAGAGGGCGCATCCAGCAGTGGAATCGACTTGCTGGTCGATCCGGGGGAGCGGGTAGGGATCCTTCGGGCAAAACTTGTTGAGTCTTGTGAAGTTGTTGCACATTCTCCACTTGCCCGGCCCCTTCTCCACGAGGACCACATTGAAAACCCAGTCGGAGTATCTTACTTCCTTGATGTGACCGGCTTTAAGCAGTCTTTGGACTTCCGCTTCAATGATGGCATTATCTTCCGCACTGAAGTCTCTTCGCTTTCAGACGGTGAACCGCGACACATGGGTCGATCCCCTTGATGTCCTCGGTACTCCACTCGAAGATATCGTTGTTGTCTTTCAAACATTGAATGAGTTTCATCCTCACTTCTGTGGTCATCTCGGTACCAATTTTGGTAACCTTGTCGGCACTTCCTTCGACAATTTGGATTTCTTCGAGAGTTTCTCTTGCTTCTATCTTGTTTTCCTCGAAGAATTTCTTCTTCTTGGAAGAGGGTGGTATTGGGGGTATAACTTGATACTCCTCGAGCTCTTCGACAGCTCCTACCATGGTATCCTTCTCTTTCTTTTGACTTGCTTTCCTTCGCCTAAGTGACGGACTTGGCTTTTTTGATTTTTATTCACTTGCCGAACCGTATTGAAATGATAAGGAGCGTTGTGAACATGAGGCTGCTCTTCGAGTGATTGACCCGGGTTGGGCTCTCCGATGGCAACCCTGGAAGTGAACTTAGCTGACATGCTATAGCATTCCCATGCCTCTTTTATGTCTCTTACTTCTTGTCCAACTCCCAATGGAGTGGGGAACTTCAACTTGTTGTGTACTGTAGACACTACGGCTCTGAATTGAGAGAGACCGGGTAGACCTAGGATTGCGAAGTAATCAAAGGGCATGTCGACGACCACAAAGGGAACATGTTGAGTTACTCATCGAGGAGCACTTCCTATTAATACCGTCAAGTTGATCATTCCGAGTGGCATGAAAGGTTGTCCTCCAAAGCCTACCAGTGCACTCCTCACTTCTTTAAGCCCTTCTCTCGGATTCATTTGCATCCTCTTCAAGGTTCATGTGAAGATCAAGTTAGCCGAACATCCGGTGTCGACGAGGATCCTTCCTAACTTGTAGGATTGAACATCAAGGGAAACTACTAGCGGAACACAAGGGTCATACATATTTCCTCCTCCGGAATGCCTCAGAGGTATCTCGCTATCGTCAAAAGAAATGACGTTGGTTCCTGGTCGTGCGGCTTGGGCATACTTCACATCCCGGAATCTGAGATTATCAGCTGTGATCTCCCTCTGATTTCGAGTGTCGCCTCCCGCGGGTCCTCCAGCAATTGTAAGAGTGTTGTAATTATGAATATCATCATCATGAGGGTTCCCTTGGAAGTGGTGCTCGATCCCCCCTTGAGGTGGTGGAGGTAAGATCGCCAGAGGTTCTTCCTTACGGATGTAGTTAACCAACTGCCGATTACGTATCATCCTCTCGATTTCGTTCTTAAGCTCGACGCACTCATCAGAGGTATGCCCTTTCCCCTTGTGAAACTGGCAAAATTTCTCCGAACTCTTGGTCTTTCGGTTTTCTTGGATTGGGGGTGGCCAGGAGACGTCTAGCTTCCTCGAGACTATATAGTTCAAGATGTCGGATCTTGACCTATTTAAGTCCGTGTAGTTTCTATATCTCCTTGGAGGTGACCTCCTAGGAGGAGACCTCTTGTCTCGAAAGTCGTTCCTCGAGTGACCCTCTCAGATGAAACCATGCTTTTGATCTCTTCTTTGCTTTCCGGGATTTTTCGGGCAAAGAGGGTACTCTTTCTCTTTTTCTTTCTCCTTCCCTTTTTCCTTGGGAGGATTGGTTCTCACCGTGACTATTTTTCGGAATTCCTCGACCTCGAGGAAATCCTTGCAAACTTTTGCCAGTTGTGCTTCATTCTCTACACACGATGCTTAGAGCACCTCTTGGAACTTGATGTTGGTAGTGTTACCATACAAGTATTCTTTTGTCTCATTGATCGAGTGATCTTCAACTTGGAGGGCTACTTCATGAAAGCGACTGATGAAGTCCCTCAAGTCTTCATTATTTTTCTGAACAATTTCGCCCAAGTACCTCACTCTTCTCTTGGTGTTCATGACCTTCTCGAATCGCTTAGAGAATTCCTTGCATAGATCTCTATATGACTTGATTGAGCGATGAGGAAGGCGCGACCACCATTTCATGGCCTCTCCAGAGAGGTTAGCCGGGAAGAGTAGTGCCTTGGTCCTCGAATCGTGGCCATAAGCATCCATTTTCGTGCCAAATCTTACCAAGTAATCCTTCGGACAACTTGTTCCATCATAACTTTCGAAAGTGGGGAAACCTCTTTCGATTTTGGCCTGGTGGCTCCTTATCTCGTCGCACAACGGGCTTGGATCTTGTTCTTGCTCTTTTTCTTGGACGGTTCCCCATAGGGTCTCTATCTGAGCATCAAGTGCGGATTTCCTTGCGTTGAGTTCCTCCTGAGTGAGCCTCCTCCCCTCCTCCCCGTGATCGGGTCGATCAAGGGGGTTACCTCAGCTACGGTTCTCAAGGCATTGTTTTCCGCCACCGCTTCGGGTTGGTTCTGAGGAGTTACTTGGTTGGGGAGAGCGGGTGGTGTAGTGACCACCTGAGCTCGATTTTCTTGCTGAGCTACGTTTTGCAATGATGCGCGTATCCTCCTATCAATCAAATCCCTTAAATCATCCGGGGCACCTTGTGGTCCTAATCGAGATTGGACTCTTGAAGGTCCAAGTCGATATTGGATTGGCCTTGTGTTGGCTCTTGAATGTGCTTCATCTTGCACTACTGGTGCTCTTCCTTGGGATTGACGAGGGACAACCAAAGTGTCACGAGGTTGCTCCTGTACTTGTACTTGTGGTACTCCTCGAGCTTGGAGTTCTGCGTTAACTCTAGCAGCCTCGTTATCCCCTACATATCCTTGCAAAGTAAGAAGGAACAAGCCGTATTGAGCTTCGCCCATCCCGAAAACTGATTGTCGGACTACACGTCCATTAGGAAGGGTGAAGTTCAATGTGGCCGGTTGAGGAGGATTCACTGCTACGGGAGGTGGATTAATTGCTACTTGAGGAGGCTGCCCTCTCGGCGCGGCGTTGTTTGTGAGTCTCAACGCTCCATAGGAACTCCCAACCGGGACTCCTTGCGGATTATTTTCCCCTGATCTCTCTTCTTGGGAGTTAGTGACATTGGTGAATACCCCCTCCGTATAATCTTGGTTCCTCGCAACATTGTTATTTCTTGGTACCCTTGGAGCAGCTGCCCTTCCTCCTCCTCGACCACTTGAAGGGGGGATGGCCCCTGGGTCGAGGAGGATTCCTGGGTGGTGCATTAGCAAGACGGTTGCTTCTTCTGGGAGGCATCTTCGTGAAGTGTCACGAGGAGAGTACTTGGCTCGACCAGCACGACTAGGAATGACCTTTAGTGTCGATTCCCACAGATGGCGCCAAATGTTGAAGGGTAATTCGTACTTCTTTCTAAGTTTGCAGTGAATCGTCACAATAAGCTATTCTAGGTCTTCTTCATGTAGTGTTCCTCTGAAAATGATAGGAAACCTTCTTGTAGCTTCCTCGTAGCTGAAATAGACTGGAGGGGGGTTAGTACCTCGTGCCCGGTTTGTCGAGGATCAAACCGGAGGGATGACTTTACGTGTAGGGAGTTGTGAGGCTTCCCTAGTACGAGTAGTAAATGTGTTGGGTGAGTGGTAGGTGAGAGGTGTTAATGCTTACCCGCTGGATAATGAATGAGTTCTTTATATACTCGTAGTATTTTAATGTCACTCCATGTAGGATCATGACAAGTGTCCGGACGAGATTGAAGCCTCCTTAGGCCCAAACCCATTAAGGAGGTCCATGGGCTTTGGTTCAAACATCTTGGCTAGGGTTGAGAGGGCAATATAGACTTTTCGGGTCCCATGAATTAATCGGGAAGACGGGTCCCACAGGGAGCGACCATGGGTGGTCGCCCTTGGTCCTCGTGCCTTCCTCTTACATATGTGGTCCGAGTAGTGCTCTGCCTAGTTTCTCTCGGAGGGTGTCACCTTGACGTAAGGTCCTCCTTGAGCCCTAGAGATGCTCCTCGAGCCCAATAGTTGCATTGTCCTTGTAGTGAGCTTATCTTGAGGGACGACCCTGATGCTTCGTCGCGCTCTTAGACCGCTCCAGTTCGTACATGCAGACTGGACATATTTCAACACCAACAGTGATGATTTTGCCAAACTCATGACAAACAAGTTTGAAATGAGTATGATAGGTAAATTGAATTATTTCCTAGGATTGCAAGTCAAGCAACTCAAAGATGGAATATTCATAAATGAAGCAAAGTATGCAAAGGAAATGCTCATAAAGTTTAGGATCAAAGAGGAAGAAAAACCTGAAAAGATCCCCATGAGCGTTGGTACCAAATTGGGCTATACTAAAGAAGATAAATGTGTTGAAGAACACAAGTATAGGAAGCTCATTGGTTCCTTGCTGTATTTAACAGCAAGTAGACCTGACATTCAGTATGTTGTTTTTGTGTGTGCAAGATTCCAATCTGATCCAGGAGAATCACACTACAAAAAGGCATGAAATATGTCAAAGGTACAGTCAATGTTGGATTATGGTATCCTAAAGATTCTGGATTGGAATTGGTTGGTTATTCTGATGCTGATCATGGAGGATCAACTCTCGATAGAAAAAAGTACCTCTGTAACTTGTCAGTTTCTAAGTACTAGATTAATATCACGGTTCAGCAAGAAGCAAACATGTGTTGCCAATTCATCTACTGAATCTGAGTACATTGCGGCTGGTTGTTGCACAACTCAAATCCTATGGATTCAGCAACAATTAAGATATTATGGTATTTTTGCAAAGAAAACACCAATCTTTTGTGATAATACAAGTGCTATTGCTATCACGCAAAATCCTAAGTTCCACTCAAGGACAAAGCACATTGATATTAGACATCATTTCATTAGAGATCACGTGGAAAAATGAGACATTGAGGTTGTGAAAGTAGGTACTGATGATCAACTTGCTGACATCTTTACCAAGCCCCTACCAGATAATAGGTTCGCAATGCTTAGGTATAACCTTGGATTGATCGAACTACCTCAATAGTAAGCGATACATTTGGCAGATTGCTGAAACAGGCATTCAGCAAGCCAAAGTATGCTTATATGTATAAAGTCCCTTCCACTGATTTCTTCTAAAAGAAATGATAGTTCACCACTTGATTGCTGAAACAGGCATTCAACAAAGTAATTCCTTCAACCCGGGTATTTGTTAGGAAACTTGATCACTTGCTAAGAGCACTCAGCAAGAGAAAAACTTTAAAGATTGCTGAAACGGGTATTCAGACAATCAAAGATACTGAAACAGGTATTCAAGTATAAAAGAAAAAACCTGAGACGGGAACTCAGCAAAGAGCAAGAACACTTCTCGGATTTTACCTAAGGATATCTCAATATAAAAAGAATTTGCTAAGACGAGAACTCAGAAATGTCTTTTAACTTAAAGAAATATGAGATATTTGATTAAAGGGGAATTTTCAGCAAATACAAGGATTGTTACCTAAAAAGGTAAGTGCCAAAGTCAAATTGATCAAAATCGCTGAAAAGATTCTCATTTACTTCAGCGAGCAATTAGCGTTGGAGTAAAAATGATCAAATCCCGTGAATAAAGGTAAAATCAATTTGTGACGTTAATCGTGGCACAGATAAACTCGTTGTTAATCATGACATGAAATACAATCGTGGCCATTGATTTAAAGCAGTTTTTGATCCAACGGTTGATATTACAAAGAGAAAGTATGCTCTGACGGTTTTTGTTAGTGGACCACTACGCATTTATTGCAAAGGCTCCACTAACATAGATGAATCTCTGTTTTACCCTTGCTGAGAACTCAAAACCGTTGAGCTTCTCACACAACAGAGATACTATATAAACAAAGAGTTAGAGATAGACAAAATTCTTTAACTCACATTTCCTTTATCTGCAAATTCTTCTAGCCTGTGCCCTGAATTCACTGTACCTCCGGTAAAAAGGAAAGTTATCTTTTTCGTACAACTCCCTTTCTATATATAAGAGATGGCTCCTAAGAGACAGTCCTCCAAGACATCAAAATCGTCCAAAGCTGACAGTGCTGGGAAAAGCACTACTCCGGTTGAAATTCCGGTTACCAACACAGTGAAAATTATGTTGAAAAACGACAGAGTAACTGAAAGACCCGTGCCGCCTGCATATCTCGACACTGCAAAGTGTGAGCAGATGATGCAGTGGGGCGGATTTGCCAAGGAGAAGTATATTAGATACTTCTATGAACAATGCATTCTCTTCTTCATAACTGCTCGCACTAAGAAAGTGACCATGTTAGATACAATGGAATTCTACAACAATGCAGAAATCCAAACTCTCACTGACGGACAAGGAGTCACTGAAAAAGTGATTTCTACCTCAGTTTAAGGTGTGAAAATCATCCTGAAATGGATTGATTTAGCCAACATCTTTCAGATTCCAACTACTGGAACTGAAGATGACATCACTGCCACTGATGAAGAAATTGAAGCCTTCTACAGTGATGTCAGAAATGAAAAGATGAAGAAACGAGAGATTGCTCCCGTGACTTGGACCTCAAAGCACGTAAAGAGGAAGCATCTCTGCCATTCGCTTGGTCTAGTAGCTCTGCTACTAATCAAAGTCTTAGACTCCCAAGTTGAAGGAATAGACCAAGTTGGCTTGAGAAGGTGGCCATTGCTGATGCATATCCATGAGAACAAAACAGAGCTCAACTAGGCTAAGTACATTTTCAACAGACTTGTTAATTGTGTTACTAAGTTCAAGGTAAAGGTTGAAGACAATACAGTCTCACCTACCTTTCCAGTGATGTATGGATTGAAAATATGCTACATCCTTAAACACTTCAGGATTCAGCTGAGAAACCCATTGCCAATTAAGAAATCAGTATGCAATGTGGGAATAGACTTCTACAAGCAAAATGGACCTAAGCTTGCTGACAAGAAGTCAAAGAAGACAACAACTGCAAATGTTGTCAGTGTTGGTCAGCAAGACAGGTATCCAACAGCTGCAAATGTTGCTGAGACTGATAATCAGTCCATGAATGCAACAGCTGCAAATGTTGATCAACAAGGTAAGTGTACAACAACTGCAAATGTTGCTGAGAATGCAACAGCTACAAATGTTGCTGCTGACACCACTGCGGTTGCTGAAACTAATGCACCCAGTGAAAAATCTAAGAAGAAAAAGAGGAAAGCCTATGATGACACTCAAACTGCAGCGTCATCAGCTGACCCCATTCCGAAGAAGAAATGGACAAAGACTTACCCAAGAAAGAAAACAACAGCACGTAAGTCCGTTCCAATTGTCCATGATCTTCAGATGATGCTCTAGTGGTTGCTGAAATGCAAGCCACTCCAGTAGATGTTGTTGAAGTGTTTGCAGAAGCCTTCAGCAATGTTGAAGTGTTTGCAGAAGCCTGCAACAATCAACCCAACATTGATACATCTGCTGAAATAAGACCACAAGGCAGTGGAAATGAAATTCCTGCCCAAGTCCCCGATATCTACATTGTCGATAATCCTGATGACAACACTCTGGAACCAGCAAGTGATATTGCTGAAGAAGAGCGGCACTTGCTGACAATGCTGCTGAAAAGGTGGTTGCTGAACAAGCAACTAATCAAGTCCTAGAAATTGCTGAAGCTGCAATTGCTAAAGAACCAGTTGTTGAGACTGCAATGGTTCAAGTCCCAGAGGTTGCTGAAACACCAGAAGAGACAGTATTCGACGATGCATCTCGTGATGCTGAGAATATTAGACCAAGTTCACCAATAACTTCTATTGACAAAGTCCAACTGGTACTGACAGACCTAAGCCCGCAAATGGACTTGGAGATTGATGACAACTCCAATAAGTCAGTAGACCTGTTCATGACAAGCAGTGAACTCAAAGGTCAAGATGTCTCTGCTCAACTTGTCAATTTAGAGACAAGGGAGATTGCTGAATCTGCACAACCTTCTCAAATAGAGCAAAAAGAAGAAGTCTGCTGAAGAACAAGTCCCAGATAATGAAGATGTTGTCATTGCTGAAAGGACTGAGTCACCACTTGCCCTTCTTCAATAGGTAGTTAAGTCAGACATAAGCAAAACTTCACTATCTGAAACTCTATCTTTTGCTGATATAATTGTTTCCTTACAGACCTCTCAAGATACAAGTCAGAAGATTGCTAAAACTTCTGCACCAGAATCCACAACTCTTGTTCAGCAGGTAGATGAAGCTTTGGTAAATCTACTAAGTTTGACAACTTAGTACTTGTATCTAACTTAAAATTATTTCAGGATGAACAATTCAAGGATGTTGCTCAAGCTCCTGAAGCAATGGAAATAGTACCAGCACAACTTAGTGTGCAACATGAGTTTGCTGAACTTCAGCAGGTAAATCATGTTCCAGTTTTAGACTCTAAAACTATCTTCCAAAACCTTCCTGAACTTAATTTTATTCTTTTTCAGGCTCAAAAGGAGACCACTGAAGTGGTTCACATCACTGAAGATTTTGAAGTATGTTCAGAAGAACTTTACTCGAACTTCAAAAGAATACCTTGACTAGAGTTGCTAAATCTGTCAGCAACTGGCAACGGTACAGAAGGATGGATTTCTCTGATCTTCACCTTCATCTGTCCAACGAGAAAAAGAGAATCACTTTACTGAGACTCGAGACTTTTGTACATTCGATACTTCCAGAAGAGCTGACATATTCTCAGCTAATGAGCTCAAGTCTGATTGCTCTAATCAGAGAAAATATGAAAGCTAAATTCAAGAGTGCCTCACCAACTGAACAAGCTGTGATGCTCAAGGGTTCTTTTGTACCCGTGGTGGCTGATCCCCACAAAATCAATGAAGAAGAGGAAGTAACTAGCGCGGCTATGTACAAACATCTCGAGTTAGTTATACTAACGGACGATGATGAAGAAAAGAGGATGAAAATATCCCAAAGGATACCACTGATGATGATGAAGGAAAAGATTCCAAGGACAAAAAGGATGATGATGATGACAATCAAGGTCCTGGTCCTGATGCTGGTGGAGTTAAGCTGACAGTTGCTGAGACTGAAAATCAAGTTACTGAAAATCAGCAAGCTGACCAAACTCCAGTCAGCATCAAGAATCCACTCCTGCTCCTGCTGATACAAGTACTCAAGCAACTGAACAAGTTGCTGAAACTGAAGAAGAGTACGCCAGAAAGCGTGCTGAAATGCACTTAGGTAAAAACAAGCTTTCTGATGCCGAGTTAGCTTTACTCGATGGCAAGGTCACTGATCCAAACCTTGATGATGAAGATATGGATGAAGATTATCAAAGAGCACTCCAAAATAGTCTACAGATTCATGCTAGACATACGCACAATCTAGACATTGCTCAATCTTCAGGAGTGAAGAACACGGAAGTCCCCTCCCTTCCACTTACTGCTGGTTGATGAACGAGATTGTCAGACTCGAACAATCAAATAAATTTGTTTGAAAGCCAAAGGGCAACTCACAACTACACAAAACACGTAGTGCAAAGGTAAGATGACCTCGAGTGTCGATCTCTAGGGACTAAACTAGCTTTAACTAATTAACTATATATAATTTCAGAAAACAAATTTATATTAACTCGACTTAATAATATATGGAGAAAGCTGGTGATAGTATGCTCGTTCTAAGCATCAAGTTCTAATTATGCATGAAAGTGCAACTCTTACTGCCTTAAAAGTAATTCGATTTACAAACACCAAAGACAGATTTGTAGACGTGTATTTTGGAAGCTTCCTATCTATACTAATACTTGGCTAAGGCTGTCAGTCTTAGTTCAAGCAGTACTTGCAAATTATATATAATCGAATAGATGATCTTGAATTGTCCTAGTGTTTCTAACAATTTTCTACGAAGATATATGACTTAGTCGGATCAAAGAATCGAATTAAGATAATTAAACAAGTAAAAGACTCAGAAACTCAATCATGCATAATACGAACCCTAGCTACGAATTCACATACTATCACCAACTAGATGCTTAGCTACTCATATCAATAACACAATCAACAATCATAATTGAAGCAATAATGAATGAAAACATGGTGAATTGAAAGATAAATAGCAGAATTTTGAGATGCAAGGTTACCATCAAAGGTTGTCAATCTCCGGTGAATGGCTAAAACTCACAAAGATCTAGCAAGGTGAGACAAAACGGTGTCCAAATCTCTCCTCTAGCTCCAAATTCGCTAAGTTACAAAGGTTCTAAGAGAAAATATACCCAGAATAAGCTCTAGGGTTTATGTCTGTAAAAATATGATGAAAGATATGAAAAATCGCAGCTTTTACAAATTTATATATAGCTGTCGGAAGCTCCCCGGCGGACCGCCCCGTACGCGGCGGTCAGCCTGACATGGGCAGCAAGTTTTCCATAAGTTCGAACAGAGATTCCGGGCGCATCATAATTCGGATTGGCATGTAAGATCCACCGTTGGATAGCTCTTCGAGTTAGCTACGCGTAGGTTGTAATCACATCCCAATCCAATGTCGTATGAAAGACTGGTGCCCAAAATACTGAGACTATGCAAATGGAACTTCGAGATTTCACTTCAAAGGCTCCAAAATCTTCACCCGAACTCCGAATGAACTACCGTTTCCGCCTCATACAAGATATCTCGAATCTTTCATGTTCTCCTTGCCTTGGGAACGGCTTGAGCTCCGAAACTTGGTCTTTGGGACCTGAACACACGTACGGGGGGACTCCTGACACACCCGGGTGAGCTGTGTACACCAAATTCTTCAATGGGTCGCCATGTGATTACATCCAAAAGTGCGATTTTCCCTTAACACCCTTGGAAAAATAACAAAGAGATGGAAAGTGACACTATTCTAACAAAATGCACTAAAATGCATGCGAGATG
>CM051455.1:115410946-115472938 GCA_028274465.1 Plantago ovata | reverse complement strand
CAATCAATCCCTCAAATCATCCGGGGGCGCCTTGTGGTCCTAATCGAGATTGACGACCTTGAAAGGTCCAGTCGAGATTGGATTGGCCTTGTTTGGCTCTTGAATGTGCTTCATCTGCAGCTACTGGTGCCGCTTTCCTTGGTATTGACGAGGGACAACCAAAGTGTC
This sequence comes from Plantago ovata, assembly GCA_028274465.1. Lineage (NCBI taxonomy): Eukaryota > Viridiplantae > Streptophyta > Magnoliopsida > Lamiales > Plantaginaceae > Plantago > Plantago ovata. The sequence goes on along the minus strand of CM051455.1, from coordinate 115,472,770 downwards.
ACGAGGTTGCTCCTGTACTTGTACTTGTGGTACCCTCGAGCTTGGAGTTCTGCGTTAACTCTAGCAGCCTCGTTATCCCCTACATATCCTGCAAAGTAAGAAGGAACAAGCCGATTGAGCTTCGCCCATCCCGAAATCTGATGGTCGGACTACACGTCCATTAGGAAGGGTGAAGTTCAATGTGGCCGGTTGAGGAGGATTCACTGCTACGGGAGGTGGATTAATTGCTACTTGAGGAGGCTGCCCTCTCGCGCGGCGTTTGTTTGTGAGTCTCAACGCTCCAGGAACTCCCAACCGGGACTCCTTGCGGATTATTTTCCCCTGATCTCTCTCTTCTTGGAGTTAGTGACATTGGTGAATACCCCCTCCGTATAATCTTGGTTCCTCGCAACATTGTTTATTTCTTGGTACCCTTGGAGAGCAGCTGCCCTTTCCTCCTCCTCGACCACTTGAAGGGGGATGCCCCTGGGCGAGGAGGATTCCTGGGTGGTGCATTAGCAAGACGTTGCTTTCTCTTCTGGGAGGCATCTTCGTGAAGTGTCACGAGGAGAGTAATGGGCTCGACCAGCACGCTAGGAATGACCTTTAGTGTCGATTCCCACAGACGGCGCCAAATGTTGAAGGGTAATTCGTACTTCTTCTTAATTTGTAGTGAATCGTCACAATAAGCTATTCTAGGTCTTCTTCATGTGGTGTTCCTCTGAAATGATAGGAAACCTTCTTGTAGCTTCCTCGTAGCTGAAATAGACTGGAGGGGGGGTTATTACCTCGTGCCCGGTTTGTCGAGGATCAAAACGAGGGACGACTTTACGTGTAGGGAGTTGTGAGGCTTCCCTAGTACGAGTAGTAAATGTGGTGGGTGAGTGGTAGGTGAGAGGTGTTAATGCTTACCCGCTGGGTAATGAATGAGTCCTTTATATACTCGTAGTATTTTAATGTCACTCCATGTAGGATCATGACAAGTGTCCGGACGAGATTGAAGCCTCCTTAGGCCCAAACCCATTAAGGAGGTCCATGGGCTTTGGTTCAAACATCTTGGCTAGGGTTGAGAGGGCAATATAGACTTTTCGAGTCCCATGAATAATCTGGAAGACGGTCCCACAGGGAGCGACCATGGGTGGTCGCCCTTGGTCCTCGTGCCTCCTCTTACATATGTGGTCCGAGTAGTGCTCTGCCTAGTTTCTCTCGGAGGGTGTCACCTTGACGTAAGGTCCTCCTTGAGCCCTAGAGATGCTCCTCGAGCCCAATAGCTGCATTGTCCTTGTAGTGAGCTTATCTTGAGGGACGACCCTGATGCTTCGTCGCGCTCTTAGACCGCTCCAGTTCGTACATGCAGACTGGACTATTTCAACACCAACAGTGATGATTTTGCCAAACTCATGACAAACAAGTTTGAAATGAGTATGATAGGTAAATTGAATTATTTCCTAGGATTGCAAGTCAAGCAACTCAAAGATGGAATATTCATAAATGAAGCAAAGTATGCAAAGGAAATGCTCATAAAGTTTAGGATCAAAGAGGAAGAAAAACCTGAAAAGATCCCCATGAGCGTTGGTACCAAATTGGGCTATACTAAAGAAGATAAATGTGTTGAAGAACACAAGTAGAGGAAGCTCATTGGTTCCTTGCTGTATTTAACAGCAAGTAGACCTGACATTCAGTATGCTGTTTTTGTGTGTGCAAGATTCCAATCTGATCCAGGAGAATCACACTACAAAAAGGCATGAAATATGTCAAAGGTACAGGCAATGTTGGATTATGGTATCCTAAAGATTCTGGATTGGAATGGTTGGTTATTCTGATGCTGATCATGGAGGATCAACTCTCGATAGAAAAAAGTACCTCTGTAACTTGTCAGTTTCTAAGTACTAGATTAATATCACGGTTCAGCAAGAAGCAAACATGTGTTGCCAATTCATCTATTGAATCTGAGTACTTGCGGCTGGTTGTTGCACAACTCAAATCCTATGGATTCAGCAACAATTAAGATATTATGGTATTTCTGCAAAGAAAACACCAATCTTTGTGATAATACAAGTGCTATTGCTATCACGCAAAATCCTAAGTTCCACTCAAGGACAAAGCACATTGATATTAGACATCATTTCATTAGAGATCATGTGGAAAAAGGAGACATTGAGGTTGTGAAAGTAGGTACTGATGATCAACTTGCTGACATCTTACCAAGCCCCTACCAGATAATAGGTTCGCAATGCTTAGGTATAACCTTGGATTGATCGAACTACCTCAATAAGCGATACATTTGGCAGATTGCTGAAAAGGCATTCAGGAAGCCAAAGTATGCTTATATGTATAAAGTCCCTTCCACTAATTTCTTCTAAAAGAAATGATAGTTCACCACTTGATTGCTGAAAAGGCATTCAACAAAGTATTCCTTCAACCCGGGTATTTGTTAGGAAACTTGATCACTTGCTAAGACGGGCACTCAGCAAGAGAAAAACTTTAAAGATTGCTGAAACGGGTATTCAGACAATCAAAGATACTGAAACAGGTATTCAAGTATAAAAAAAAAACCTGAGACGGGAACTCAGCAAAGCGCAGAACACTTCTCGGATTTACCTAAGGATATCTCAATATAAAAGAATTTGCTAAGACGAGACTCAGAAATGTCTTTTAACTTAAAGAAATATGAGATATTTGATTAAAGGGAATTTTCAGCAAATACAAGGATTGTTACCTAAAAAGGTAAGTGCCAAAGTCAAATGATCAAAATCTATGAAAAGATTCTCATTTACTTCAGCGAGCAATTAGCATTGGAGTAAAAATGATCAAATCCCGTGAATAAAGGTAAAATCAATTGTGACGTTAATCGTGGCACAGATAAACTCGTTGTTAATCATGACATGAAATACAATCGTGGCCATTGATTTAAAGCAGTTTTTGATCCACGGTTGATATTACAAAGAGAAAGTATGCTCTGACGGTTTTTTAGTGGACCACTACGCATTTATTGCAAAGGCTCCACTAACATAGATGAATCTCTGTTTTACCCTTGCTGAGAACTCAAACCGTTGAGCTTCTCACACAACAGAGATACTATATAAACAAAGAGTTAGAGATAGACAAAATTCTTTAACTCACATTTCCTTTATCTGCAAATTCTTCTAGCCTGTGCCCTGAATTCACTGTACCTCCGGTAAAAAAGAAAGTTATCTTTTTCGTACAACTCCCTTTCTATATATAAGAGATGGCTCCTAAGAGACAGTCCTCCAAGACCTCAAATCGTCCAAAGCTGACAGTGCTGGGAAAAGCACTACTCCGGTTGAAATTCCGGTTACCAACACAGTGAAAATTATGTTGAAAAAACGACAGAGTAACTGAGAGACCCATGCCGCCTGCATATCTCGACACTGCAAAGTGTGAGCAGATGATGCAGTGGGGCGGATTTGCCAAGGAGAAGTATATTAGATACTTCTATGAACAACGCATTCTCTTCTTCATAACTGCTCGCACTAAGAAAGTGACCATGTTAGATACAATGGAGTTCTACAACAATGCAGAAATCCAAACTCTCACTGACGGACAAGGAGTCACTGAAAAAGTGATTTCTACCTCAGTTTAAGGTGTGAAAATCATCCTGAAATGGATTGATTTAGCCAACATCTTTCAGATTCCAACTACTGGAACTGAAGATGACATCACTGCCACTGATGAAGAAATTGAAGCCTTCTACAGTGATGTCAGAAATGAAAAGATGAAGAAACGAGAGATTGCTCCCGTGACTTGGACCTCAAAGCACGTAAAGAGGAAGCATCTCTGCCATTCGCTTGGTCTAGTAGCTCTGCTACTAATCAAAGTCTTAGACTCCCAAGTTGAAGGAATAGACCAAGTTGGCTTGAGAAGGTGGCCATTGCTGATGCATATCCATGAGAACAAAACAGAGCTCAACTAGGCTAAGTACCTTTTCAACAGACTTGTTGATTGTGTTACTAAGTTCAAGGTAAAGGTTGAAGACAATACAGTCTCACCTACCTTTCCAGTGATGTATGGATTGAAAATATGCTACATCCTTAAACACTTCAGGATTCAGCTGAGAAACCCATTGCCGATTAAGAAATCAGTATGCAATGTGGGAATAGACTTCTACAAGCAAAATGGACCTAAGCTTGCTGACAAGAAGTCAAGAAGACAACAACTGCAAATGTTGTCAGTGTTGGTCAGCAAGACAGGTATCCAACAGCTGCAAATGTTGCTGAGACTGATAATCAGTCCATGAATGCAATAGCTGCAAATGTTGATCAACAAGGTAAGTGTACAACAACTGCAAATGTTGCTGAGAATGCAACAGCTACAAATGTTGCTGCTGACACCACTGCGGTTGCTGAAACTAATGCACCCAGTGAAAAATCTAAGAAGAAAAGAGGAAAGCCTATGATGACACTCAAACTGCAGCGTCATCAGCTGACCCCATTCCGAAGAAGAAATGGACAAAGACTTACCCAAGAAAGAAAACAACGGCACGTAAGTCCGTTCCAATTGTCCATGATCTTTCAGATGATGCTCTAGTGGTTGCTCAAACGCAAGCCACTCCAGTAGATGTTGTTGAAGTGTTTGCAGAAGCCTTCAGCAATGTTGAAGTGTTTGCAGAAGCCTGCAACAATCAACCCAACGTTGATACATCTGCTGAAATAAGACCACAAGGCAGTGGAAATGAAATTCCTGCCCAAGTCCCCGATATCTACATTGTCGATAATCCTGATGACAACACTCTGGAACCAGCAAGTGATATTGCTGAAGAAGAGCGGCACTTGCTGACAATGCTGCTGAAAAGGTGGTTGCTGAACAAGCAACTAATCAAGTCCTAGAAATTGTTGAAGCTGCAATTGCTAAAGAACCAGTTGTTGAGACTGCAATGGTTCAAGTCCCAGAGGTTGCTGAAACACAGAAGAGACTGTATTCGACGATGCATCTCGTGATGCTGAGAATATTAGACCAAGTTCACCAATAACTTCTATTGACAAAGTCCAACTAGTGCTGACAGACCTAAGCCCGCAAATGGACTTGGAGATTGATGACAACTCCAATAAGTCAGTAGACCTGTTCATGACAAACAGTGAACTCAAAGGTCAAGATGTCTCTGCTCAACTTGTCAATTCAGAGACAAGGGAGATTGCTGAATCTGCACAACCTTCTCAAATAGAGCAAAAAAGAAGTCTGCTGAAGAACAAGTCCCAGATAATGAAGATGTTGTATTGCTGAAAGGACTGAGTCACCACCTGCCCTTCTTCAATAGGTAGTTAAGTCAGACATAAGCAAAACTTCACTATCTGAAACTCTATCTTTTGCTGATATAATTGTTTCCTTACAGACCTCTCAAGATACAAGTCAGAAGATTGCTAAAACTTCTGCACCAGAATCCACAACTCTTGTTCAGCAGGTAGATGAAGCTTTGGTAAATCTACTAAGTTTGACAACTTAGTACTTGTATCTAACTTAAAATTATTTCAGGATGAACAATTCAAGGATGTTGCTCAAGCTCCTGAAGCAATGGAAATAGTACCAGCACAACTTAGTGTGCAACATGAGTTTGCTGAACTTCAGCAGGTAAATCATGTTCCAGTTTTAGACTCTAAAACTATCTTCCCAAACCTTCCTGAACTTAATTTATTCTTTTTCAGGCTCAAAAGGAGACCACTGAAGTGGTTCACATCACTGAAGATTTTGAAGTAAGTTCAGAAGAACTTTACTCGAACTTCAAAAAGAATACCTTGACTAGAGTTGCTAAATCTGTCAGCAACTGGCAACGGTACAGAAGGATGGATTTCTCTGATCTTCACCTTCATCTGTCCAACGAGAAAAAGAAATCACTTTACTGAGACTCGAGACTCTTGTACATTCGATACTTCCAGAAGAGCTGACATATTCTCAGCTAATGAGCTCAAGTCTGATTGCTCTAATCAGAGAAAATATGAAAGCTAAATTCAAGAGTGCCTCTCCAACTGAACAAGCTGTGATGCTCAAGGGTTCTTTTGTACCCGTGGTGGGTGATCCCCACAAAATCAATGAAGAAGAGGAAGTAACTAGCGCTGCTATGTACAAACATCTCGAGTTAGTTATACTAACGGACGATGATGAAGAAAAAGAGGATGAAAATATCCCAAAGGATACCACTGATGATGATGAAGGAAAAGATTCCAAGGACAAAAAAGATGATGATGATGACAATCAAGGTCCTGGTCCTGATGCTGGTGGAGTTAAGCTGACAGTTGCTGAGACTGAAAATCAAGTTACTGAAAATCAGCAAGCTGACCAAACTCCCAGTCAGCATCAAGAATCCACTCCTGCTCCTGCTGATACAAGTACTCAAGCAACTGAACAAGTTGCTGAAACTGAAGAAGAGTACGCCAGCAAGCGTGCTGAAATGCACTTAGGTAAAAACAAGCTTTCTGATGCCGAGTTAGCTTTACTCGATGGCAAGGTCACTGATCCAAACCTTGATGATGAAGATATGGATGAAGATTATCAAAGAGCACTCCAAAATAGTCTACAGATTCATGCTAGACATACGCACAATCTAGACATTGCTCAATCTTCAGAGTGAAGAACACGGAAGTCCCCTCCCTTCCACTTACTGCTGGTTGATGAACAAGATTGTCAGACTCGAACAATTAAATAAATTTGTTTGAAAGCCAAAGGCAACTCACAACTACACAAAACACGTAGTGCAAAGGTAAGATGACCTCGAGTGTCGATCTCTAGGGACTAAACTAGCTTTAACTCATTAACTATATATAATTTCAGAAAACAAATTTATATTAACTCGACTTAACAATATATGGAGAAAGCTGGTGATAGTATGCTCGTTCTAAGCATCAAGTTCTAATTATGCATGAAAGTGCAACTCGTACTGCCTTAAAAGTAATTCGATTTACAAACACCAAAGACAGATTTGTAGACGTGTATTTTGAAAGCTTCCTATCTATACTAATACTTGGCTAAGGTTGTCAGTCTTAGTTCAAGCAGTACTTGCAAATTATATATAATCGAATAGATGATCTTGAATTGTCCTAGTGTTTCTAACAATTTTCTACGAAGATATATGACTTAGTCGGATCAAAGAATCGAATTAAGATAATTAAACAAGTAAAAGACTCAGAAACTCAATCATGCATAATACGAACCCTAGCTACGAATTCACATACTATCACCAACTAGATGCTTAGCTACTCATATCAATAACACAATCAACAATCATAATTGAAGCAATAATGAATGAAAACATGGTGAATTGAAAGATAAATAGCAGAATTGTGAGATACAAGGTTACCACCAAAGGTTGTCAATCTCCGGTGAATGGCTAAAACTCACAAAGATCTAGCAAGGTGAGACAAAACGGTGTCCAAATCTCTCCTCTAGCTCCAAATTCGCTAAGTTACAAAGGTTCTAAGAGAAAATATACCCAGAACAAGCTCTAGGGTTTAAGTCTATAAAAATATGATGAAAGCTATGAAAAATCGCAGCTTTTACAAATTTATATATAGCTTTCAGAAGCTCCCCGGCGGACCGCCCCGTACGCGGCGGTCCGCCTGACACGGGCCGCAAGTTTGCCATAAGTTCGAACAGCGATTCCGGGCGCATCCGAATTCGGATTGGCACGTAATATCCGCCGTTGGATAGCACTTCGAGTTAGCTACGCGTAGATTGTAATCTCATCCCAATCCAATGTCGTATGAAAGACTGGTGCCCAAAATACTGAGACTATGCAAATGGAACTTCGAGATTTCACTTCAAAGGCTCCAAAATCTTCACCCGAACTCCGAATGAACTACCGTTTCCGCCTCATACAAGATATCTCGAATCTTTCATGTTCTCCTTGGCCTTGGGCATGGCTTTGAGCTCCGAAACTTGGTCTTTTGGCCTTGAAACACGTCCCGGTACTCCTTCACACACCACGGGTGATCTTGTTACACCAAAACTTCAATGTTTCGCCATGATTTACATCCGAAAGTGCGATTTTCACCTAAAACCTGAAAGTAACAAAAGAAATGGAAACGTGATACTATTCTAACAAAATGCAATAAAATGTATGCAAGAGGATAGCTAAATTGGTGAAAAAAGACTCGAATGATAATGTAAAAAACACTGTCATCAAACTCCCCAAACCGAACCTTTGCTTGTCCTCAAGCAACTAGCTAGACTCTATGCAACCTACATGCAACACAAAGAGGAGTCTCATGCCAAACAAGAAGAAATAATCGATTGTATTTACCAAATACTTATGAACAAAGACCATACAAATCATAACATGGAAGTAGGTTGAAGAATGTCTCGATTGAACCTATACACATTCACATATGCACTTTGTTAAACAAGGTTCACCAAGCCACTAGATAACAATAACAAACAGGGGTTTGACTACGGCATCTTCCAACCTTGAAGTAGAGGTCAAAACCATAGAGGCCTTTACTTTACAGTTGTTTGCGAGGTCTCGATCATTTACACGGCCAAGCAGCTCTCGCTTCTTTGAAAGGAAAAATGAAAGGAATCAGATCAGTAGCAAAGAGGCTATTATTTCAACAAATAAGTCTCTCGTAACATTCTCTACCTGGACCTAGTCAATGACGACGTAATGATGCACGTTAAAATAAAAATGATTGCCCCGTGCCTATGAAACCGAGTGCTTACTACTGTTCACCAAGTGAGACTTTCCCTCAAAAGAGGTCGAACCAATACTGGCTCTCATCAAACGAAGGAGGGTTCCCTAAAAGACAACACTCCCCTATTCTACCCGACTCCTAAAGAAAAACTCTTCACCACTTCCTGAATGGCAGGATGAGGGTGGTCTAGAACAAGCCTTGGACTAGGCGACATGAGAACACAAGGAAGAATTTACAACTCGATTACGAACTATTACAAAAGCTGAAAAATAATGCAACACTTTGCTAAAACTGCTTTTGGCATGCTTGGACCCTTCTTTCGCTTTTTTGGGTCTTATTCTTTTTTTTCCTTTTTTTTTCTTTTTTTTTTCTTATTCCAGATTCTGGAATTTTTTTCTCTTTTTTTCTTTTTTCATTGTTTTTGTATATAGCCAGCAGTAGCACAATGAAAGTACAATGAAATTAAATAACAATGACACTACAACGACCTCCCCAAACCTATTCGAAAGAATAGGTTGGAGCACAAACTCAAAAGAAAAAATAAAAATAAACTCAACATGACTCAACAAGACGAAAAACAAGTCATAATGATAGTAACCCCCTCCCCAAACCTATTCGTTAGAATAGGTTTCAAACAAAGGATCACACACCTCACTCTACCTCCTTACTAGGTATTTAGCAAACTCAATAAGCAAGGTGAAGAATTGTTGCCTCTTACGTACATAATTACACGGGAATACAACCAAAGACTCAAACATGAAACATTTTATAAGGCCTTCGCGAACCGCAGTAGAGAAAACACCACATAGTGATGTCGAGACTACCAAGTTTAACTAGTGCACTTACAAATATGACAAGCCAAGCGAGACAATCCTCAAACTATTCCATAGAGATGCAATGCATGGGCAATGGTCATAAACACTTAGTCTATACAATAAAAAATTTCAAAAAATTTGGCAATAAACTCCACACAACATCATGCAAAGACTAGACTAAGGATGAATGCATACGAACAAACTAAATCCTAAGAAAGCAGTAAACGTGCAATGCAAAGGTTTTCACGAGTTATCATAAGAAGAATAAGTTATAGAAATACACAGCGATAACCCCCCCCCCAAACCTGAATTTCGTCGTACGTCCCGAACGCCGAAAAGTGGATATTGGGTGAGAGCTGGAAGAGTACCTGTAACCTGTACTACTCAATGAAACTCGTGAGAAACCAAAATGGGTGATAAAAAGGATAAAAAGATCAATAAGTTTGAACATGGGGACAAAATGGGGTATCCGGATGAAATCCGGACACCCGGCGTTCTGGACCCCCCAGGCGCACCGCCCCGTGTGGGGGGCGGTTTGCCTGGGGCTTCCAGAAAGGCTCAGGCGGCCTGGCCCTCCCAGGCGCACCGCCCCGCGTGGGGGGCAGTTCGCCTGGGAGCTCCAGAACCCTGCGCCTCGTTTTTTCCTCCCCATACACAAAATCACCACCTTTTTACCTATTCTATCACCAAAAACACACTTAAACATAGGAAAAAACAATGAAGTGCTCAAAATAAATATGCATGCAATGCAAGAAAGCTATAAAACTAAACTACATGCAAGCAATACCACTAAGGTTATCCATTATCAAATGGAAACGAAGCTTGTGCATCCGTTCCATTACTCCTTGCATCTTGGGAACCTTCCTTGGCTCCTCTCCTCAGATGCTCAAGCAAGTCCATGATTCCCTGAAAACTAAAATTAACAAAATCAGTAAAATCAAAATCTAAAAAAGAACTAAGGGAATCGGGGGGAAAATAAAAAGAGAAAAGTGGATCAAAACTCCCTTGAAGCTCATAGGTGGGTGCATGGACCAGAACATGTGAGTCAAGATCAAGAGTGTCTGTAGCAATAGAATATATAGCAATAGAATCTAAACATGTCGATTCAGAGACACCAAAATCTTCAGAGAGTAGCTCCTCGATCTCAACACAACTCAAGACCACACTTTCTTACTCAGGTGAAGCAATGGATTCAGTCATCACCTCCTACACGACTTCTTCTTTACCAACAATCTTGACATCCTCAAGTAAGGACGTGGAATCCAAGCTAAGCACTGAAGAGGCTTCATCAATAGATTCCTCACCATATTCCTCTACATCGGCTATGTCGATTTCTGGTGGCGGACTAACGAAGTGAGACGTCCATGTCCTTGAACCGGGAGGTGAGTTCCAATCCCAATATTCCAGAAACTTGTTGGTTATTTCACCCCAAGTGTGCAATGATCTTGCCGGCGGATTTTGAGCCAATCCGGAGCCTCCCTCTCAAGGCTCCCATAAATCCTCTTATACAAAGCTGATCATGTGACAAAATAACCCCCTCCACATTCTCACGAGGTATCCTCAACACACCTTCCTCGAACGTGTCTAAGAACTCTCTTGGATCATCACCACTCGAGAATGTGGAAACAATGGAGTAGTACGAAAGATCAAAGTCATAATCCTTGCAATCTTCATCAAATGTTATGCAAGGCCCTCGAGGTTGCACATACCTTGACAAAGAAGCTCGTAAACTCATCCTTTCAAGGAACTAGTTTCTGCACATGAGGAAACAAGAAACCAAGGAGCAGAATCCACAAAAGAATAACAAAAACCTTGCAAGGAAAAAACCTCTAATCTAATAATATATACAAAGAGCGCAAGCACACACAATGTAACCAAGAACACCAAGAGCACAAGCACGCAAGATAACCAAGAGCAGATTAGATAAATTTGCTAAAAAAGATAGGGGGAAAGAAATGGGGTAAGAAAGTGAAGTTTCTAAGAGCAAACCCTAGAGCTTATTCGAGGAGTTGAATGCTAAAAATATAAATAAGCTAAAGAGTAAAAAGGAGTATAGTTCCCCGACAGCGGCGCCAATTTGATGAACGAGATTGTCAGACTCGAACAATCAAATAAATTTGTTTGAAAGCCAAAGGGCAACTCACAACTACACAAAACACGTAGTGCAAAGGTAAGATGACCTCGAGTGTCAATCTCTAGGGACTAAACTAGCTTTAACTAATTAACTATATATAATTTCAGAAAACAAATTTATATTAACTCGACTTAATAATATATGGAGAAAGCTGGTGATAGTATGCTCGTTCTAAGCATCAAGTTCTAATTATGCATGAAAGTGCAACTCGTACTGCCTTAAAAGTAATTCGATTTACAAACACCAAAGACAGATTTGTAGACGTGTATTTTGAAATCTTCCTATCTATACTAATACTTGGCTAAGGCTGTCAGTCTTAGTTCAAGCAGTACTTGCAAGTTATATATAATCGAATCGATGATCTTGAATTGTCCTAGTGTTTCTAACACTTTTCTACGAAGATATATGGCTTAGCCGGATCAAAGAATCGACTTAAGATAATTAAACAAGTAAAAGACTCAGAAACTCAATCATGCATAATACGAACCCTGGCTACGAATTCACATACTATCACCAACTAGATGCTTAGCTACTCATATCAATAACACAATCAACAATCATAATTGAAGCAATAATGAATGAAAACATGGTGAATTGAAAGATAAATAGCAGAATTTTGAGATGCAAGGTTACCATCAAAGGTTTTCAACCTCCGGTGAATGGCTAAAACTCACAAAGATCTAGCAAGGTGAGACAAAACGATGTCCAAATCTCTCCTCTCGCTCCAAATTCGCTAAGTTACAAAGGTTCTAAGAGAAAATATACCCAGAATAAGCTCTAGGGTTTATGTCTGTAAAAATATGATGAAAGATATGAAAAATCGCAGCTTTTACAAATTTATATATAGCTGTCGGAAGCTCCCCGGCGGACCGCCCCGTACGCGGCGGTCCGCCTGACATGGGCAGCAAGCTTTCCATAAGTTCGAACAGAGATTCCGGGCGCATCGGAATTCGGATTGGCATGTAACATCCACCGTTGGATAGCTCTTCGAGTTAGCTACGCGTAGGTTGTAATCACATCCCAATCCAATGTCGTATGAAAGACTGGTGCCCAAAATACTGAGACTATGCAAATGGAACTTCGAGATTTCACTTCAAAGGCTCCAAAATCTTCACCCGAACTCCGAATGAACTACCGTTTCCGCCTCATACAAGATATCTCGAATCTTTCATGTTCTCCTTGGCCTTGGGAACGGCTTTGTGCTCCGAAACTTGGTCTTTTGGCCTTGAAACACGTCCTGGTACTCCTTGACACACCACGGGTGATCTTTTTACACCAAAACTTCAATGTTTCGCCATGATTTACATCCAAAAGTGCGATTTTCACCTAAAACCTGAAAATAACAAAAGAAATGGAAACGTGACACTATTCTAACAAAATGCACTAAAATGCATGCGAGATGATAGCTAAATTGGTGAAAAAAGACTCGAATGATAGTGTAAAAAACACTGTCATCACTGGTGAAACTCCAGTTGTTGAGTTAAAAGAGTTGCCTCAGCAACCACTCAACCACAAGTGTCTGAAGCTAAAAATTTAGGAACCAAGGTTGTTGGCCTTGATGAATCTGATGACGAAGAAGATCTGTTTAACTTCTCAGAAAATGAAGAAGAACTGACAAAGAAAATTGAACCCACAGTGGTTACAGTTCCTCCTCCATCTCTCCAAAATGATGAAGGAGATGCTGAAAGAAGTCGTTTGCTGAGAAATGATGATCAATTCACTACTGAGATCAAAGCTCATTCACTTACTCCCTGTCTAGTGTCGTTTCTTCACGTTGAAGATTTTACTCCTAGAATAAAGGCACTAATGGTTGTTCACAAAGCATGCCAAGAAGAGGATGATGCATTGCTTGCTGAGAGTCCGCTTGACATTGACAAAATACTGTCTACGATGCTGAAACGCACTACTTCTCTTACCATAGCTCAGAAAGACATCAGTCTACATCACAAAAGCTATGAAGAAGATGTCAGTCAAGCACTCAAACTTGCTAAAAGTGCATTGAAAAAGGCTCAGGCTTTCATTGAGGAAAAGGTCGACAATGAGCGCAGACATGAGGAGAACTTGGCTTGTATTAAGGAAGAACTATCCAAGATAACCACTGATCAGCAAGGCATAATTCTCAAATATAACAGCCTAAGTACTCTTGCTGAAAATTGCAATGAGTTTTTCTCTCTGCACATTCAACCGATGATGCAATCCATGTCTAAGGGGGAAGATAAACAAAGAAAATTTTCAAGAGCAAAGAAAACCCCTGCTGAAGCGCCATTGATATTGCCTGGTCCACCTCCCAGAGAACCTCTTGCTGAAAGAGAGCAAAGTTCAAAGAAACGAGCTGAAACAGATTTTGAGAGAAATTCAGCAAATCCAAAAAGGAGAAGAACATCTGCTGAAACTCAAGAATACTGTCACACTGAGAGTCATCAAGATCTGAATGTAGATGATGATAATGATGATGACCAAACAATAGCTCAAGCAATAAGAGCTAGGCCGATTACTGCCTTAACTCCTTCTGGCCAATCTAAACACTTCTCTTCTGACTCAAGATCTTCAACAAGAGATCAAGAAAATGCTAAGTCAAGAAGAAGAAGGCAAAGACAGGATGAAAAGAGGCTTGCCAGCATTGCAATTGGCTCTGGCATTGAATACACAAAGACCAGCAATGAGGAAACAACTCAGAATGTGATCAGAAACCTACATGGTTGCTGGGTCATAAAGCTGGAAGATTTGTTGGTCAATGATTTCTTTCCAACTGCTGTACTTAATCAAATGTACACTTGGATTGAATTAAAAGTACAAACAAAAGAAAGGGATCCTCCTCCCTACCCAAGAAACATTGCTGCAAAATGTCTGAATCTAGAAGTCTTAGTAAGAAGAACTTCTATTGGAAAGAAGCTAAAACAAGAGCCTGCTTTGATTAAACCAATAGATGTTGCTTACTACAGTGATCCTTTAACCAAGAAGTCAAAGAAGAAATATGGCTTGATTCCTTATGAGTATTTTTATCTCACTGCCAAGGATCAAGAAGAAGATCTTCTCTGGTTAAGAAAGATTCACGCTAACAAGGGAATTTCAGATACACAACTTCTCCATGCCAGCAATTGGGGCATGCACTTGTGGGTACTTCACTACAAAGAAATGAATGGTGAAAACCATCATTATACTGCCTGCAAGAATGCAAGGATTATTCAACTTGAAGTCCTTAAGCTACTTGAAGATTACGAGAAGGACTGTGTTGAATTCTCTACGCTTGCTGAGAAGAGTGTAAGGGAGATTCTGAGGAAATCTTCTGCTGGAATAGCTTAAGTCCCTTGTAAAAGCTTTGTTTGTTTTGTTTGCTGGTTTTTGTAGTTATCTCTGAACTTTCTTGTAAACTTACTGAAAGATAACTATCAGCAGTAAGCTTTTGACTCTTATTGGTTTTTGACTATGCAATCTACTTATGCTTACTGTGTTATTATTCAAGTATACTTGCATTATTCAACTGATTTATTCAACATCAGAAACCTCTAAAAGGGTAACAATTAATTTAGCCATGGATTGCTAACATCAAAAAGGGGGAAATTTGTTAGGAAACTTGTAAATTTTGATGAGCAATTAACCATGATAAATTAAGGAAAGTCCAGTAACTAGTGCTCTTAAGGTCCATAGGAATTTAGAATTTTAAGGACATTGTAAAAGAGGAACGTTTGCTGAAGACTTAGTGTAGGTACTAGTTAGGTGCTTTAGTTTGCTGATGATGTACTTTGTTTTTACGAATGAACTATTGAAGCACTAGAACCGTTCAGAAACTTGAAGATTTCGAAGACTGAAGACTTGAGAAGATTTTTGAAGATGGTATCTACAAAGGCACATGTTGCTCAGAAAGTGGAAATTTCAGTAACAACTTGCATAAGTGAAAATCTAGATGACAGAGTAGGTTGTGCTTGCTGAAACTGAGACTGACCGCTTGCTGAAATACATATGTGACCTCCTTGCTGAAAGTACTTGCATTTACGCTCCAACGTTCACAATTGAATTTGATTCAAATTAACATTAAATGCAAAAGTAAGCATGCGAAGAACATGAAGATTAGAAGACAAATGAAGGACGCTGCTGAAAGTACAAAAGCAAGATAGTGACATCTTAAGGAACAAAGCCTTAGAATTTGAAATTCAAACGGCTCCCTTGATTCACTATAAATAGAGGTCATCCGGCAAAGAGTTGAAGTGTGTCAACAATGTGATCAAACTCTCACTTGTGCTTAAACACTCATCTTCCTTACTCTTTACTGCCTACTGATCCATTCCAAGACTTAAAGCTTGAAACAAAAGCTACTTGTGAAGAAGTAGAACATTCACGGCTAAGAAATTAGTTAAGCGTTCTTTCTTTCGAACAAGAACAAGTCTTGATAGCGGAAACAACGTAACATGTTTACTGAAAAGTATTCCAAGTTTTGTTTCTTAGATTACTTGCTATAGCTGAATACGTTATACTCAAGTCATCTCATCCCAAACCTCTCTAACTGATAAACATCCTTTTCAGGCGTGAATTTCAGGGGAATTAATCAAACATAGTGTTGTAGATTATAAGTCCCAAGTTTGGTGGAGAACAAGGTTTCGTTCTCTAGTTAGGTTGGAAACGAAGCAAGTGTGCTTTGGTTTCTGAAGAATCGTTCTAGATAAGTGTTGTAAGGAACCTCAAACTTATCTTAGTGGATTCAGTCTTAGAAAGGACAAAGTGGATTAGTTGAGAGATTACGCCACTCTCATATACCACTATAAAAAGTGTTTGTGTGATTTACTTTACTGCATTTAGTTTTCAGCAAACTTAACTATCTGTACACTGTCACTCTGCTCACTTGCTGAAACTAGCACTTACTGAAAAGCACTTATTGTATAAAGACTTCCACACTCTGTTTTTAAAAGTACCAGTAAAACTCGTTACTGCAAAGTAACTTGTTCTTGCTTAGAAGGTTAAGTATTAGCAAACCCATTACTGAAAAGTAATAAGCTCTTACTGAGAAAGTTTTTAAACGACGAAAGTTTGAAAAGACTATTCACCCCCCCCCCTCTAGTCTTTTCTTGTCGTTTAAAGGGACCAACAAAATTGGAGCTATACAGCCCGATTTGGAGCTGTTTACAGCTCCGATTTCGGAGCTTTACAGCTCCGATTTCGGAGATGTAAAGCTCCCAATCGGAGTTGTTAACAGCTCCTGACCGGAGCTGTCAACAGCTCCGGGAAGCTGTTCTTTTTATTTTTTTTATTTTTATTTTTTTAATCTTTTGGTGTTGGTTTGAAACAAATCCTTAATGTTGTGTTCTTTTATAATAAATATTATTTCGTTTTCAAATTTATATAATTTTTCTGGTTAATTTGAAATTTATTAAATTTAATTTTATAGAATAAAATAATTTAGAGGCAAATGTGCAAATAATGCAAACTTACGTTTTTTGTTTTTGAAGCTAAAAACTGAAATTCCGGCGAGGGTAAAAACGTAACTTTCAGCTCTTAATTCGAAAAAAGTCAAATTCGTGGTGCTATATGTAATTATTTTTGTCTAACACTGGGCTACATGTAATTGTTTTACTAAAATGGTAAGATCTGTAATTAAAAAAACTAAGAGGGGGGTATATGCAAATTACCCTGGACATTATTTATTTGGGTGTTGAACATTACTTTATCTACAAAAACCATGTATGACATCTAAAAACTAGTGTATGACAAAAAAAAACCATGTATGACACCAAAAGAACTAAGGGGTCGTTTGGTTCTGAGCAGGAAAAGGAAATGTATCTTTTCCTAGGAAATCCGGTTCATTATAGAAAGTAGGAAATGTACTAGGAAATCTTGAACATTTTCATGATTGGTTTGTTATATTGCACTAGGAAATCTGAGTTGAACCATTTTTCCTTTTCCATGTTCGGTTCTTAAAAAAACAATTAAATTAAAACTGTAATTCCACAAATACCCCTCGGTCGTTTACTAAGACGCGGCCGTTTCGGTCGATTAGAAAATTGGGGATTAGGGTTGAAACTGGTTCTAAGAAAACACGACTGAATTGAACGATTGAGAGACTCAATTTGTGAGTACAAGCAACACAATCAAGATTGGACAAGATTAAAGATACAATTAAAGGGGGATCCAATATTCTAGGGCACAAATTGAGCCCTACTTCTCTGCGAATTCCTGGTTGCTTGTGTCTTCTTTCTTTTCACCGGCGTTAGCAACCGGAACATACGCCTGGCAGCCCTAGCCAGTCTAGTTGTCCATCGGAGGTTATTTTGTCTGAGGCGCACACCAAACTTCTTCTTGCAGCCTTTCAGAGCTTCAATTTCTTTTGTCTTTAAACGGCTCTGTGAAAGGAGGTTGTTTATAATTTCCTTGTAATATGGTGACAAGCCCTCATCCTTGAATTGTTTGAAAGAACAACCATTTGGCATCTGTTACAGACGTTGATGATGAAATCAAATGTAGCAGATTAAATATAGGCAGTGGCATGTTGATAGGAAGACGAGTCTGCTAAATTTTGATTAGAGACAGGAGGACTTACTTTGAACTGGGGGCAGCGGTGGAACGACGACACGAATGATCGATGTTGGTCCAGCTGCAGTCTTGCACGGTGAGTTTATTGCAGTCGCAAAGGGGCGAGAGGGACTGTGGATTGTTTGTTTGGTTCATTTCTTGGACTGACTTCATGGTTGTTGGTGGTTTAGGAGGGATATAAAACTGTGAAATTCCTATAAGCTTTGTAGGTGTGTTAGAGTTGGAGAGTTTTATATTGGTGTAGTAGTTGGAACCATTAATTGTAAAAATTATTTGGGGGGAAATTTCCCTCACGAAACAGAGTTTGAAAGTTGTTACTGTAACAAGTTCAATAGCTTGGTTATGAAATGAGACGGAGTTTCTCAAAAATATTATAAGTGGTGGAATTTGTTTCAGTTGCATTGTTTGAGGTTGTAATTAGCTGGATGATGTTGTATAGGGAAGAATATCGTTGTCATTCTGGTTCGGATATGTGCATAGGTTATTAGCTGCATTCCGGTTGTGTGATCGTGTACCGATTTATTAACTGAATGATGGTGTAGAGGGCTGGATATATTTCATGTGGTGTTAAAGTTTCCGATTGTAGAAGCACTCCAATTGTGTGATCGTGTACCGATTTATTACCTGCATCAAGAAAATGACTATATGTTTGCCTACAAGTCTGAATTGCCATGCTAACTATTTGTCACCAAACAAAACGGATAGAACGTAAACAAGATATCTATAGAAACGATGCAGATCAACATGAATGCGTAAATCAAAGGAAAATAGTCGATCATTGACAACTAATGCCATGGAGTAGAGTCGAAATCAAAAATAACCACCAACAAGTAAATGGATAACAACACATGAAAGATAGTTAAAATGTCTTAGCAAACCAAAGTTCAAATCATAACTTAGTAGCACCATCTCTGATTAGTAAATGTTTTTTACTTGTTGGTCTTGCTGCATGTTTACCAACGACCATTCCAGATGAAGGGAAGGTCTTCATCAGATCTGTTTGTCTCGGGCAGGTTGCGAATCATCATGCGATTCCCTGCGCGGTTAGTAGAGACGTACCAGTTCCTCTCGATCGGGTCCTTATCCAGCTCCTCTTTCTCCTTGTTCAGAATCATCCTTGAAAGCTCGAACCAGTTGTAGCGTTTGGTGGTATCCATCTTCTCTATTCCATACGGAGCTCGTAAATGATTTTAAATGGTTTCTTTGTTGAGTAAATCACCTCAGCTTCTTGCACATATATCTCTGAGCAAGTTTCCTTTGCCAAGCAGACAACCATGTACATGAGCTTCATGTCATCCATGTTCTCGAGTGGGATAAGAGCATTGGGGATCTTACAGCCATTTGATCGAAACCAAAAGCACCCATGTGGAAGAGGTCCAGTGACTCTCCCCATCACTGCTCACATGAGCTCACCGTAGCCTAATTGCAGCCGGTCTTTGACATGGATCCAAACAGTGGACCCATCAGCATAGATCACAGGCTCTCCATCATACTTCAGCCATATTGGTTCCAGTTCCAGAAGTTGCTGAAACACAAGAAGCACTATTCAACGACGCATCTCGTGATGCTGAGAATACTGGCCCAAGTTCACCCAAGACATCAATTGACAAAGTCCAGCTTGTACTGGAAGCTATAAGCCAACAAATGGAGTTGGAGATTGAAGAATCATCCAACAAATCCATTGATGTCTTCATGACAAGCAGTGAGCTCAAGGGTCAAGATGCTTTTGCTCAACTTGTCATTTCAGAGACAAGGGAGATTGCTGAAACCGCACAGCTTTCTCAAATAGAGCAAGACAAGAAGTCTGCTGAAGAAACAGTCTAAGAAGCTGAAGAAACTGTTAATGCTGAAAGGACTGAGCCACAACCTGTCCTTCTTCAGCAGGTAGTTAATTCAACCATCAGTAAAACTTCAATTTCTGAAACCTTTTCTTTTGCTAATATTATGTTATCTCTACAGACTTCTCAAGATGCAAGTCAGATGGTTGCTGAAGCCTCTGCACCAGAACCAACACTCCCTGCTCCGTAGGTAGTTAATGTTTTTGGTAATAAAACTATGTTTGACAGCTTAGTACTTGTATCTAACTCCAATTTATTTCAGGATGAACAAATGGAGGATGCTATTCAAGCTCCTCAAGGAATGGAAATTGTACAACATGAGCTTGCTGAATCTCAGCAGGTAATTCGTGTTTCAACTTTGAACTCTAAAACAATCTTCCAAACCAATCCTGATCTAAATAATGTTCTTTTTCAGGCTCAAAAGGAGACCACTGAAGTGGTACTCATCACTGAAGATCATCAAGTAAGTTCTGATGAACTGTACTTGAACTTTAAAAGGACTACTTTGTCACAAGTTGCTAAGTCCGTCAGCAACTGGCAAAGATACAGGAGAATGGACTTCTCTGATCTTCACCTTCATCCTTCAAATGAGAAAAAGAGATCTTCTCTACTGAAGCTCGAAACATTTGTCCACTCCATCCTTCCTGAAGAAATGACATATTCTCAGCAAATGAGCTCGAATCTGGTTGCTCAAATCAGAGAGAATATGAAGGCAAAATTCAAGAGTGCCTCTCTAGCTGAACAAGCTGTGATGCTCAAAGGTTCATTTGTACCTGTGGTGGCTGATCCCCACAAAATCAATGAGGAAGAAGAAGTGACAAGTGTTGCTTTATACAAGCACGTTGAGCTAGTAATTCTGACCGATGATGATGAAGAGGAAGAAGATGAGAACATTCCCACTGATCCAAGTGATGATGAAGGGAAAGATTCCAAGGACAAGAAAGACGATGATAATGACAATCAAGGTCCAAGTCCTGATGCTGGAGGTTTGAAATTGACAGTTGCTGAAAATACTCCACAAGAAAATCAGCAAGCTGAACAACAACAACCTCAGCAAGAATCTCAACCTCCTCCTGCTGCTGCTGAAAATCAAGCACCTGTGCAAGGTGCTTATACTGAAGAAGAATATGCCAGAAAAAGGGCTGCCTTGAAAAATGGCAAAAGTCCAGTTTCTGATGCCAAGGTTACTGAAGAAAACCTTGATGATGATGATGAACAAGATGAAGATTACCAACACGCTATTCAGAACAGTCTCTTGACCCATGCAAGGCATACGCAGGATCTAGAAATTGGTCAATCTTCAGGAGTAAGATCAAAGGAAGTCCCCTCCCTTCCATTTACTACTGGCGAAACTCCAGTAATTGAGCCCCAAACTCAATTAAAACTTACTACTGGCAAAACTCCAGTAATTGAGCCCCAAACTCAATTAAAACTAATTACTGGCGAAACTCCAGTTATTGAGTCTCAAACGTTTCCTTCAGCAACTACTCAATTAAAACTAACTACTGGTGAAACTCCAGTTGTTGAGTCTGAAGCGTTGCCATCAGCAACCACTCAACAAAAAGGAAGTGAAGCTGCTGACTTAGGTTCTAAAGTTGCTGAACTTGATGAATCTGAGGATGATGACTACTTATCAGAAAATGAGGATGAACAATCCAAAAGAGATCCAAAAGTTGTTCAAATCTCTCCTCCTGACTACATAAATGATTTAGACGATGGTCTACGAGGAGAATTGCTGATAAGGGATGATCAGTTTGCTTCTGAACTAAAAGTTCATTCCTTGACCCCAAACCTAGTGCCGTTCGCAAGAGTTGAGGAGTTCACTCCTAGAATTTTGGCACTAAAGAAAGTCCATGATGCCTACAAAGCAGAAGATGAGGCATTGCTTGCTGAGAGTCCACTTGATTTTGGAAAAATATAGGCTACAGTGCTGAGACGCACTACAACTTTGACAATAGCTCAGAAAGACATCAGTGTTTATCACAAGAGCTATGAAGAAGATGTAAGTCAAGCTCTCAAGCTAGCAAAGAACGCTCTCGTGAAGGCTCAGACTTTCATGGATGAGAAGGTCGCAACAGAGAAAAGACATGAAGAAAACATGATGAGCATTCAAAAAGAGTTGTCAAAAATGACTTCTGATCAGCAACAAATCATCATGAAGTATAATAGTTTAAGAACTCTTGCTCAAAATTGCAATGAGTTCTATTCTCTGCACATCACTCCGATGTTGCAATCCATGTCTAAGGGGGAAAAGAATAGTACCAGAAAAAGAAACCAAACCCCTCCTGCTGTTGATGAGCCACTGCCCATAGAACCGCTTGCTGAAAGAGAGCAAAGTTCTAAAAGGCAAGCAGAATCTGAGTTGAATTCAGCAAGTACCAAAAAGAGAAAAACCGCTGCTGAAACTCAAGATTTTTGCCATACTGAAAGTCATCAAAATCTGAATGAAGATGATGACAATCAAACAATAGCTCAAGCCATAAGGGCTAGACCCTTACCAGCCTTGACTCCGTCTGGCCACTCAAAGCATTTCTCGTCTGAATCTTCAGCAAGAGATCAAGACAATGCTAAGACAAGAAGAAGAAGGCAAAGACAGGAAGAAAAGAGTCTGGCCAGCATTGCTATTGGCTCCGGCATCGAATACACAAAGACCAGCAATGAAGAAACCACTCAGAATGTAATCAGAAACATTCATGGTTGCTGGATCTTAAAGCTGGAAGATTTGCTGGTGAATGAGTTCTTTCCTACAGCCATATTGAATCAAATGTTCAAATGGATTGAACTCAAGGTCCAAAGAAATCAAAGGGAAGAATCCCTCCCAAGAAATATTGCTGGGAGATGGTTGAATCTTGAGGTCTCAGTAAGAAGAATTGCCATTGGTAAGACTTATAGACAAGAACCAAATCTGATAAAACCACCTGGCATTGCTTACTACTCTGACCCAGTAACAAAGAAAACAAAGAAGAGACTTGGATTGATTCCTTATGAGTACTTCTATCTCACTGCTAAGGATCAAGAAGAAGATCTTCTCTGGCTAAGAAAGATTCATCCGAAAAGCATTTCAGATACACAGCTTCTCCATGCCAGCAATTGGGGCATGCATTTGTGGGTAACCAACTACATGGAAATGAATGCTGAAAAGCATCATCATACTGCCTGCAAAAATGCAAGAATTCTTCAAGTACAAGTCCGTAGGCTTCTGGAAAACTACGAAAAGGACTGTGTTGAATTTACTGCACTTGCTGAGAAGAGTGTAAGAGAGATTTTGAGAAAATCTTCTGGAAGAGCTTAATTCTCTGTAATAGTTTTTGTTAAAGTGTTTGTTTGCTGATTCCTTTTAAAGTTATCTATGCTACTTCTTGTAAACTTCTGAAAGATAACTATCAGCAATGAAGCTTTTTGACTCTTATTGGTTTTTGATTATGCAATTTACTTATGCTTACTGTTTAATTATTCAAGTATGCTTGCATTAATCAACTGATTTATTCAACATCAGAAACCTCTAAAAGGGTAACAATTAATTTAGCCATGGATTGCTAACATCAAAAAGGGGGAAATTTGTTAGGAAACTTGTAATTTTTATGAGCAATTAACCATGCTAAATTAAGTAAAGTCCAGTAACTAGTACTCTTAAGGTCCATAGGAATTTAGAATTTTAAGAACAATGTAAAAGAGGAACGTTTGCTAAAGACTTTGATTAGGTGCTAGATAGGTTGGTTTTTACCGCTGATGATGTATCTTATTTTCTGAAAAAAAAATAACCTATTGAAGCATTTGTTAACGATGTACTTTGTTTTTACAAACAAACTATTGAAGCATTTAGAAACCGCTCAGAATCTTGAAGATTATTGAAGATCTGAAGACTTGAAGAATTCGAAGATCTGAAGACAAGAAGATTTCTGAAGACTGGTATCTACAAAGGCACATGTTGCTCAGAATGTGGAAACTTCAGCAACAGCATTGCATAAGTGAAAATCTTAAAGACAGAGTTGGTTGTGCTTGCTGAAACTGAGACTAACCACTTGCTGATGGAACATATGTGACCTCTTGCTGAAAGTACTTAAATTTGCGCTCCAATGTTACTGTTTGAATTCTATTCAAATGAGCATTAAATGCAAAGCTTGCACGCGAAGAACATGAAGACTAGAAGACAAACAAGGACGCTGCTGAAAGTACAAAAGCAAGATAGTGACATCTTAAGGATCAAAAGCCTTGGAATTTAAAATTCAAACGGCTCCTTATTTTCACTATAAATAGAGGTCATCCGGCAAAGAGTTGAAGTGTGTCAACAACGTGATCAAACTCTCACTTGTGCTTAAATTCACATACCTTCAAACTCTCTATACTGCCATTGATCCGTTCCAAGACTTAAAGCTTGAGAAAGCTACTTGTGAAGAAGTAGAACATACTCGGCTAAGAAATTAGTTAAGTGTTCTTTCTTTCGAACAAGAACAAGTCTTGACACCAGAAACAATCAAACTTGTTTACTGCAACGTATTCAAAGTTGTGTTTCTTAGATTACTTGTTGTAACTGAATAAGTTATAATTAAGTTATCTCACCCCAAAACTCTCTAACTGAATATACACCCTTTCAGGCGTGATATTCAGGGGGAACTTAATCGAGCATAGTTTTGGCGATTAAAAGTACCAAGTTTGGTGGAGAACAAGGTTGCGTTCTCTAGATTAGGTTGGAGACGAAGCAAGTGTGCTTTGGTTTCTGTTTGAATCGCTTTAGATAGGAGTTGTAAGGAACCTCAATCATATCTTAGTGGATTCAGCCCTAGAAAGGACAAAGTGGATTAGTTGAGAGATTACGCCACTCTCAGATACCACTATAAAAGTGTTTGTGTGATTTACTTACTGTACTTAGTTTTCAGCAAATCATATCTGTCTGTACACAGTCACTCACATCACTTGCTGAAACCTTCATTTACTAAAAGAGCACTTATTGTATCAAAGACTTCCGCTCTATGATTTTAAGTATCAGCAAACCTAGTTACTGAAAAGTAACTTACGCTTGCTGAGAAAGTTAAGTATCAGCAAACTCATTACTGAAAAGTAATAAGCACCTGCTGAGAAAGTTTTAAACGACGAAAGTTTGAAAAGACTATTCACCCCCCCCCCCTCTAGTCTTTTCTTGTTGTTTAAAGGGAACAACAAGTGGTATCAGAGCTGGAGGTTCTTTAACCTTCAGCACTGAACCTAGATCCCCTTAGGTGCTTTCCGTAAATCACTCTCACTTGATCAGTTTGGTAGTGCTTTGCTGACAGGATGTCTTTAGGAGATGCTCCCTTCCTGAAGCTGGAAAATTACGAAAAATGGCGAAACAACATGATGCTACATCTTGAGGCCATTAGTGATGAGATGGTCACCGTCATTAATGATGGACCTATCAAGATCACTAAGGTTGAAAGGAGTTTCCCTCACAAGACCACTGAAGCTGGAAAGGAAACTATCTTAGGCGAACCATCAGATACGATTGTGCCAAAACAAAGAGAGGAATGGACTTCTGATGAAGCTAAGAGATTCCGTCTTGATGGCCAAGCAAGAAATATCATCATTCGATCAACTCCAGATACCATACAGTGCAAACTGTGGGGTGCTAAGACTGCAAAGGAAGCTTGGAAAATGGTTCAAAGATCTTTGTGCTGGATCTGATAAAACCAAGGAAAACAAACTTGAAGTACTTAAATTAAAGTTTCAAAACTTTAAGCAAGGTACAAACGAGTCACTGGAAGACTTGGATGTTGGAAACCTTTACTCTTGTTAGTGAAATGGCAGCCTTGGGTGTTGGAAACCTTTACTCAGATTCTGGGAAAGTGAAAACTATCATCAGAAGTCTGAATCAAGAATGGATCCACATTCAGAATTTCTATTACAATCAAGGAATGCCAGACATCACACCAACAGAGTTGTTCTCTCATCTTGCTACTGTCAACTATGAGACAAAGCAAAGAGAAAATGTATCTGCTGAAAAATCGCAAAACATTGCTCTTGCTGCAAAGCCGTCATCTTCTGAAAAGAAGAATGAAAAAGAGCCTACTGATGAAAACTCTTTGGTTGTCAAAAACATGAAGAAATTCATCAGCAAGGAACTTGAAAGGCGAAAAGCAAAAGAGAAGCTTAAAAAGCATCTTGGTAACAACTACCATAAGTACAAGAATGAGACTAGCTCGTTGAACAAGCAAGCTCAGCAAGCTACTTCATCGGAAGAACCTGCAGTTGGAAATGATCTATGCTTTTACTGCAAAAAGCCTGGACACTTCAAAGCTAATTGCCCTTTGCTGAAAGGCAAATCTGCTGAAAAGAAGAAGAAGTTCAAAAGAGCTTTTATTACTGAACAAAGGAAGAAGCTTCAAGCAAAAATCGATGCATTGTGTATTGATACTAGCTCCGAAGACAGTGAGGATGAAAGTTCAGACACTGACGATGAAGAAGCCAATCTAGACGTGGAGATTGGCAAAGAAGTTTGTGGAATAGCTATGGAAGCTTATCCAGATGTGTCAAACTACAAATTCTGCCTCATGGCCGGTCAGGTAAATAACCCTACCTCTGAGTCAGACTCAGAAAGTGAAGACGAGATTGACCTTGACAAGATTCAAGGAGAAATCGAAAGATTTGAGAAAACTCTGAGCAGACAGCAAGAGAAACTGCAAATTGCTGAAACTTTGACCAAGCAGACTACTGAAAAGTACGTCTTGCTGAAGGAAGAGACAGAAGAGAAGGATGCTGAAATAAGGCATCTTAAGAAGTTGATTGCTGAAGCTACAGAGAAGAATTCTCAAATGGCATTAGAATTGGAAGAATATCAGTCCTCAATTCTAAAGTTACTTGCTGAAATCCAAGAGATGAAAAGATGAAAATCAATTTCAAATCTTATGTGGACGCAAGTAATACGCTGGCTGAACTAAACTCTTATTTGAGAGATCCATCTCAGAAAGAAGGTTTAGGTGCAACGTATGAAGGTGATGATGTAGAAATCTTGAGTAAAGATAAATCACCAATCTCCTTTGTACGTGCTACTGATAGTGGTCTACCAGAACTCTATCAGTTTGGTCAATCTAAGATTGCTGAAACATGCAATCAAGTACCTATGACCATAAAGCCCGTTGTTGCTACTCAAAGCAACAACACTTTAAAAGGAAAACAGGTTGCTGAGAAGCAAACTGGAAAGAAAAAGGATGTTGTGAAGCATCCCGCCAAACAAGTTGCTGAAAAGCAAGTTGTTAAGTCTAAAGGCAAGATTACTAAAAGTAATCAGAAGACCTTTGCTGACAAACCTGAATCAAGTAAGGTTGCTGACGCAAAAGCTCAGCATTCTCCGAAAAGTGGACTCGGTTTCAAAACCAAGCAAAGTCAACTTTTTCATGAGTATAAGCAAAGTCAGCAAAGATACTTCAAAGAGATGAAGAAAATCAAGCCTAAGAGTTCAGAAAAGACTCTTAATGCTAGGGCTAGAAGGAACCTTGCTAGAAAAGAACTTACTGAAAAGTATGTTCAGCAAAAAGGTCAACCGAGCAAGACACCACATCAGAAAGTGGATTTGACCAGCACGAGTCAAAAATCTTTCAGCTCAAAACCTCCTAGTTCCTCAGCAAGTAGAAAACAAGTCAAAGTTGAAAAACTTAAGACTTGGGTTTCCACTGGACGCATTCTTGAACATGTTAATGGACATCCATTATTGGATAATTAACTTGTTTGCTCTTGTTTGTGCAGACTTCAGCCACGGAGACAAACGATGCAATCTGGCACTTTGATAGTGGTTGTGGAAAGCACATGACGGGCAACAAGAATAACCTTATAAACTATAGACGGTTGTCTAAAGGTCCAACAATAAGGTTTGCTGGTGGAGGCTCCGGTTCTACAAAAGGCTATGGTGACGTGAAGTTAGGATGCATAACCATTACTGGAGTTCTTTATGTCAAAAATCTTAAGTTTAACCTTTTCAGCATGAGTCAGTTTGCTGACAAAGGATACTTCATCAAAATCAAAAGTGATGAATGTAAACTTATAGATTTCGAGACTAAAAAGGTAATAATGATTGCAAGAAGATCAGGAGGCTTGTACACCGTTGATTGGTCTTCAGCAATTGTTGAAAAATGCCTTGTCTCAGATCATGATTGCCTTGCTGAAAAAGCATGGTTATGGCATAAACGAACAAGTCATCTAAACTTCAAGACGCTGAATAAGCTGTCTAAAAAGGCACTAGTAGTTGGATTACCTAGGGTTACTTTTAAGAAGGATGGTGTTTGCAATGCATGTCAGCAAGGAAAGCAAACCAAATCTTCTTTCAAGAACAAGGGAGTACCGTCAACTACAAAACCTTTACAACTCTTGCACATGGACTTGTTTGAATCTTCTTCAACAAGCTATGCTGGTAAGAAGTATGGTCTAGTCGTGGTAGATGACTATTCAAGATTCACTTGGGTAGTATTCATCAAGCACAAATCTGAAACCAAGACTGAAATACCTAACTTGCTGAATAAGCTTGAAGTCATGAAAAATGACAAGGTGAAAGTCATAAGGACAGACCATGGTACTGAGTTTGTAAACCAGTACATAACTGAATATTGTACCTCAAAAGGAATACAACATCATTTATCATCAGTAAGAACACCACAGCAAAACGGTGTTGCTGAACGGAAGAATCGTACCCTGAAAGAAGCCGCAAGAACAATGCTTGCTGACACTGAAATAAGTGAGGCTTATTGGGTTGAAGCGATTAATACCGCCTGTTATACTCAAAACAGATGTTTGATTACTAAGGAATACAACAAAACTCCTTATGAATTGTTTGTTGGAAGACCTCCTAACACCACTCATCTAAGAGTATTTGGTTGCAAGTGTTCCGTTCTTAACAATGGTAGAGAATACCTAAGAACATTTCAACCAAATGCAGACAAAGCGATATTTCTTGGCTACTCCTTGCATAGTAAAGCTTATAGAGTTTACAACAAAAAAGCACAAAAGATTGAAGAATCAGTGCATGTTGTTTTCTACGAAAAGTCACAAGGAGTGCCTGCTGAAGAAGAAATATCAGAATGTATGAAAAAGTTAATCATACATGAGCAAAGAACTGAATCTGATGCTAGGCAAATCAAGTCAATTGAACTAAATGATGATTCTGACAATGACTCTCCTCCCCCTAGTCATGACAAGATAAATATAGTTCATGACAAAGAATTTCCAGCAAAAGACGCGGTTGCTCCGGAAGTTGCTGAAATTACGCAATCTCGAGTGCCTGCTGATGAATTACCTCAATCGAGCAATGCTGAACAAGCAGTTGCTGATGAACAAATCTCAGCAGAGACACAAATTCCCAGTAGTACTGAACAAGTGCATACTGAAGAGTCACATGCTGATGAGCAAACATATTGATGAACGGCGAGTTTGTCAGTCCCGGTTCAATCAAATGTATTTGTTATTTAGCCAAAGGCAATCCACAACTACAACGAAAACCGCAGTGTAGTAGCAGAATGACTCGAGTGTTGTTCTCTCAGGACTATACTAGCTTTATCAAATCTAATTAAGAATATAAAACAGCATATAGAAAGCAATAGGGGGTTTTTCAAGCAGATAATGGAGGTTGGTGATAGTATGGTCCTTCTTAACATAATGGGTCGATAATCATGCATAAATTCCTCGGTCTTGCATAGAGACCTTTGAATGAATCTTGGGTCCTGTTGTAAGTATTAAGCACTACGAAGATAATATGGGTCTGACTCGTCAACAACTAACGTCCTATTGTGTTCCGTAATCATTCAACACTACGAAGATAATTTTGTCTGATTGGTCGACAAGTGTCCAAGTGTGCATAATGATCAATACAACATACGAGAATTTTGGTTTCCACTCATCAACGAAATAAAGCAATGACACGGAGTATAATGCGCGATATAGCCATTAGCATGATTATCTTCCCTCGCTAAGAATTCACATACTACCACCAACGATAAATTTAGCTACTCATAATGTGCATGCAATCAATAGCAATCATAGAAGAAAACATATTGAAAGAATATAAAATAAGTAGATAAAAGTTGTAAGATACAAAGTTACCGAAGGTTGTCAATCTCCGGATGATTGCGATCCTACGCGCTCCAATCTGCTATGAAAAAGTATCCCCTAAGCTATGGAACTCCCAGGACAAGCTCCGGGAAGTTCCTACCTAAAACTATAGAGAGAGGTGAGAAAGTAGGCTTGGAAAGATATGAATTTCGGAGAGAAAATTCGCAACTATATATAAGCCCCGAAAATCTTCTGGGGCGGTTCGCCCGAGGCATGGGGCGGTTCGTCCCCCAGTTTTTCGCGGAATTTCCGTGTTTTTCGACGCGGATTTTGATTTCTTCACCTTTTCGGACTCGGTTTCAGACTTCTAATGGCCTTCTAACCTCCAGATTCGACCCCTAGACTCCAAATCCTATCCGGAAACCTTCAGATACTCCAAATAGGCTTCTGGAACACCAATTCCTTGTAGACTTCAATATAATTGCCCGTAAATCTCCGAATTTCAACCAAAACCTGTAAAATAAAATCTAAAGGGAAACGTGACACTATTCTAATAAAATGTACTAAAATATAGCTAAATTAACATAGAGGATAGCTAAAATAGGTGAAAAAGACTCGAATGAAAGTCTAAAATACACATTCATCAAACTCCCCAAACCGAACCTTTGCTTGTCCTCAAGCAACTAAGCTAGACTCTAATACAAAAAACATGCAAGACTCAAAAATGGAGTTTCATGCCAAATAAAATGAACTAAATTACTGAATCTACCAAATAACATATGAACAAAAACCATATAAATCAAAGCATGAATATAGGTTGAAGAATACCTCGATTGACTTATACACATCCACATAAGCACTTATGTCAAGACAAGATAGTCTCTCGTAACATTCTCTACCTGGACCTAGTCAGTGACGACGTAATGATGCATGCTAAGATACGAATGGTTGCCCCGTGCCTATGAAACTGAGGACTTACTGCTGTTCCACCATGTTATGACTTTTCCTCAAAAGAGGTCGAACCAGTACTGGCTCTCATCAAACGAAGGAGGGTTCCCTATAAAAGATAACACTCCCCTATTCTACCCATCTCTCAAGTAAAGTCTTAAGATATTCACCACTTCCTGAATGGCAGGACGAGGGTGGTCTAGAACAGATGACACTTAAGACAAAAAAGATAAAAAATAGAAAAACACAATTACGAACAATACGAAAAATTGAAAAGACTCAAACTTTGCTAAACTGCTATTTGGCTTTATTTTTTGGACCCTTCTTTGCTTTTTTGGGGTCTTCTTTTTTTTTTTCTTTTTTCTTTCCAGATTCTTTTTTCTTTTTCTCTTTTTTTTCTGGAATTTTTCTTTCTTCTTTTTTTATTTTTTCTAGCCAGCAGTAGCATAACAAAAAGAAAAAAGACTCACACGACTTCCCCAAACCTATTCGAAAGAATAGGTTGGAGTACAAAATTTACGGAAAAGGAAAAACAAACTCACGATACGAAGAAATGAAAAATAGAAACAAGTCTAATGATGGTGCAACCCCCTCCCCAAACCTATTCGGAAGAATAGGTTATAAACAAAGGATTACACAACCTCACACTACCTCCTTCCTAGGCATTTAGCAATCTCAAAGCATGGTGAAGACTTGTTGCCTCTTAGGTACATAATTACTCGGGAAAACAACCATAAGACCCTAACATGCATCATCCTATTATAAAGGCCTTCGTGAACCGCAGTAGAGAAAACACCACTAAGTGATGTCGAGACTACCATGCTTAACTAAGTGCAATACATAAATGAGACAAGCCAAGCGAGAAAAACCTCAAACAAATTCATAGAAATGAAGTATACGATTAATGGCATAGCTAGTTGATCTACCCAATAAAAAAGTTCAAAAAATTCGGCAATGGACTCCAT
The DNA here is from genome assembly GCA_028274465.1 of Plantago ovata. Classification (NCBI taxonomy): domain Eukaryota; kingdom Viridiplantae; phylum Streptophyta; class Magnoliopsida; order Lamiales; family Plantaginaceae; genus Plantago; species Plantago ovata. Next base: position 115,440,922 of record CM051455.1, on the reverse strand, counting down.
AAAAAACATGCAAGACTATCCTAGGATGAATGCAACCTAAAAAATCTAAGAAAGCAGTAAACGTGCAAATGCAAACAAAGAACAAGATACTAATCGACACAAAACCAAACAAAACTTAACATCATGGTTCACATCCCATCCCCCTTACGATTCTTAAGCTAGCCCCCTAGCAAAAGAGAATGAGTAATAAGAAGTGATACTAGATGTTACCGAAGGGTTTGGCCTCGGTCGGTTGAGAGTGGACAAGTGGAAGGACTAATCATCAGGATGGTAGTCCCCATAAAAATCACTCCACATGTCATTCATGAGCTCATTGGACTGTCGTAGAGCTTCCTGCTGTTGCTGGATCAGCTGTTGCTGCTCCCACATGTGCTGCCTATCCTCTCGGCGGTGCTCCTCAAATATCTTCCAATCGCGGTTGTGCTGGACAATGTGCCTGTCAATGTCCTGTCGCATGGCCGCGTTGTTGGCATCAATCCTGTCGAAATGGCTGTCGAGGTAGGTAAGGAATTCGGAGAAGTCAAATCCTCCAGACCCCTGTTGTGCTCCAGCTGGTGCATGCGGTGCATGATGGACAAATGGAATATCTGGAATCGGGGCTTCACCAACATCGGCCTCCATAGCATCCTCATGATCGGAATCATTTGGCTGGACTGGCCCTCCTACATCAGCAGCAGCTACAGTGGGGTTCCTCAACTGATACCTGTTGAGCTGTACCTCAATGGTCGAGGGTGAAAGGGCAGCGACCTCGCAATCCCCCTCCTCAATATCGTCTACCCCATGATATTTGCAGTAAGCTGTGATGAAGCTTGGGAAGATGAAAGGCTTCCTCTTCTTTTCCCAATGGCGCTCATATTCCTCATACATAATGTGCCCTATGTCGACTTGATGTCCGTCAATGAGGCAGTAGAGGAGCTCGGCGTAGTAGGGCTGAATCCATGTGTCATTCTTCCTCGGGATCAAGTCGGAAATGCAAAATTTCATCATCACCTTAGCTTCGATGCTAAGGTCGCCATAACCGATCCGTCCAGGTGCTCCCCCAACTTCCGGATATCTGTACCCCCTGTTGCAGATCACTTCGGTGATGTCTCTTCCTATCCCCCTAGCGGTCCTCGAATACAAGTAGGCGTGTGCGCTCTCTGTGAATTCAAAGTTCCCGAAGTGAATGAAGGAAGAAATGTGCTCTGGGCTCCATGGTATAATTAGGCCTCGGACTAACACCCCATTCTTCTCGTCCAAATCCGTATACCCGGTGTATAAATCTCTGAGGAGGCTCTCGTCATAGCCTTTGAACCTGTCGGAGCTGTACCATGCCCAATTCCTCTGTGACCCCAAACTTGAAAGTGTCCTATACCCCGCTCTATTTGCTGCAGACACATGAATGTCAATCCTCCTGTCGGGAATGATAGGCCTTCCTCCGTCGGCCATCTCCTCCTCTAACCGTTGTCGCACCCCTATCGCAGCGGCAGACAATTCGTACAAATCGTGAGATGGTTGGGAGCTTGATGCCACTCCCTTCCCCTTTTTGCTAGAGCCGGCTCTCCTTATCCTTGGTGCCATGATTCTAACAAACAGCAATTAGTATCTTGTACGATGCAAAACAGACCTATGCTTATGTAAATAAACGAACGAACAAACGAGTAAAATTCTAAAAAATCCAACTCCTCAAAATCCCAAAGCCTAGTCTAGCTAATTCATTACGTAACATATCAATGTACGTACTACAATAACATATCACATTATGCCTTTGCTAACAACAAATGCCTTGAATCACAAGGTTCAATCCAAATCATAAAAATCAAATTCTAGCATAAATCCTCAATCTCAACCATCATGCATTCTACCAATACATTCATCAATTTCATGTCATTAAATACATGTTTAAACAAGGAATGAAAGCAAGAGAGACAATTCCTAACAAGACATATATCATCCAATTAGCAAAATCTCAAATCATCAAACCAAGCCTAATTGAACATGTAATTGACAATGAATAATGAATCTAAACACATAAATCATCAACCCATTCATCATACAAGCCTAATTGAAGCACAAATCAAAAAATCCCCAAATTGTAAAAATTAGGGTTCATGTGATAATACCTCAAATCCGGAAATTGAATGAGATAGGAAGAAATTTGTTCGGATAGAATGATAGAGTACGTTACGGGCTTCGAATGAAGCTAAAGAACACACCAAATGATGGAGAGATGAAGGAGTTATAAAGATTTGAAAATATTTTGAATATGGAGGAAATTTTGGAGTTTAGAAGATGAAAATGGAGGAAATTGGGGGTTTGGGGAAGAAACCCCAGATTTTTAAGTTCTGGAGGTGTGGGGCGCCCCACACCTGGGGCGGACCGCCACGCGCGCCCGCGCGCTCTGGTCGTGGGGCGATTCGCTCTGGTCGTGGGGCGATTTGCCCCCCACTTTTTAGGTGGGAGACGAACGTTTTTTGAAATAAAAATGCGGTTTTTGGTCCTCGAAAAAGTTTTTAGTCCCCGAAAAATCATTTTTCCTCGAAAATCACTCGAAAAATCGCACTCGAACAAAACATAAGCACATACAACACAGAACTGAACAAAGTGACATGTGAGTAGCAAATAGTTCACGTATGAATGCATGCAAAAAAGCGGTAAAGAGAGCGATAAAAACCCCGGGTTGCCTCCCGGATAGTACCATTGTTTAAGGTCTCTGACTCGACCCCTGTCTTCGCCTATCTTTTCCTTCTGTGGGTACTAGACTTCCCCGTCCTGATTCTCCTTCCCGTGCTTTGATCCTGTGAATAAGAGTGAACATAGACGTTAAGACCACTGTAATCAATAGTGTTAGAAGTATCGGGTGGATCAGGTGGATCAGTTATGGCTTGCAACACGTGTTGCTTGCCATCCACTTCGATAGTGCAAGTCCTTCGGTAGATGTCCATCGCTGAGCGTATTTTGGTCATGAATGTTCGTCCTAAGAGCATGACATCCCCCGTTCCAGGTGCATATGCTGGCATAATTACAAAATCGGTGTGGACAGAGGCTTCACCAATTTTGACTAATACATTCTTCACAACGCCTTCTGGTTTCACAAGGGATCCATCCGCCAGTTGCACAATAGCTTTATGCACAGTTAGTTCTCCAAGGTTACTCTTCTCGAAAACGTTCAAAGGGAGCACATTAGAGTAGGATCCAGTGTCTAGTGTGGCTCGGACATCTTCTAGTTCCCCAATCCCGACCTTAATATCGAAACTTTGCGGGAGTGGCTCGGTATCCTCTTGCTCCTCTTCACTCTTGTTGGTACCAAGGTACTTTCCTTCTTCTTCGGCTTGTGTAGGTAGGTCCCTCTTGCAACTCTCGCACTTAGTGACCTTCTTGATGGTGATTTGATGAACGTGCCAGATTCAGTCAAATAAATTTGTAATTAGCCAAAGGCAATCCAAAACTACAACGAAAACCGTAGTGTAGTAGAATGACTCGAGTGTCGTTCTCTCAGGACTATACTAGCTTTATCAAATCTAATTGAGAATATAAAACAGCAGATAGAAAGCAATAGGGGTTTTCAAGCAGATAATGGAGATTGGTGATAGTATGGTCCTTCTTAACATAATGGGTCGATAATCATGCATAAATTCCTCGGTCTTGCATAGAGATCTTTGAATCAATCTTGTGTCCTGTTGCAAGTATTAAACACTACGAAGATAATATGGGTCTGACTCGTCAACAACTAACTTCCTATTATGTTCCGTAATTATTCAACACTACGAAGATAATTGGTCTGATTGGTCGACAAGTGTCCAAGTGTGCATAATGATCAATACAACATACGAGAATTTTGGTTTAACCTGATCAACGAAATAAAGAAATGACACGGAGTATAATGCGCGATATAGCCATTAGCATGATTATCTTCCCTCGCTAAGAATTCACATACTACCACCAATTATAAATTTAGCTACTCATAATAGGCGAGCAATCAATAGCAATCATAGAAGAAAACATATTGAAAGAAGAATAAAATAAGTAGATAAAAGTTGTAAGATACAAAGTTACCGAAGGTTGTCAATCTCCGGATGATTGTGGTCCTACGAGCTCCAATCTGCTATGAAAAAGTATCCCCTAAGCTATGGAACTCCCAGGACAGGCCCCGGGAAGTTCCTACTTAAAACTATAGAGAGAGGTGAGAAAGTAGGCTTGGAAAGATATGAATTTCGGAGAGAAAACTGAGCACTATATATAGGCCCCGAATTAACTCTGGGGCGGTTAGCCCCACACGGGGCGGTTCCCCCCGTCTGCGGCGGTTAGCCCCACGTCTGGGGCGGTTAGCCCCAGAAAAAATCTCGCGGAATTCCACGTTTTCGACGCGTTTTTGGATTTCTTCCCCTTTTCGGACTCGGTTTCTGTCTTCTAGTGGCCTTCTAAACTCCAGATTCGACCCCTAGACTCCAAAGCCTATCCGGAAACCTTCAGATACTCCAAATAGTCTTCTGGAACACCAATTCCTTGTCAACTTTAATATAATTGCCCGGAAATCCCCGAATGTCAACCAAAACCTGTAAAATAAAATCTAAACGGAAACGTGACACTATTCTTATAAAATGTACTAAAATATAACTAAATTAACATAGAGGATAGCTAAAATAGGTGAAAAAGACTCGAATGAAAGTGTAAAATACACATTCATCAAACTCCCCAAAACGAACCTTTGCTTGTCCTCAAGCAACTAAGCTAGACTCTAATACAAAAAACATGCAAGACTCAAAATGGAGTTTCATGCCAAATAAAATGAACTAATCTACTAAATCTATCAAATAACATATGAACAAAAACCATATAAATCATAGCATGAATATAGGTTGAAGAATACCTCGATTGACTTATACACATCCACATAAGCACTTATGTCAAGACAAGATAGTCTCTCGTAACATTCTCTACCTGGACCTAGTCAGTGACGACGTAATGAAACATGCTAAGATACGAATGGTTGCCCCGTGCCTATGAAACTGAGGACTTACTGTTGTTCCACCATGTTAAGACTTTCCCTCAAAAGAGGTCGAACCAGTACTGGCTCTCATCAAACGAAGGAGGGTTCCCTATAAAAGATAACACTCCCCTATTCTACCCATCTCTCAAGTAAAGTCTTAAGCTATTCACCACTTTCTGAATGGCAGGACGAGGGTGGACTAGAACAGATGACACTCAAGACAAAAAAGATAAAAACACACGATTACGAACATTACAAAAATGTAAAAGACTTAATACTTTGCTAAACTGCTATTTGGCTTTCTTTTTTGGACCCTTCTTTGCTTTTTTAGGGTCTTTTCTTTTTTTTTTCTTCTTTTTTTCTTTCCAGATTCTTTCTTTTTTTCTTTTTCTCTCTTTTTTTTTCTGGAAATTTTTCTTTCCTTTTTTTTCGATTTTCTCTAGCCAGCAGTAGCATAAGAAAAAGAGAAACAAAATGACTCACACGACTTCCCCAAACCTATTCGAAAGAATAGGCTGGAGTACAAAATTTACGAAAAAGAAAAATAAACTCACGATACGAAAATGGAAAACAAAAACAAGTCTAATGATGGTGTAACCCCCTCCCCAAACCTATTCGGAAGAATAGGTTATAAACAAAAGATCATACAACCTCACACTACCTCCTTCCTAGCCATTTAGCAATCTCAAAGCATGGTGAAGACTTGTTGCCTCTTAGGTACATAATTACTCGGGAAAACAACCATAAGACCCTAACTTGCATCATCCTATTATAAAGGCCTTCGTGAACCGCAGTAGAGAAAACACAACTAAGTGATGTCGAGACTACCATGCTTAACTAAGTGCAATACATAAATGTGACAAGCCAAGCGAGAAAAACCTCAAACAAATTCATAGACATGAAGCATACGATTAATGGCAAAGTTAGTTGATCTACCTAATAAAAAAAAATTCAAAAAATTCGGCAATAAACTCCATATAAAACATGCAAGACTATCCTAGGAAAGCAGTAAACGTGCAAATGCAAAAAAAATTCACGAGTTTATCATAAGCAAGATAAGTATTGAGATAACCAGCGATAGCCTCCTCCCCAAACCTGAACGTCGTCGCTCGTCCCGAACGTCGAAAGTGGATCCAAGGTGAGAGCTAATGCTTGTATAAGTGACCTATAATACTCAATCAAACTCGTGAGATAAAATCTAAAGCGGTAAAGAAAGCGATAAAATCTCCGGGTTGCCTCCCGGATAGCGCCATTGTTTAAAGTCTTTGACTCGACTCCTGTCCGCGCTTATCTCTTCTTTCTGCGGGTACTAGACTTCCCCTTCATCGATCTCCTCTCCATGCCACGAGCCTGTGAATAAAAAGAATATAGGCTGCAAGACAACAGTAGTGAGTAGTGAAAGAATTATCAGGCGAATCAGGTGGATCAGGTATGGCTTGCAACACCTGTTGCTTGCCTTCCACCTCGAGGATTCCTACCGTCTTGTCCGTAGCTAACTTCTTGAGTACCAAACTCCGTAGCGAAGGCTTCTTCTTCGCCTCCTCGAGCCCAGTTGCCATCATCGTATGCCAGCTCCGATCTACACATATGAGCCCCATGCCCATAGTTCTTGCATATTCGGCATACCTCGTTCGAAACAGTTGTTTCGGTGGCGCTCTTGAGGACTTGCTTCAATTTGTTGGTAAAGCACTCGAATTGATCCCCATTCCCCCTGTACATAGGGGCTTCTTGAGTCGGTGGAGCTTCAGGTCCACGTCTCCAAACCATTGCTCTTGGGTCCTTGAACTACGAACCCTTAGCAAGCCTTTCGAAAACTGCCCAGACGGCTTCTGCGGTTTCCTCCCAAATATTGCCTCGGCATTGGAAATCCACCACTTGTTGGTTCTCGAAGGTTAGTCCATTGTAGAAGTGTTGGACTAGGTCGGAGAGTTCAAAACCATGGTTAGGGCACTTGTTCGTGAGATCTTGGAACCTCTCGAACGCGGTGTAAATGGTCTCATCATAGTCGTGCTTGAATCCAGTGATCTGCGCCTTGAGCGCGGTAGTCAGAGTGTGTGGGAAGTATTTCTCCATGAAAGCTGAAAAAACCTTTTCCCAAGTGTCCAGCGAGCCTGCTGGAAGAGAGCTCAGCCATGACTTGGCTCTGTCGCCAAGTCCCATAGCAAAAACCTTCATTCTCAACTCATCCGTTGTTATGTCAGATCCGGGTCGTGGGAGTTGGTTGACGAAATCATCGATATCGTTCAAGTACCCCATCACATCTTCCCTTGATAAGCCATAGAACCTCGGAAGTTGTTGGAATGCGCGGTTCTTGATCTCCAGATCTCGGGTCGCAGACGAAAGAACTATCGCCGGTCCCCTCATACGATCCTTGGTGGGTTGTACCCATGCCTTCAGTGGTCTAACTTCTGCCATTCCGTCGGTTTCCTTGAATAGACTAATTAGAGATTCAGAGAAATCGGTTTCCTCTATTTCCTCTAGTGCGCGCCTTTCAAGTAGTCGCCTTCTCTGGTGGTAGACTCTATCGATCTCAGCAATTGAATTAGCAAGCGGTGTTCCTGCAGAACGTGTATGCGGCATACACTATCTGTGACAGACTAGGTAAAGAGATTAGAAACAAATAGGAAAGCAGAGAGAGATTAAAAAGGAAAACAAAAACTAAAAGAATTAGGAATCTAAAGTTGTAAATATAAACAAATTAAACAGAAAAAAGGAGTATAGTCCCCGGCAGCGGCGCCAATTTGATGAACGGCGAGTTTGTCAGTCCCGGTTCAATCAAATGTATTTGTTATTTAGCCAAAGGCAATCCACAACTACAACGAAAACCGTAGTGTAGTAGCAGAATGACTCGAGTGTCATTCTCTCAGGACTATACTAGCTTTATCAAATCTAATTAAGAATATAAAACAGCATATAGAAAGCAATAGGGGGTTTTTCAAGCAGATAATGGAGGTTGGTGATAGTATGGTCCTTCTTAACATAATGGGTCGATAATCATGCATAAATTCCTCGGTCTTGCATAGAGATCTTTGAATGAATCTTGGGTCCTGTTGTAAGTATTAAGTACTACGAAGATAATATGGGTCTGACTCGTCAACAACTAACGTCCTATTGTGTTCCGTAATCATTCAACACTACGAAGATAATTTGGTCTGATTGGTCGACAAGTGTCCAAGTGTGCATAATGATCAATAAAACATACGAGAATTTTGGTTTCCACTCATCAACGAAATAAAGCAATGACACGGAGTATAATGCGCGATATAGCCATTAGCATGATTATCTTCCCTCGCTAAGAATTCACATACTACCACCAACGATAAATTTAGCTACTCATAATGTGCATGCAATCAATAGCAATCATAGAAGAAAACATATTGAAAGAATATAAAATAAGTAGATAAAAGTTGTAAGATACAAAGTTACCGAAGGTTGTCAATCTCCGGATGATTGCGATCCTACGCGCTCCAATCTGCTATGAAAAAGTATCCCCTAAGCTATGGAACTCCCAGGACAAGCCCCGGGAAGTTCCTACCTAAAACTATAGAGAGAGGTGAGAAAGTAGGCTTGGAAAGATATGAATTTCGGAGAGAAAATTTGCAACTATATATAGGCCACGAAAATCTTCTGGGGCGGTTCGCCCGAGGCATGGGGCGGTTCGCCCCCCAGTTTTTCGCGGAATATCCGCGTTTTTTCGACGCGGATTTGGATTTCTTCACCTTTTCGGACTCGGTTTCAGACTTCTAATGGCCTTCTAACCTCCAGTTCGACCCCTAGACTCCAAATCCTATCCGGAAACCTTCAGATACTCCAAATAGGCTTCTGGAACACCAATTCCTTGTAGACTTCAATATAATTGCCCGTAAATCTCTGAATTTCAACCAAAACCTGTAAAATAAAATCTAAAGTGAAACGTGACACTATTCTAATAAAATGTACTAAAATATAGCTAAATTAACATAAAGGATAGCTAAAATAGGTGAAAAAGACTCGAATGAAAGTGTAAAATACACATTCATCACATATCCTGATCCAACAAGCAGAAAACCTGTTAATAAATGGATTAGAGATCATCCATCTACGGATATGATTGGCGATATTAATAAACGCCAAGTGACTAGATCCAAAGCTACTCATGGACTTGCTGAAGAAGCAATTGTTGTAGAAGTAGAATCATTGTTCTCTTGCTTTGTTTCAGAAATTGAACCTAAAACCATAGAAGAAGCTTTAAAGCATTCTGAATGGATAAAGGCAATGCAAGAAGAACTGGATCAATTTGAAAGAAACAATGTCTGGAAACTTGTGCCACTTGCTGAAGACAAGAAAGCTATTGGTACAAAGTGGGTGTTCAGAAACAAGCTGAGTGAGTCTGGTGAAGTAACAAGAAATAAAGCACGTTTAGTTGCTCAAGGTTACTGTCGGACTGAAGGATTGGACTATGATGAGTCTTATGCACCAATTGCAATATTGGATGCAATTAGGCTTTTCTTGGCCTTTGCTGCTCACAATGACTTCATCGTTTACCAAATGGATGTTAAAAGTGCATTCTTGAATGGTGAACTTGCTGAAGAAGTCTACCTAGAACAACCCCCTGGCTTTGAACTTCCCTCAGAAATCAAGATGGTATACAAGCTTCAGAAAGCTGTATATGGTCTAAAGCAAGCCCCAAGAGCATGGTATGATACCTTGGCTAAGTTCTTGCTGGAAAATGGTTTCAAGAAAGGTGAAGTTGACAAAACCTTATTTACCATGAACCATGATGGTAAAATACTCTTAGTTCAAATTTATGTGGATGACATAATTTTTGGATCTAAGGACAAGCAACTTTGTGATGATTTTGCCAAACTCATGACAAATAAGTTTGAAATGAGTATGGTGGGAAAATTGAATTATTTCCTAGGATTGCAAGTCAAGCAACTCAAAGATTGAATATTCATAAATCAAGCAAAGTATGCGAAAGAAATGTTCATAAAGTTTAGGATCAAAGAGGATGAGAAACCTGAAAAGATCCCTATGAGTGTTGGTACCAAATTGGGCTATACTAAAGGAAGATAAAAGTGTTGAAGAACAAAAGTATAAGAAGCTCATTGGTTCCTTGTTGTATTTAACAGCAAGTAGACCTGACATTCAGTATGCTGTTTGTGTGTGTGCAAGATTCCAATCTGACCCAAGAGAATCACACTACAAAAAGGCAATCAAGATACTGAAATATGTAAAATGTACAGTCAATGTTGGATTATGGTATCCTAAAGATTCTGGACTTGAATTGGTAGGTAATTCTGATGCTGATCATGGAGGATCAACTCTTGATAGAAAAAGTACCTCTGGAGCTTATCAGTTTTTGGGTACTAGATTAATATCATGGTTCAGCAAGAAACAAACCTGTGTTGCCAATTCATCCACTGAATCTGAATACATTGCAGCTGGTTGTTGCACAGCTCAAATCCTATGGATTCAGCAACAGTTAAGAGATTATGGTATTTCTGCAAAGAAAACACAAATCTTTTGTGATAATACAAGTGCTATTGCAATCACGCAAAATCCTAAGTTTTACTCAAGGACTAAGAACATTGATATTAGACATCATTTCATTAGAGATCATGTAGAAAAAGGAGATATTGAGGTTGTGAAAGTAGGCACTGATGATCAGCTTGCTGATATCTTTACAAAGCCCCTACCAGATAATAGGTTCGCAATGCTAAGGTATAACCTTGGATTGATTGAACTACCTCAATAAAGGATACACTTGGAAGAATGCTGAAACAGGTATTCAGCAAGCCAAAGTATTCTTAATTAAAAGCTCCATCTACTAATTTCTCCTAAGAAATGATAAGTCACTACATGATTGCTGAAACAGGCATTCAGCAAGTAATTCCTTCAAAACGGGTATTTGTTAGGAAACTTGATCACTTGCTGAGACAGGCACTCAGTACGAGAAAGACCTTAAGGATTGCTGAAACAGGCATTCAGACAATCAAAGATACTGAAACAGGTATTCAAGTATCAAGGGAATATTCTGAGACGGGAACTCAGAAAAAGAGCTAAGCTCATCTCTCAGATTTTACCAAAGGATATCTCAAGTACAAAAGAATTTACTGATACGGGAAATCAGAAATATCTTTTAAACTTATGAAAATATGAGATATTTGAGTAAGGGGGAACTTTCAGCAAGTATCTAGGTTGATATTTCAAACTCACTGAAAAGATTCTTGTCTATTTCAGCAAGCAATCTATTCCCTTAAAACTCGGTAAAATCAATTTGTGACGTTAATCGGGCACAGATAAACTCGTAATAATCATGACATGAAATTCAATCGTGGCCATTGATTAAAAGGAGTTACTAATCTAACAGTTAATAAAACAAAGAGAGAGAGTGCTCTGACGGTTTCAAGTTAGTGGGCCACTACGCATTTAATGCAAAGGCTCCACTAACGCATATGTTTTTCTGTTTTACCCTTGCTGAGAGCTCAAATCGATTGAGTTTCTCACACACCAGAGACACTATATAAAGAAGAAGGAGCTAGAGAAATGACAAAATTCTTTAACTCACATTTCCTTTCTCTGCAAATTTTAGCCTGAATCTACTGTACCTCCGGTCAAAAAGCAAACTATCTCTTTTCGTACACATTTCTCTGCTCTATAAAAGAAATGGCTCCCAAGAGACAATCTTCTAAGTCCTCAAAGTCATCAAAGGTTGACAGTGCTGAAACACGCACTGCTCCGGTGACTACTTCGGCTACAAACACAACGAAAGTTGTGTTGAAAAACGATCGAATTTCAGAAAAACCTATGCCTCCGTCATATCTTGACACTGCAAAGTGTGAGATGTTGATGCAATGGGGAGGTTTTGCAAAAGAAAAGTACATTAGGTACTTTTATGAACAAGAACTCGACGACGAGAATGAAGAGGCGCTTGAGTTTATCAAGCAGCAAGGCCTCATGAACTTTATATCTGCTCGCACTAAGCAAGTGAGCATGATAGATACTATGGAATTCTACAATAATGCAGAAATCTAGTCCCTTACTGATAGTAAAGGAGTCACTGAAAAAGTGATCTTTACTACAGTTCAGAACACGCAAATCGTCCTGAAATGGACTGATTTAGCGGAGATATTTCAGATTCCAACCACTGGAACTGAGGATGACGTCACTGCCACTGACGAAGAAATTGAAGCTTTCTACAGTGATGTCAGAAACGAGAAAATGAAGAAAGGCGAGATTGCTCCCGTGACTTGGACAAAGCACGTTAAGAGAAAGCGTCTCTGCCACTCACTTGGTCTAGTAGCTCTGCTACTGATAAAAGTTCTTGACTCCCAAGTTGGAGGAATTGACCAAGTAGGCCTGAGAAGATGGCCGCTGCTGATGCATATTCATGAGAATAAAACAGAACTTAACTGGGCTAAGTACATTTTCAACAGGCTTGTTGATTGTGTTACTAAGTTTTTAAGGTAAAGGTAGAAGACAACAAGGTCTCACCTTCCCTTCCAGTTATGTATGGAATCAGGATATGCTACATCCTTGAACATTTCAGGATTCAGCTGAGAAACCCATTGCCAATCAAAAAGTCTGTATGCAATGTGGGAAGATCATTCTACAAGCAGAATGTACCTAAGATTGCTGGAAAGAAACTAGAAAAATCAAAGAAGACAACAGCTGCAAATGTTGTCAGCACAAGCCAGCAAGAAAGGTATACAACAGCTGCAGACGTTACCACTCAGCAACTTAGAGATAAAATTGTTGTTGGTGGTGGTAACACAAATGAAACTGCTGTAGATAATCAACAAGGTACGTGTACAACAGCCATTGCTGAAAATGCAACTATAGATGCCTCTGGGAAACCGGAGAAATCTAACAAGAAAAAGAGGAAAGCTGATGATGACACTCAGACTACAGCGTCATCAGCAAACCCCGTATCTAAGAGGAAAAGGACCGGAAACACAAGGAAGAAAACACTTGCTCGCAAGTCAGTTTCTGTTGTCCAAGACCTCTTAGACAATTCCCAGACAAATGCTGAAACGCATTTGCCAGTAGATGTTGACAAGGTGGTTACTGAAGCCTATGTCAGCAACATTGAAGTGTTTGCGGAAGCCTTCAATAATCGACTTAACGTTGATACTTCTACTGAGAACAGACCACAAGGCAGTGGAAATGAAATTCCTGCCCAAGTCACAGATATCTACATTGTAGATAATTTAGATGATCAAACTATGGAACCAGCAAGTGACATTGTTACTGATCTGCAAAAAGCGGCACTTGCTGATGCTGCTAAAAAGATGGTTGATGAACAAGCAACTCATCAAGTTGCTGAAACCCCGCTTGCTGAAGGACCAGTTGCTGAGACAGCAATGGTTCCAGTTCCAGAAGTTGCTGAAACACAAGAAGCACTATTCAACGACGCATCTCGTGATGCTGAGAATACTGGCCCAAGTTCACCCAAGACATCAATTGATAAAGTCCAGCTTGTACTGGAAGCTATAAGCCAACAAATGGAGTTGGTGATTGAAGAATCATCCAACAAATCCATTGATGTCTTCATGACAAGCAGTGAGCTCAAGGGTCAAGATGCTTCTGCTCAACTTGTCATTTCAGAGACAAGGGAGATTGCTGAAACCGCACAACTTTCTCAAATAGAGCAAGACAAGAAGTCTGCTGAAGAAACAGTCCAAGAAGCTGAAGAAACTGTTAATGCTGAAAGGACTGAGCCACAACCTGTCCTTCTTCAGCAGGTAGTTAATTCAACCATCAGTAAAACTTCAATTTCTGAAACCTTTTCTTTTGCTAATATTATGTTATCTCTACAGACTTCTCAAGATGCAAGTCAGATGGTTGCTGAAGCCTCTGCACTAGAACCAACACTCCCTGCTCCGCAGGTAGTTAATGTTTTTGGTAATAAAACTAAGTTTGACAGCTTAGTACTTGTATCTAACTCCAATTTATTTCAGGATGAACAAATGGAGGATGCTATTCAAGCTCCTCAAGGAATGGAAATTGTACAACATGAGCTTGCTGAATCTCAGCAGGTAATTCGTGTTTCAGCTTTGAACTCTAAAACAATCTTCCAAACCAATCCTGATCTAAATAATGTTTTTTTTCAGGCTCAAAAGGAGACCACTGAAGTGGTACTCAGCACTGAAGATCATCAAGTAAGTTCTGAGGAACTGTACTTGAACTTTAAAAAGGACTACTTTGTCACAAGTTGCTAAGTCCGTCAGCAACTGGCAAAGATATAGGAGAATGGACTTCTCTGATCTTCACCTTCATCTTTCAAATGAGAAAAAGAGATCTTCTCTACTGAAGCTCGAAACATTTGTCCACTCCATCCTTCCTGAAGAAATGACATATTCTCAGCAAATGAGCTCGAATCTGATTGCTCAAATCAGAGAGAATATGAAGGCAAAATTCAAGAGTGCCTCTCCAGCTGAACAAGCTGTGATGCTCAAAGGTTCATTTGTACCTGTGTTGGCTGATCCCCACAAAATCAATGAGGAAGAGGAAGTGACAAGTGTTGCTTTATACAAGCACGTTGAGCTAGTAATTCTGACCGATGATGATGAAGAGGAAGAAGATGAGAACATTCCCACTGATCCAAGTGATGATGAAGGGAAAGATTCCAAGGATAGGAAAGACGATGATGATGACAATGAAGGTCCAAGTCCTGATGCTGGAGGTTTGAAATTGACAGTTGCTGAAAATACTCCACAAGAAAATCAGCAAGCTGAACAACAACAACCTCAGCAAGAATCTCAACCTCCTCCTGCTGCTGCTGAAAATCAAGCACCTGTGCAAGGTGCTGATGCTGAAGAAGAATATGCCAGAAAAAGGGCTGCCTTGAAAAATGGCAAAAGTCCAGTTTCTGATGCCAAGGTTACTGAAGAAAACCTTGATGATGATGATGAACAAGATGAAGATTACCAACGCGCTCTTCAGAACAGTCTCTTGATCCATGCAAGGCATACGCATGATCTAGAAATTGGTCAATCTTCAGGAGTAAGATCAAAGGAAGTCCCCTCCCTTCCATTTACTACTGGCGAAACTCCAGTAATTGAGCCCCAAACTCAATTAAAACTTACTACTGGAGAAACTCCAGTAATTGAGCCCCAAACTCAATTAAAACTAACTACTGGCGAAACTCCAGTTATTGAGTCTCAAACGTTGCCTTCAGCAACTACTCAATTAAAACTAACTACTGGTGAAACTCCAGTTGTTGAGTCTGAAGCGTTGCCATCAGCAACCACTCAACAAAAAGGAAGTGAAGTTGCTGACTTAGGTTCTAAAGTTGCTGAACTTGATGAATCTGAGGATGACGACTACTTATCAGAAAATGAGGATGAACAATCCAAAAGAGATCCAAAAGTTGTTCAAATCCCTCCTCCTGACTATATAAATGATTTAGACGATGGTCTAAGAGGAGAATTGCTGATAAGGGATGATCAGTTTGCTTTTGAACTAAAAGTTCATTCCTTGACCCCATACCTAGTGCCGTTCCCAAGAGTTGAGGAGTTCACTCCTAGAATTTTGGCACTAAAGAAAGTCCATGATGCCTGCAAAGCAGAAGATGAGGCATTGCTTGCTGAGAGTCCACTTGACTTTGGAAAAATATTGGCTACAGTGCTGAGACGCACTACAACTTTGACAATAGCTCAGAAAGACATCAGTCTTTATCACAAGAGCTATGAAGAAGATGTAAGTCAAGCTCTCAAGCTAGCAAAGAACGCTCTCGTGAAGACTCAGACTTTCATGGATGAGAAGGCCGCAACAGAGAAAAGACATGAAGAAAACATGATGAGCATTCAAAAAGAGTTGTAAAAAATGACTTCTGATCAGCAACAAATCATCATGAAGTATAATAGTTTAAGCACTCTTGCTGAAAATTGCAATGAGTTCTATTCTCTGCACATCACTCCGATGTTGCAATCCATGTCTAAGGGGGAAAAGAAGAGTACCAGAAAAAGAAACCAAACCCCTCCTGCTGTTGATGAGCCACTGCCTATAGAACCGCTTGCTGAAAGAGAGCAAAGTTCTAAAAGGCAAGCAGAATCTGAGTTGAATTCAGCAAGTACCAAAAAGAGAAAAACCGCTGCTGAAACTCAAGATTTTTGCCATACTGAAAGTCATCAAAATCTGAATGAAGATGATGAAGATGATGACAATCAAACAATAGCTCAAGCCATAAGAGCTAGACCCTTAACAGCCTTGACTCCGTCTGGCCACTCAAAGCATTTCTCGTCTGAATCTTCAGCAACAGATCAAGACAATGCTAAGACAAGAAGAAGAAGGCAAAGACAGGAAGAAAAGAGGCTGGCCAACATTGCTATTGGCTCCGGCATCGAATACACAAAGACCAGCAATGAAGAAACCACTCAGAATGTAATCAGAAACATTCATGGTTGCTGGATCTTAAAGCTGGAAGATTTGCTGGTGAATGAGTTCTTTCCTACAGCCATATTGAATCAAATGTTCAAATGGATTGAACTCAAGGTCCAAAGAAATCAAAGGGAAGAATCCCTCCCAAGAAATATTGCTGGGAGATGGTTGAATCTTGAGGTCTCAGTAAGAAGAATTGCCATTGGTAAGACTTATAGACAAACTGATCATTTCCCAGCAATATTTCTTGGGAGGGATTCTTCCCTTTGCTTTCTTTGGACCTTGAGTTCAATCCATTTGAACATCTGATTCAAACAGGCTGTAGGAAAGAACTCATTTACCAACAAATCTTCCAGATTTAGGATCCAGCAACCATGAATGTTTCTGATCACATTCTGAGTGGTTTCATCATTGCTGGTCTTTGTATATTCAATGCCGGAGCCAATAGCAATGTTGGCCAGCCTTTTCTCTTCCTGTCTTTGCCTTTTTCTTCTTGTTTTAGCATTGTCTTGATCTCTTGCTGAAGAGTCAGACGAAAAATGCCTTGAGCGGCCAGACGGAGTTATGGCTGTTAAGGGTCTAGCTCTTATGGCTTGAGCTATTGTTTGATTGTCATCATCTTCTTCATCATCTTCATTCAGATTGTGATGACTTTCATTGTGACAGAAATCTTGAGTTTCAGCAGCGGTTTTTCTCTTTTTGGTACTTGCTGAATTTAACTCAGTTTCTGCTTGTCTTTTAGAACTTTGCTCTTTTTCAGCAAGAGGTTCTAGTGGAAGTGGCGCATCAGCAGAAGGAGTAGGAGGGGTTTGATTGCTTTTTCTAGTCTTCTTTTCCCCCTTAGACATGGATTGCAACATCGGAGTGATGTGCAGAGAATAAAACTCATTGCAATTTTCAGCAAGAGTGTTGAGACTGTTATATTTCATGATGATTTTTTGTTGGTCAGAGTTCATTGTTGCTAACTCTTTTTGAATATTCATCATGTTCTCTTCATGTCTTTTCTCTGTTGCGGCCTTCTCATCCATAATAGTCTGAGCTTTGACAAGAGCACTCTTTGCCAGCAAGAGAGCTTGACTTACATCTTCTTCATAGCTCTGGTGATAAAGACTGATGTCTTTCTGAGCTATGGTTAAAGTTGTAGTGCGTCTCAGCACCGTAGCCAATATTTTTCCAATGTCAAGTGGGCTCTCAGCAAGCAATGCCTCATCTTCATCTTTGCAGGCTTCATGGACTTTCTTTAGTGCGAGAATTCTGGGAGTAAACTCCTCAACTCTTGGGAACGGCACTAAATTAGGTGTCAAGGAGTGAGCCTTAAGTTCAGTAGCAAACTGATCATCTTGTAAAAGAAACTCAGCCCTTAATGAAACTCCTTCATAGCTGAGATAATTAGGAGGAGGAATCTGAACGACTTTTGGGTCTCGCTTGGATTGTTCATCTTCATTTTCCGACAAGTCGTCATCATCCTCAGATTCATCAAGTTGAGCGACTTTTGAGCCTTTGTCAGTAGCTTCACGTCCTTTTTGTTGAGTGGTTGCTGATGGCAACGCTTCAGACTCAACGACTGGAGTTTCACCAGTAGATAGTTGTTTCAATTGAGTTTGTGCCTCAATTACTGGAGTTTCGCCAGTAGTTAGTTTTAATTGAGTAGTTGCTGAAGGCAACGTTTGAGACTCAATAACTGGAGTTGCGCCAGTAGTAGGTGGAAGGGATGGAACTTCCTTCGTTTTTGGTCTTGAAGATTCACCAATTTCCAGATCCTGCGTATGCCTTGCATGGATCACGAGACTATTTTGTAAAGCTCGTTGGTAATCTTCATCTTCTTCATCCTCATCTTCAAGGTTTTCTTCAGTAACCTTGGCATCAGAAACTGGACTTTTGCCATTTTTCAAGGCAGCCCTTTTTCTGGCGTATTCTTCTTCAGTATCAACACCTTGTACATGTGCTTGATTTTCAGCAGCAGCAGGAGAAGGTTGAGATTCTTGCTGAGATTGTTGTTGATCAGCTTGCTGATTGTCAGAGGGATTAGTTTCAGCAGCTGTCAACTTTAATCCACCAGCACCAGGACTTGGACCTTGATTGTCATCATCTTCATCCTTTTTGTCCTTAGAATCTTTTCCTTCATCATCACTGGGATCAGTGGGAATGTTCTGATCTTCTTCTTCTTCTTCATCATCAGTCAAGATGACTAACTCAACGTGCTTATACAAAGCAACACTTGTCACTTCCTCTTCCTCAGTTAGTTTGTGGGGATCAGCCACCACAGGAACAAAGGAGCCTTTGAGCATCACAGCTTGTTCAGCTGGAGAGGCACTCTTAAATTTGGCCTTCATATTCTCTCTGATTTGAGCAATCAGATTTGAACTCATTTGCTGAGAATATGTCATTTCGTCAGGAAGTATGGAGTGGACAAATGTTTCAAGCTTCAGCAGTGAAGATCTCTTTTTCTCATTTGAGAGATGAAGGTGAAGATCTGAGAAGTCCATTCTCCTATATCTTTGCCAGTTGCTGACGGATTTAGCAACTCTAGACAAAGTCGTCCTCTTGAAGCTCAAGTTAAGTTCTTCAGAACTTACTTGCTGATCTTCAGTGATGAGTACCATTTCAGTGGTCTCCTTTGAGCCTGAAAAAGAATTTTATTTAGATCAGGATTGGTTTGGAGAATTGTTTTAGAGTTTAAATCTGAAACATGATTTACCTGCTGAGAGTCAGCAAGCTCATGTAGTACAATTTCCATTCCATGAGGAGCTGGGGTAGCATCCTCCATTTGTTCATCCTGAAATAAATTAAAATTAGACACAAGTACTAAGCTGTCAAACTTAGTTTTTATACCAAAATTATTAACTACCTGCTGAGTAGGGAGTGTTGGTTCTGGTTCAGAGGCTTCAGCAACCATCTGACTTGTATCTTGAGAAGTCTGTAGAGATAGTATAATATTAGCAAAAGAATAAGTTTCAGAATTTGAAGTTTTACTGATGGTTGAATTAACTACCTGCTGAGGAAGGACAGGTTGTGGCTCAGTCCTTTCAGCATTAACAGTTTCTTCAGCTTCTTGGACTGTTTCTTCAGCAGACTTCTGAGTTTGCTCTAACTGAGAAAGCTGTGCGGTTTCAGCAATCTCCCTTGTCTCTGAATTGACAAGTTGAGCAGAAGCAACTTGACCTTTAAGCTCACTGCTTGTCATGAAGAGTTCAATTGACTTGTTGGATGATTCTTCAATCTCCAACTCCATTTGTTTGCTTAAATCTTCCAGTACAAGCTGGACTTTGTCAATTGAAGTCTTGGGTGAACTTGGGCCAGCATTCTCAGCATCAAGAGATGCGTCTTTGAAGGATGCTTCTTGAGTTTCAGCAACTTTAGGAACTGGAACCATTGCTATCTCAGCAACTGGTCCATCAGCAAGCTGGGTTTCATCAACTTGATGAGTTGCTTGTTCAGCAACCATCTGTTCAGCAGCATCAGCAAGTGCCGCTCTTTGCATATCAGCAGCAATGTTGCTTACTGGTTCCATGGTTTGATCATCTAGATTATCTACAAAGTAGATATCTGGGACTTGGGCAGGAATTTCATTTCCACTGCCTTGTGGTCTATTCTCAGTAGAGTTATCAACGTTAAGTTGATTGTTGAAGGCTTCCGCAACACTTCAACATTGCTGATGTATGTTTCAGTAATTATTTCAGCAACATCTACTGGCAAATGCGTTTCAGCATTTGTCTAGGAATTGACTGAGGAGTCTTGGACATTAGGGAATGACTGAGAAGCCAGTGTCTTCTTTCTTTTGTTACTTGTCCGTTTCCTCTTAGGTACGGGATTTGCTGATGACGCTGCAGTCTGAGTGTCATCATCAGCTTTCCTCTTTCTTCTTTTAGATTTCTCCAGTTTCCCAGAGTCATCTATTGTTGCATTTTCAGCAACGGCTCTTGTACACGTACCTTGTTGATTTTCTACAGCAGTTTCATTTGTGTTACCACCACCAACAGCAGTTTCATCTCTAAGTTGCTGAGTGGTAACATCTGCAGCTGTTGTATACCTTTCTTGCTGGCTTGTGCTGACAACATTTGCAGTTGTTGTCTTCTTGGATTTCTTTCCAGCAATCTTAGGTACATTCTGCTTGTAGAAAGACCTTCCCACATTGCACACAGATTTCTTGATTGGCAAGGGTTTCTTAGCTGAATCCTGAAATGTTCAAGGATATAGCATATCTTGATTCCATACATAACTGGAAAGGAAGGTGAGACCTTGTTGTCTTCTACCTTTACCTTAAACTTAGTAACACAATCAACAAGCCTGTTGAAAATGTACTTAGCCCAGTTAAGTTCCGATTTATTTCATGATATGCATCAGCAATGGCCATCTTCTCAGGCCTACTTGGTCAATTCCTCCAACTTGGGAGTCAAGAACTTTAATCAGTAGCAGAGCTACTAGACCAAGTGAAGGACAGAGATGCTTTCTCTTAACGTGCTTTGTCCAAGTCACGGGAGCTATCTCGCCTTTCTTCATTTTTGCATTTCTGACGTCACTGTAGAAAGCTTCAATTTCTTCGTCAGTGCAGTGACGTCATCTTCAGTTCCAGTGGTTGGAATCTGAAAAATCTCCGCTAAATCAGTCCATTTCAGGACGATTTGCGTGTTCTGAACATAAGTAAGGATCACTTTTTCAGTGACTCCATTACTGTCTGTAAGGGACTGGATTTCTGCATTGTTGTAGAACTCCATAGTATCAATCATGCTCACTTGCTTAGTGCGAGCAGAGATAAAGTTCATGAGGCCTTGCTGCTTGATGAACTCAAGCGCCTCTTCATTTTGGTCATCAAGTTCTTGTTCATAAAAGTACCTAATGTACTTTTCTTTTGCAAATCCTCCCCATTGCATCAACATCTCACACTTTGCAGTGTCAAGATATGACGGAGGCATAGGTTTTTCAGTGATTCGGTCGTTTTTCAACACAACTTTCGCTGTGTTGGGTCAGAGAAGTCACCGGAGCAGTCACCGGAGCAATGCGTGTTTCAGCACTGTCAACCTTTGACGATTTTGAGGACTTAGATGACTGTCTCTTGGGAGCCATTTCTTTATATAGAGCAAGAAATTGTACGAAAAGATAGTTTGCTTTTTGACCGGAGGTACAGTAGTTTCAGGCTAGAAATTGCAGAGAAAGGAAATGTGAGTTAAAGAATTTTGTCATTTCTCTAACTCCTTCTTTATATAGTGTCTCTGGTGTGTGAGAAACTCAATCGATTTGAGTTCTCAGCAAGGGTAAAACAGAGAAACACTGGAGATAGTGGAGCCTTTGCATTGAATGCGTAGTGGCCCACTAACTAAAACCGTCAGAGCACTCTCTCTCTTTGTTTTGTTAGCCGTTAGATTAATAACTCCTTTTAATCAATGGCCACGATTGAATTTCATGTCATGATTTATTGCGAGTTTATCTGTGCCAGCTTAACGTCACAAATTGATTTTACCGAGTAATAAGGGATAGATTGCTTGCTGAAATAGACAAGAATCTTTTCAGCGAGTTTGAATTAACAATCTAGCTACTTGCTGAAAGTTCCCCCTTACTTAGATATCTCATATTTCTAAGTTTAAAAGATATTTCTGATTTCCCGTATCAGTAAATTCTTTTGCAATTGAGACATCCTTTGGTAAAATCTGAGAGATGAGCTTTTGCTCTTTTTCTGAATTCCCGTTTCAGAAAATTCCTTTGATACTTGAATACCTGTTTCAGTATCTTTTGATTGTCTAAGTACCCGTCTCAGCAATCCTTAAGTTCTTTCACTTACTGAGTTCCTGTCTCAGCAAGTGATCAAGTTTCCTAACAAATACCTGTTTTGAAGGAATTACTTGTGAATGCCTGTTTCAGCAATCATGTTGTGACTTATCATTTCTTAGAAGAAATCAGTGACTTGGTCTTTTGGACAGGAATACTTTGGCTTGCTGAATACCTGTTTCAGCATTCTGCCAAGTGTATCCTTTATTGAGGTAGTTCAATCAATCCAAGGTTATACCTTAGCATTGCGAACCTATTATCCGGTAGGGGCTTGGTAAAGATGTCAGCAAGCTGATCTTCAGTACCTACTTTCACAACCTCAATATCACCTTTTTCCACATGATCTCTAATGAAATGATGTCTAATATCAATGTGCTTGGTCCTAGAGTGAAACTTAGGATTTTGCGTAATTGCAATAGCACTTGTATTATCACAAAAGATTGGTGTTTTCTTTGCAGAAATACCATAATCTCTTAATTGTTGCTGAATCCATAGGATTTGAGCTGTGCAACAACCAGCTGCAATGTATTCAGATTCAGTAGATGAATTGGCGACACACGTTTGCTTCTTGCTGAACCATGATATTAATCTAGTACCCAAAAACTGACAAGTTCCAGAGGTACTTTTTCTATCAAGAGTTGATCCACCATGATCAGCATCAGAATAGCCAACCAATTCAAGTCCAGAATCTTTTGGATACCATAATCCAACATTGACTGTACCTTTAACATATTTCAGTATTTTAATTGCCTTTTTGTAGTGTGATTCTCTTGGATCCGATTGGAATCTTGCACACACACAAACAGCATACTGAATGTCAGGTCTACTTGCTGTTAAATACAACAAGGAACCAATGAGCTTCCTATACTTGTGTTCTTCAACACTTTTGTCCTCTTTAGTATAGCCCAATTTGGTACCAACACTCATAGGGATCTTTTCAGGTTTTTCATCCTCTTTGATCCTAAACTTTATGAGCATTTCTTTCGCATACTTTGCTTGATTTATGAATATTCCATCTTTGAGTTGCTTGACTTGCAACCCTAGGAAATAATTCAATTTCCCATCATACTCATTTCAAACTTATTTGTCATGAGTTTGGCAAAATCATCACAAAGTTGCTTGTCCTTAGATCCAAAAATTATGTCATCCACATAAATTTGAACTAAGATTAATTTACCATCATGGTTCATGGTAAAAAGAGTTTTGTCAACTTCACCTTTCTTGAAACCATTTTCCAGCAAGAACTTAGCTAAGGTATCATACCATGCTCTTGGTGCTTGCTTTAGACCATATACAGCTTTCTGAAGCTTATATACCATCTTGGTTTCTGAGGGAAGTTCAAAGCCAGGGGGTTGTTCTAGGTAGACTTCTTCAGCAAGTTCACCATTTAAGAATGCACTCTTAACATCCATTTGGTAAACAATGAAGTCATTGTGAGCAGCAAAGGCCAAGAAAAGCCTAATTGCATCCAATCTTGCAACTGGAGCGTAAGACTCATCATAGTCCAATCCTTCAGTCTGACAGTAACCTTGAGCAACTAAGCGTGCTTTGTTTCTTGTTACTTCACCAGACTCGCTCAGCTTGTTTCTGAACACCCACTTTGTACCAATAGCTTTCTTATTTCAGCAAGTGGCACAAGTTTCCAGACTTTGTTTCTTTCAAATTGATCCAATTCTTCTTGCATTGCCTTTATCCATTCAGAATGCTTCAAAGCTTCTTCTATGGTTTTAGGTTCAATTTCTGAAACAAAGCAAGAGAATAAAGATTCTACTTCTACGACAGTTGCTTCTTCAGCAAGTCCTTGAGTAGCTTTGGATCTAGTCACTTGGCGTTTATTAATATCGCCAATCATATCCGTAGAGGGATGATCTCTAATCCATTTATTAACAGGTTTCCTGTTTGTTGGATCAGGATATGTTTGCTCATCAGCATGTGACTCTTCAGTATGTACTTGTTCAGTACTACTGGGAATTTGTGTCTCTGCTGAGATTTGATCGTCAGCAACTGCTTGTTCAGCATTGCTGGGTTGAGATATTTCATCAGCAGGCACTGGAGATTGCGTAATTTCAGCAACTTCCGGAGCAACCGCATCTTTTGCTGGAAATTCTTTGTCGTGAACTATATTTATCTTGTCATGACTCGGGGAGGAGAATCATTGTCAGAATCATCATTTAGTTCAATTGACTTGATTTGCCTAGCATCAGATTCAGTTCTTTGCTCATGTATGATTAGCTTTTTCATACATTCTGATATTTCTTCTTCAGCAGGCACACCTTGTGTCTTTTCGTAGAATACAACATGCACAGATTCTTCAATCTTTTGTGCCTTTTTGTTGTAAACTCTGTAAGCTTTACTATGCAAGGAGTAGCCAAGAAATATCGCTTCGTCTGCCTTTGGTTGAAATGTTCTTAGGTATTCTCTACCATTGTTAAGAACGAAACACTTGCAACCAAATACTCTTAGATGAGTGATGTTAGGAGGTCTTCCAACAAACAATTCATAAGGAGTTTTGTTGTATTCCTTAGTAATCAAACATCTATTCTGAGTATAGCAGGCGGTATTAATCGCTTCAACCCAGTAAGCCTCACTTATCTCAGTGTCAGCAAGCATTGTTCTTGCGGCTTCTTTCAGGGTACGATTCTTCCGTTCAGCAACACCATTTTGCTGTGGTGTCCTTACTGAGGATAACTGATGTTGAATACCTTTGGAGGTACAATATTCAGTTATGTACTGGTTTACAAACTCAGTACCATGGTCTGTCCTTATGACTCTTACCTTGTCATTTTTCATGACTTCAAGCTTATTCAGCAAGTTAGGTATTTCAGTCTTGGTTTCAGATTTGTGCTTGATGAATACTACCCAAGTGAATCTTGAATAGTCATCTACCACGACTAGACCATACTTCTTACCAGCATAGCTTGTTGAAGAAGATTCAAACAAGTCCATGTGTAAGAGTTGTAAAGGTTTTGTAGTTGACGGTACTGCCTTGTTCTTGAAAGAAGATTTGGTTTGCTTTCCTTGCTGACATGCATTGCAAACACCATCCTTCTTAAAAGTAACCCTAGGTAATCCAACTACAAGTGCCTTTTTAGACAGCTTATTCAGCGTCTTGAAGTTTAGATGACTTGTTCGTTTATGCCATAACCATGCTTTTTCAGCAAGGCAATCATGATCTGAGACAAGGCATTTTTCAACGTTTGCTGAAGACCAATCAACGGTGTACAAGCCTCCTGATCTTCTTGCAATCATTATAACCTTTTTAGTCTCAAAATCTACAAGTTTACATTCATCACTTTTAATTTCGATGAAGTATCCTTTGTCAGCAAATTGACTCATGCTGAAAAGGTTAAACTTAAGATTTTTGACATAAAGAACTCCAGAAATGGTTATGCATCCCAACTTCACATCACCATAGCCTTTTGTAGATCCGGAGCCTCCACCAGCAAACCTTATTGTTGGACCTTTAGACCACCGTCTATAGTTTATAAGGTTATTCTTGTTGCCCGTCATGTGCTTTCCACAACCACTATCAAAGTGCCAGATTGCATCGTTTGTCTCCGTGGCTGCAGTCTGCACAATCAAGAGCAAACAAGTTAATTATCCATGATGGATGTCCATTAACATGTTCAAGAATGCGTCCAGTGGAAACCCAAGTCTGAAGTTTTTCAACTTTGACTTGTTTTCTACTTGCTGAGGAACTAGGAGGTTTTGAGCTGAAAGACTTTTGACTCGTGCTGGTCAAATCCACTTTCTGATGTGGTGTCTTGCTCTGTTGACCTTTTTGCTGAACATACTTTTCAGTAAGTTCTTTTCTAGCAAGGTTCCTTCTAGTCCTAGCATTGGGAGTCTTTTCAGAACTCTTAGGCTTGGTTTTCTTCATCTCTTTGAAGTATCTTTGCTGACTTTGCTTATACTCATGAAAGAGTTGACTTTGCTTGGTTTTGAAACCGAGTCCACTCTTTGGAGAATGCTGAGCTTTAGCATCAGCAACCTTACTTGATTCAGGTTTGTCAGCAAAGGACTTCTGATTACTTTTGGTAATCTTGCCTTTAGACTTAACAACTTGCTTTTCAGCAACTTGTTTGGCGGAATGCTTCACGGCATTCTTTTTCTTTCCAGTTTGCTTCACAGCAACCTGTTTTCCTTTTAAAGTCTTGTTACTTTGAGTAGCAACAGCGGGCTTTATGGTCATAGGTACTTGATTGCATGTTTCAGCAACTTAGTTTGACCAAACTGATAGATCACTGGTGGACTACTATCAGTAGCACGTACAAAGGAGATAGGTGATTTATCTTTTCTCAAGATTTCTACGTTATCACCTTCACACGTTGCTCCTAAACCTTCTTTCTGAGATGGATCTCTCAAATAAGAGTTTAGTTCAGTCAGCGTATTACTTGCTTCCACATAAGATTTGAAATTGATTTTCATCTTTTTCATTTCTTGGATTTCAGCAAGTAACTTTAGAATTGAGGACTGATACTCTTCTAATTCTAATGCCATTTGAGAATTTTTCTCTGCAGCCTCAGCAATCAACTTCTTAAGACGCCTTATTTCAGCATCCTTTTCTTCTGTCTCTTCCTTCAGCAAACGTACTTTTCAGTAGTTTGCTTGGTCAGAGTTTCAGCAAGTTGAAGTTTTTCTTGCTGTTTGCTGAGAGTTTTCTCAAATCTTTCGATTTCTCCTTGAATCTTGTCAAGGTCAATCTCGTCTTCACTTTCTGAATCTGAGTCAGAGGTAGAATTATTTACCTGACCGGCCATGAGGCAGAATTCGTAGTTCGACACATCTGGATAAGCTTCCATAGCTATTCCACACACTTCTTTGCCAATCTCCACGTCTAGAGTGGCTTCCTCATCGTCGGTGTCTGAACTTTCATCCTCACTGTCTTCGGAGCTTGTCTCAATGCACAATGCATCGATTTTTGCTTGAAGCTTCTTCTTTTCTTCAGCAATGAAAGCTCTTTTGAACTTCTTCTTCTTTTCAGCAGATTTGCCTTTCAGCAAAGGGCAATTAGCTTTGAAGTGTCCAGGCTTTTTGCAGTAAAAACATAGATCATTTCCAACTGCTGGTTCTTCTGATGATGTAGCTTGCTGAGCTTGCTTGTTCAGCGAGCTAGTATCATTCTTGTACTTATGGTAGTTATTACCAAGATGCTTTTTCAGCTTCTCTTTTGCTTTTCGCCTTTCAAGTTCCTTACTGATGAATTTCTTCATGTTTTTAACAACTAAAGCATTTTCATCAGCAGGCTCTTTATCATTCTTCTTTTCAGAAGATGACGGCTTTGCAGCAAGAGCAATGTTTTGCGATTTTTCAGCAAACACATTTTCTCTTTGCTTTGTCTCATAATTGACAGTAGCAAGATGAGAGAACAACTCAGTTGGTGTAATGTCAGGCATTCCTTGATTATAATAGAAATTCTGAGTATGGATCCATTCTTGATTCAAACTTCTGATGATAGTTTTCACTTTCTCAGAATCTGAATAAAAATTTCCAACACCCAGCGCTGCCATTTCACTAACAAGAGTTGTGAATCTGAAGTCCAAGTCTTCCAGTGACTCGTTAGCACCTTGCTTAAAGTTTTGAAACTTCAGCTTAAGTACTTCAAGTTTGTTTTCCTTGGTCTTGTCAGATCCAGCACAAAGATCTTGAACCATTTTCCAAGCCTCCTTAGCAGTCTTAGCACCCCACAGTTTGCACTGTATGGTATCCGGAGTTGATCTGATGATGATATTTCTTGCTTGGCCATCAAGACGGAATCTCTTAGCTTCGTCAGAAGTCCATTCCTCTCTTGGTTTTGGCACAACCGTATCTGATGGTTCGCCTTGGATGGTTTCCTTTCCAGCTTCAGTGGTTCTATGAGGGAAACTCCTTTCAACCTTGGTGATCTTGATAGGTCCATCATTAATGACGGTGACCATCTCATCACTAATGGCCTCAAGATGTAACATCATGTTGTTTCGCCATTTCTCGTAATTTTCCAGCTTCAGCAAGGGAGCATCTCCTAAAGACATCCTGTCAGCAAAGCACTACCAAACTGATCAAGTGAAAGTGATTTACGGAAAGCACTTAAGGGGATCTAGGTTCAGTGCAGAAGGCTAAAGAACCTCCTGCTCTGATACCACTTGTTGGTCCCTTTAAACAACAAGAAAAGACTAGAGGGGGGGGGTGAATAGTCTTTTCAAACTTTTGTCGTTTAAAACTTTCTCAGCAAGTACTTATTACTTTTCAGTAATGAGGTTGCTGATACTTAACTTTCTCAGCAAGCGTAAGTTACTTTACAGTAGCTTGGTTTGCTGATACTTAAAATCAGAGAGCGGAAGTCTTTGAAACAATAAGTGCTTTTTCAGCAAGTAAAGGTTTCAGCAAGTGATGTGAGTGACTGTGTACAAACAGATATAATTTGCTGAAAGCTAAATGCAGTAAGTAAATCACACAAACGCTTTTAGAGTGGTATCTGAGAGTGGCGTAATCTCCCAACTAATCCACTTTGTCCTTTCTAGGACTGAATCCACTAAGATATGATTGAGGTTCCTTACAATCTCCTATCTAAAGCGATTCAACAGAAACCAAAGCACACTTGCTTTGTCTCCAACCTAAACTAGAGAACTCAACCTTGTTCTCCACCAAACTTGGTACTTTTAATCAGCAAAACTTGCTCGATTAAGTTCCCCTGAATATCACGCCTGAAAGGGTGTATTTTCAGTTAGAGAGTTTTGGGGTGAGATAACTTAATTATAACTTATTCAGTTACAACAAGTAATCTAAGAAACACAACTTGGAATACTTTGCAGTAAACAAGTTTGATTGTTTCTGGTGTCAAGACTTGTTCTTGTTCGAAAGAAAGAACACTTAACTAATTTCTTAGCCGAGTTTGTTCTACTTCTTCACAAGTAGCTTTTTCAAGCTTTAAGTCTTGGAACGGATCAATGGCAGTAAGAGTGTTTGAAGGTTTGTGAGTTTTAAGCACAAGTGAGAGTTTGATCACGTTGTTGACACACTTCAACTCTTTGCCGGATGACCTCTATTTATAGTGCAAGTAAGGAGCCGTTTGAATTTCAAATCCTAAGGCTTTTGTTCCTTAACATGTCACTATCTTGCTTTTGTACTTTCAGCAGCAACCTTTGTTTGTCTTCTAGTCTTCATGTCCTTCGCGTGTAAGCTTTGCATTAAATGCACCTTTGAATAGAATTCAAACAGTAACATTGGAGCGCAAAATCACGTACATTCAGCAAGAGGTCACATATGTTCATCAGCAAGTGTTCATTCTCAGTTTCAGCAAGCACAACCTACTCTGTCTTTCAGATTTTCACTTATGCAATGCTGTTGCTGAAAATTTCACTTTCTGAGCAACACGTGCCTTACCAGTCTTCAGCAATCTTCAAGTCTTCAAGTCTTCAATCTTCTTCAAAAGTCTTCAAGATTCTGACCGGTTTCTTATTTGCTTCAATAATTTGTTTGTAATAAACAAAATACATCTTCAGCAAATGCTTCAATAGGTCATTTTCTTTTCAGAAAATAAGTTACAATCAAAGCTAAGCATCAATAAGATATTTTCTTTTCAGAAAATAAAATACATCATACGCAAAGTGTCAATAGATTAATTTCTTTTCAGAAATTAAAGTACGTCATCCACAAGAGAAAAACTTATCTAACCCTATCTAAGTCATCAGCAAACGTTCCTCTTTTACAATGTCCTTAAAAATTCTAAAATCCTATGGACCTTAAGAGTACTAGTTACTGGACTGTTCTTAATTTAGCATGGTTAATTGCTCATCAAAATTACAAGTTTCCTAACACTTCGTTTCAGCAAATCATATCTGTATACACAGTCACTTCACATCACTTAATGAACCTTCATTACTGAAAAGCACTTATTGTAA
>CM051455.1:115300226-115410846 GCA_028274465.1 Plantago ovata | reverse complement strand
ATTACGTCACCATAGCATTACCCATTAATATAGAGGATAGCTAAAATAAGTGAAAAAGACTCAAATGAAAGTGTAAAATACACATTCATCAAACTCCCCAAACCAAACCTTTGCTTGTCCTCAAACAACTAAGCTAGACTCTAATGCAAAAAACAATGCAAGACACAAAATGGAGTCTCATGCCAAATAAAATGAACTAATCTACTGAATCAATCAAAAAACGTATGAACAAAAACCATATAAATCAAAGCATGAATATAGGTTGAAGAATACCTCGATTGACTTATACACATCCACATAAGCACTTATGTCAAGACAAGATAGTCTCTCGTAACATTCTCTACATGGACCTAGTCAGTGACGACGTAATGAAGCATGCTAAGATACGAATGGTTGTCCCGTGCCTATGAAACTGAGGACTTACTGCTGTTCACCAAGTTTAAGACTTTCCCTCAAAGACGTCGAACCAGTACTGGCTCTCATCAAACGAAGGAGGGTTCCCTATAAAAGATAACACTCCCCTATTCTACCCATCTTTCAAGTAAAGTCTTAAGCTATTCACCACTTCCTGAATGGCAGGACAAGGGTGGTCTAGAACAAATGACACTCAAACAAAAAGAAAAAAAAAATAGAAAATTACAACACGATTACGAACATTACAAGAATTGGAAAATGAGACACAACACTTTGCTAAACTGCTATTTGGCTTACTTTTTTTGGACCCTTCTTTGCTTTTTGGGGTCTTTTCTTTTTTTTCGATTTTTTTTAGCCAGCAGTAGCATAACAAAAAGAGAGAAAATGACTCACACGACTTCCCCAAACCTATTCGAAAGAATAGGTTGGAGTACAAAATTTACGGAAAAGGAAAAATAAACTCATGATACGGGAATGAAAAACGAAAACAAGTCTAATGATGGTGTAACCCCCTCCCCAAACCTATTCGGAAGAATAGGTTATAAACAAAGGATCACACAACCTCACACTACCTCCTTCCTAGGAATTTAGCAATCTCAAAGCATGGTGAAGACTTGTTGCCTCTTAGGTACATAATTACTCGGGAAAACAACCATAAGACCCTAACATGCATCATCCTATTATAAAGGCCTTCGTGAACCGCAGTAGAGAAAACACCACTAAGTGATGTCGAGACTACCAAGCTTAACTAAGTGCAATACATAAATGTGACAAGCCAAGTGAGGAAAACCTCAAACAAATTCATATAGATGAAGCATACGATTAATGGCATAGTTAGTTGACCTACCCAATAAAAAAGTTCAAAAATTCGGTAATAAATTCCATATAAAACATGCAAGACTATCCTAGGATGAATGTAGTGAATGCAACCTAAAAAATCTACGAAAGCAGTAAACGTGCAAATGCAAATGCAGACGGATAAAACATGCGAGGTACTATACTCAGCCTACCAATGTCAAGCTCCAAACTAACAATACTAGATCACTTAAATCCCATCCCCCCTCATGAAATTAACGCTAGTCCCTAGAAGTAAGAAAATGAGGAAATAAGATGTGATACTAGATGTTACCCCATGGTTTGGCCTCGGTCGGCTGAGAATGCTGTTTGTGAGTTATTGGGACTGCTCTGGGACCTTTATAGGGTGTCATCAGGTCTTCTGGTAGGCGTGGTAGTTTCAATTATAGGCCGGATAGGAACAACTCCTCCATTAGTATCATCATTGCCCGTATGGCCTTCATTGTCACTACTGTCACGCACATCCTCACTAGTAGAGTTGCAGTGTCGAGTAGAATCCTTAAGATTAGCCGCCGCTGTTATGGAATCCTCCATCCTGTAGCCCTCCAATAGGATGTGAACTGTTGAAGGGGAAAGAGCAGTGGTATCAGGACCTCCCCCTCCAGCGTTTTACACCCCGAGGTGGTTACAGTAAGCTGCTCGGATACTCAGAAGTCTTCTACCATCTTTTCCAATGTCGACCACATTCTCTACGGTTGATCCGATCGATGTCTATATAATGCTCCCTTTAGAGGCAGTCAAGGGGCACCCCAACGAGGGGCTAGGCACCCATGTCATTATGTTTTGGAACCAAGCTAGCGCTTCGGAACCTTCTAGCAACTGCGAACTCGAGATTGAATCCGTCGCGGCTAGATTGTCCCGGTGCCTTCCAGTTCACTCGAACTTTGCAGTCCTTGTGATGGATTGCTGACGTAATAATGGTTTCTGTCCCTTCGGTGGTGCATGAATAGGCATAGGAGTCCTTACTCCAGGTGTACTCTAGCTCCTCCTCTTGGATAATCCACGACGTTGTTGCAAAACCCCTTGGCTCGAACGCACATCTAACGAGGTCACTCTTCTTGACATGGTTGTAATCGATCCCCCTCCAATACTCCATAGTAATCATACGGGAATGCTCCTTTCCCTTGGCATGGTTCCTACAAACAACAGTTAGTACCTCGTATGACACAAAACTTACTCATGCATATGCTAGTGTAAGAACGACACACACAAGTGATAAAATCAACAATCGAGCTCCCCAAACCTTTAATATCTAGCCTAGCTCCTTCGTCATGCAACATACCAATGTAACTACTACATGCAATACATCACATTATGCTCTTACTAGACAACCAATATCCTAGATAACAAGGCTCAATTCATACCATAGTAGCGAAAATTCTAGCATCATAAATCCTCATACTCAACAATTAAGCATTCTATCATCAAATCCATCATCATTACATCAATAAACACAATCATATGCAAGAAATCTAAGAAAAAGATAAATTGCATAACAAGATATATCATCTAGTAGCAAAATTCCCAAATCAACCAAACCAAGCATAATTGAGCATGCAATTGATAGTAAATAACGCTTCTAATCACACAAACAACCTACCCATGCATCAAATAAGCATAATTGAAGCTCAAATTAGAAAACCCCCAAATTCGAAAATTAGGGTTCATAAGAAGATACCTCAGATCTGAAAATCTAATGCACTAGGGAGAAATCTGTTCGGATGAAAAGATAGATCATGTAATAGGCTTCGATTGAAGCCAAAGAACACTAAATTTGGTCAGGAAATGAAGAAGTTATGAGGTTTTGAAGTTATTTTCGCAATTCTCGGTTTTTGGGGAGAAGAAGGTAGAAAGAATGAAGAAAATGAGCTGAAGGGGAGAGAAGCCGCGTTTTTAACTTTCTGGGACCGTGGGACGAGTCGCCCCCCGCTCCCCGATGTGGGGAGACGGTCCGTTCGTCAGAAAATGCGGTTTTTAATCCCCGAAACCAATTTTTTCAAAAAACCACTCGAAAAAAATCACTCAAACATAAGCATATACGACACAGACATGAACAAATTCACGTATGAAAAGCAAATTGTTCAAGAATGAATGCATGCAATAAAGCGGTAAAGAAAGCGATAAAAACTCCGGGTTGCCTCCCGGATAGCGCCATTGTTTAAAGTATTTGACTCGACTCCTGTCTGTGCCTAGCTCTCTTCTTTCTGCGGGTACTAGACTTCCCCTTCATTGATCTCCTCTTCATGCCACGAACCTGTGAATAAGAAAGAATATAGGCTGCAAGACCACAGTAGTGAGTAGTGTAAGAATTATCAGGCTGATCAGGTGGATCAGCTATGGCTTGCAACACGTGTTGCTTGCCATCCACTTCAATAGTGCACATTCTTTGGTAAATGTCCATCACGGAACGTAGCCTAGTCAAGAACGTTCGTCCCAAGAGAATGGCATCCCCCGTCCCAGGTGCAGACGCCGGCATAACTACAAAATTGGTGTATACAGAAGCTTCACCAATCTTGACCAACACATTTTTCACAACGCCTTCGGGTCTCATAAAGGATCCATCCGCCAGTTGCACAATAGCCCTATGCTCAGATAGTTTTCCAATGCTACTCTTTTCAAACACATTCAATGGGAGTATGTTAGAGTAGGATCCCGTGTCTAGTGTGGCACGGACATCTTCAAGCTCACCAATCCCGACCTTAAAATCGAAACATTTAGGGAGTGGCTCGGGATCCTCTTGCTCCTCATCACTTTCGTTAGAACCAAGGTCCTTCTGTTCTTCCTTAGCCTGTAGAAGTTCTTCCTTCTTGCAACACTCGCACTTAGCAACCTTCTTGATGGTGATTTCGTCAGGTAGATCACCAGCCAATGTAATGGAATTCGACTTCTCAGTGTTGCTAGGCAGTTTGCCTTGTTCCCTACTTGCTCCTCGGTCGATCAACTCTTGCATCTTTTGATGGGCAAGCCTAGTGCTCTCTTCCAACCTATCAAGCCTTGCCCTAGTCTTCTCGGAATCTTCTTCATAACGTTTGAGAAAACTTTGGGTGTGATCAACGATCTTTTGCAAGTTCTCCATTAGTTGAGCCGACTTCGACTTCGGTGGCTCTTTCGGAGCGGGGTTTTCATAGTGATCATTACCATAGTTTAGCCTACTACGGTCTTGGTTAGGGCCATAAGTTTGGTTAGCCGGTGCATATCCTTGATTGTTTCGGAATCCTCTTCTCCAAAATCCACCTCGAGGATTCCTACCGTCTTGTCCATAGCTAACTTCTTGAGTACCAAACTCCGTAGCAAAGGCTTCCTCTTCGCCTCCTCGAGCCCAGTTGCCATCATCATATGCAAGCTCAGATCTACACATATGAGCCCCATGCCCATAGTTCTTACATATTCGGCAAACTTCGTTTGAAACAGTTGTTCCAGTGGCGCTCTTGAGGACTTGCTTCAATTCGTTGGTAAAGCACTCGAATTGATCCCCATTCCCCCTATACATAGGGGCTTCTTGAGTCGGTGGAGCTTCCGGTCCACGTCTCCTAACCATCGCTCTTGGGTCCTTGAATTGCGAACCCTTAGCAAGCCTTTCGAAAACTAACCAGACGGCTTCTGCGGTTTCCTCCCAAATATTGCCTCGGCATTGGAAATCCACCACTTGTTGGTTCTCGAAGGTTAGTCCATTGTAGAAGTGTTGGACTAGGTCAGAAAGTTCAAAACCATGGTGAGGGCACTTGTTCGTGAGATCTTGGAACCTCTCAAACGCGGTGTAGATGGTCTCATCATAGTCCTGCTTGAATCCAGTGATTTGTGCCTTTAGCGCGGTAGTCAAGGTGTGAGGGAAGTATTTTTCCATGAAAGCTGAAAAAACCTTCTCCCAAGTGTCCAACGAGCCTGCTGGTAGTGAACTCAACCATGACTTGGCTCTATCGCCAAGCCCCAATTCAAAAACCTTCATCCTCAACTCATCCGTTGTTATTTCAGCTCCGGGTCGTGGGAGTTGGTTGACGAAATCATCGATATCGTGCAAGTACCCCATCACATCTTCCCTTGATAAGCCATAGAACCTCGGAAGTTGTTGGAATGCGTGGTTCTTGATTTCCAGATCTCGAGTTGCAGACGAAAGAACAATCGCCGGTCCCCTTATACGATCCTTGGTGGGTTGAACCCATGCTTTCAGTGGTCTAGCTTCTGCCATTCCGTCGATTTCCTTGAAAAGACTGTGTAGAGATTCAGAGAAATCGGTATCCTCTATTTCCTCTAGTGCACGCCTTTCAAGTAGTCGCCTTCTTTGGTGGTAGACTCTGTCGATCTCAGCAATTGAATCAGCAAGCGGTGTTCCCCTAGATCATGTATGTGGCATACGCTATTTGTAACAGACTAGGAAAGCAGTATCAGAGAGAGATTAAAAAGGAAAACTAAAACTACTAGAATTAGGAATTGAATGCTGAAAATATAAACAAATTAAACAGAAAAAAGGTGTATAGTCCCCGACAACGGCGCCAATTTGATGTACCGAGATTTGTCGGGTCCCGATTCAAGCAAATAAATTTGTTATTTAGCCAAAGGCAATTCACAACTACAATGAAAACCGTAGTGTAGTAGTAGAATGACCTCGAGTGTCGTTCTCTAAGGACTATAACTAGCTTTATCTATTTAACTAAAGAATATAAAAACAGCAGACGGTAAAGCAAAGGTTTTTCTATCAGATAATGGAGATTGGTGATAGTATGATCCTTCAAAGCATAACGGGTCAATAATCATGCGTAAATTCCTCGGTCTTGCATGGAGATCTTTGATCAATCGATTGTCCTGTTGTAATTATTAAGCACTACGAAGATAAAGATACTGACAAGTCAATCACTATTGTCCTATTGTGTTCCGTAATTATTCAACACTACGAAGATATAGATATGCATAGGTCGACGAGGGTCCAATTGTGCACAATAATTAATCAACATACGAGGATATAGGCTGAGCCTGATCAACGAAATAAAGCAATAACACGGAGTATAATGCGCGATATAGCCATTAGCATGATTATCTACCCTTCGCTAAGAATTCACATACTACCACCAACGATAAGTTTAGCTACTCATAGTTGTCATGCAATCAACAGAAATCATAGAAGAAAACATGTTGAAGGATATATAAAAATAAGTAGAATAAACCGTAAGATACAATGTTACCGAAGGTTGTCAGTCTCCGAAGAATCGCGATCTTACAAGCTCCAAACTGCTATGAAAAAGTGTCTTCTAAACTACGAACCCCCAGAACAGGCTCTGGGAAGTTCCTACCTAAAATTACAGAGAAAGGTGAGAGAATCGGTCTGGAAAAGTATGAATTTCGGAGAAAAACTGAGCAACTATATATAGGCTTTGAAATAGTGTGGGGCGATTCACCCCACACACCGGCCGATTCACCCGGTGTGGGGCGGTTCGCCCCACGTCCCGGGCGGTTCGCCCGGGAGTAAATTTCGCGGAATTCCGCGTTTTCGACGCGTTTTTGGATTTCTTCCCCTTTTCGGACTCGGTTTCTGACTTCTAGTGGCCTTCTAACCTCCAGATTCGACCCCTAGACTCCAAATCCTATCCGGAAACCTTCAGATACTCCAAATAGGCTTCTGGAACACCAATTCCTTGTCAACTTCAATATAATTGCCCAGAAATCCTCGTTTTTCAACCAAAACCTGTAAAATAAAATCTAAAGGGAAACGTGACACTATTCTAATAAAATGCACTAAAATATAGCTAAATTAACATAGAGGATAGCTAAAATAGGTGAAAAAGACTCAAATGAAAGTGTAAAATACACATTCATCATACATCACGGACATAGATAAGCTTTAAAGTTCCAACATCTAAACAGGATATCCAACATCACAATATGAAGAGATTGAAAGAACTATAACTATATTTAAACAACTTGAAAATCGGAGATGGCATAAACTCAACCTGACACTTTTCTGGGACGCCCTCTTCCCCTCTTCACAATGCCTTCCTGAATGACCCCCCTCAGTTTCAGATCTCCTTATCGGACTGAAAGCCTCATGCATGCCGGTGGATTGTTTGGATTCTGTCATTTTTGTCTGAAATTTTGTTTTTTGTTTTTGTTTTTGTTTTGTTTTGTTTTTTTTTTCTTTTTTTTTTTATTTGGATTGAATTTTGATAAGCTTCACTGAAGAATACTACTTCTGTTCGTGTGTGTTGTGATTAGGCTGTCTACTCACATCATTAGGTAGGTTAGGTGTGTGAGACTGGTAGTAAAGGAGGGCAAAGGATTGGTTGAAACTTGTTGAGGAGTAATGACTGGTGTTGGAATATGAAAAAGCAAGAAATGATGGTTCAGATTCTCCAACAAGTAATAAATCTGATGGTTTAAATTTATTAGTGTGATGAGATGCATATCCGTTTTTTAGATATGTTAGTAGGCTGCAATTGATTTTTAAATGTCAATAGAACCTTCGCCTAAAAATTGTGGTGACTCCTTGGTCACATCAAATATTTGGATCATATAGATATATGATCAAGGATGAAACTTTATAATTTGCATACTTAGAACAAAAGTTTATGTAATAAAAAGAGCTTGTAAATGACTAGAGTAACTCCGTAGTGTAAGATGCATCAAGCACGGGTTAATGTGTTCGTAACATAAAACTTACTAATTCGATTGTAAAAGTTCCGTTTGCAGTATGATTAAAGACATCTCACCATATATTAACGAGTATCGATGTAGTGCAAACTGTTGTCAGTTAGAAAGTTAAATGTCATATTTATATAACACAGGTTTATTGATCGAACGCGTTAATTTTCGCATGTAATAAAAGTTCATACACATTGATCATACATGCCAAATCTTATATGCAATTTAAATTATGTGGTTGTAAGAAAGACCTTTAAACATAGGTTCAAACAAAAGAGAGCCTTGTTGAATTTTGTATACACTTGATCAAATATGTTAACAAGTTGACATTCTCTTTAATTTTGTTACAGCTAGTACCCTCACCCTCTTCCTGTATCTCTCTTTATTTTTCCACTGTAGAAGATAGAAGATGGTACTTGATAACACTCATTAACTAATCCATGTCTTCAGGTGAAGGATCAAGTGGAGAATCAAGTGCAGATTCGAGCGTGGAGTCTATTGGAATGGCCAGCAGTCAGGGCTCCAACAATCAGAGTTACCACAAGCAAGTCTTGCAAAACTATCCAACAGATCTTGGTAACAAATCCTCTTTCTTTAATATTTGTTGTAATTTTTAGCTTTTCGTGTACATAATGCACACTGAAAACATGTGATCTTTACTACCCTCTATGTTAGAACTAGGACAGAGAAGAGTGTAGTGTTTATTATAGTTCATTTGTACTTTTTTATTTTAAACAAATACTTTGTTTTTTATTGAATATTTGGTACATATTAAGTTGGAAATCATAGGATTTCTTGAATTTGTGAAACATGTTAGACTAGGTCGGATCACAGATTCGAATGCATGTTTGTTATGTTTCCTTTGATTACAAAAAATGTTGACTGCTTTAGAGGGTAGATTTATGTTAATCACTTAAATTGACCTTATAATATCATTTTCAACTCAATCTCCTGAGCTTATGCAAATTGTTGTGAGGCATGGGAGCATGTTTTTGGAAGATTATGAGAAAGGAGTAGACTATGTTGGGGTTAAAACTTTTTACATCCACAATGTCGATCCTGAAAAGTTTAAGGTGGCTCGACTACTTCAGCTTGTTCTTAAGGATCAGGATCAAGGTGAACGAAAGCCAACACGAATCTGGTACACACAGTATGGGACCCTTTGGCCCCACTGCGTGAAGCCGCAACACACCGCTGCCCATTTTTGGGAGATGATTGCGAATTCTAGGGAATCTGGCATTAATTGGAGCCGCGTTTATCTACAATCCATGGATGAAATGATCGGTGTTGATGTGTTGGTCCCTTTAGACAACAAATAGAGACTAGAGGGGGGGGGGGTGAATAGTCTCTAAAACTTTTTCGTCGTCTAAAAACTTTTTCAGCAAGGTGCTTTTACTTTACAATAAAGAGCTTATGCTGATACTTAAAACAAATTTCTCAGCAAGGTACTTAATACTTGTTCAGTAGTAAGTTTTGCTAATACTTAAATAATCAGAGAGCGGAAGTCTTTCGAAATCAAGTGCTTTTGATAAAACAACTACTCAGCAGGTTTTAAGCAAACCAAATTTAAATCAAGTCTGGTGAGTAAGGGTTTTTTAGAGAGACTGCAGTAACTAAGATAAAGCTTTACTGAAATGTAAATGCAGTAAGTAAATCACACAAACACTTTATAGTGGTATCTGAGGGTGGCGTAATCTCTCAACTAGTCCACTTTGTCCTTGCTATGACAGAATTCACTAAGATAGATGATGAGGTTCCTTACAACACCTAATCTACTAGAATTCCAGAAACCAAAGCGCCCTTGCTTTATTTCCAACCTAACCAGAGAAATATATCCTTATTCTCCACCAAACTTGGGACAGTTATTAGAAAATACTTGCTTGATTAGTTCCCCCTGAATTTCACGCCTGTAAAAGGGTGTTTAATCAGTTAGAGAGGTTTTGGGTGAAGATCACTTATGAGATTAACTTTTCAGCTAATACCATGTAATCTTAAGAAACTCAACTTAATAACTTTTCAGTTACAATTATATTATTTCTGGGTGTCAAGACTATTTCTTTTTTAGGAGAAAGAACACTTAACCAATTTCTTATCTAAAGTTCTACTTCTTCACAAGTAAGTATCAAGCTTAAGTCTTGGGTCGGATCTTTAGACAGTAGTGAGCGTAAGAAAGATGTGAGTTTGAAAGCACGAGTGTAAGATCACGTTGTTGACACACTTTCTTTCACTGCCTATTCATAGTGATTCCTTGGTACCGTTTGAATTTTAAAATTCTAAGCCGGAGCCAAAAAATGTCACTATCTTGCTATGAAGGTACTGTCAGCAACGTGTTCTACTTGTTCAGAACGGCATGCTTTTCATTTAATGCTCTTTGACTTGTTTCAACGTTTGAAACTTGGAGCTCAAATGAAAGTACTACTTCAGCAAGTAAGGTCACATGTAGTTACTTTAGGACGTTGTATCAGCTCAGCAGACTCAAGTTTTACACTTGTGTTTTCTGCTTTGCTGAAATATGTACTTTAGTTAACTTTACTATGTGCCTTATATAGATACCAAATCTCAGCAAACTTCAAGTCTTCTTGTCTTCAAATCTTCAAGTCTTCAAGTCTTCTGAGTGGTTCTTATACTTCAATAGATTGTTTCAGCAAACAACGTACATCATCAGCAAATAAAAGAAGCTATCTAGTACCTATACTAAGTCTTCAGAAAATCTTCCTCTTTTACAATGTCCTTTAAAAATTTTAATTTCTTATGGACCTTAAGAGTACTAATCACTGGACTCTTCTTAATTTAGCATAGTAATCTGTTCATCAAAATTACAAGTTTCCTAACATTTTTCCTCCTTTTTGATGACAACACTCCATGGCTAAATTAATTGTTACCCTTTTAGAGGTTCCTGATGTTGAATAAATCAGTTGATTAATGCAAACATACTTGAATAATAAAACAATAAGCATAAATAATTTGCATAATCAAGAACCAATAAGAGTAAAAAATGTTGATTGCTGATAGTTATCTTTTAGTAGCAAGTTTTACTAGAAAGAGCATAGATAACTATTACAATCATTACACAAGGAAAGCTTTTTACAAGAATCTCTAAGATTGTCCAGCAGAGGATTCTCTGAGAATATCTTTCACACTCTTCATAGCAAGGGTAGTAAATTCAACGCAGTCCTTCTCGTAATCTTCAAGAAGTTTTTGGACTTCAAGTTGACTTATTCTTGCATTCTTACAGACAGTATAGTGATGAGTTTCACCATTCAATTCTTTGTAGTGTAATACCCATAAGTGCATACCCCAATTGCTAGCATGAACTAGCTGAGTGTTTCCTTGTTGGCATGAATCTTCCTTAACCAAAGAAGATCTTCTTCTTGATCCTTTGCAGTAAGATAGAAATATTCATAAGGAATCAAGCCATATTTCTTTTTGGACTTGTTGGTTATAGGGTCATTGTAATAAGCAACATCCACCGGCTTGATGAGTTCAAGTTCTTGTCTCATCTTCTTGCTGATGG
Organism: Plantago ovata; assembly: GCA_028274465.1. NCBI lineage: Eukaryota > Viridiplantae > Streptophyta > Magnoliopsida > Lamiales > Plantaginaceae > Plantago > Plantago ovata. The sequence goes on along the minus strand of CM051455.1, from coordinate 115,399,433 downwards.
AGCTTCTTCTCACAAAGATTTCAGTGTTCAGCCATTTTGAAGCAATTTTCCTTGGGTAGGGAGGAGGATCTCTTTCTTTCTTTGCAACCTTAAGATCAATCCAAGTATAAAGCTGATTCAGCACAGCAATTGGAAAGAAATCATTTGCAAGTAGGTCTTCCAGCAACCTTTGAGGTTTCTAACCACATTTTGAGTGGTTTCCTCGTTGCTAGTCTTAGTATATCCAATGCCAGTACCTACTGCAATGTCAGCAAGCCTTCTTTCTTCTTCTCTTTGTTTTCTTCTTCTTGACTTAGCATTTCCTTGATCCTTTGTTGAGGATCTGGAGTCAGAAGAGAAGTGCTTAGACTGTCCAGAAGGAGTCAAAGCAGTGATAGGCTTGATATTGAGCACTTTGGTCAAAGGAAACTCATCATCATCATTGTTAGTTTCATACATGATGTGAGCTTCTCCACAAGTTTCAGAAGTGTTAGCAGCAGTTCTCATCTTCTTTGTTGCAGGTGCTGAGCTTCTTTTAATTTCAGACTCAGATCTTTTCTGAGATCTGGTTGACACTTTTTCAGCATCAAGTGGAGGATTTGTCAACTTCAGCAGAGGGGGAGGAGAAGTAGGAGGTAAATCCTTGTCAGCAGAGACTTGAGTAGAGAAGTACTCATAACAGAAGTCGGTAAGAGTCTTTAGTCCATTGAAATGCAAGATCAGCTCTTGCTGACCTTTGTTAAGTGTAGACATCGTGTGCCTGACTTCATCCATATCTCTAGTCAACCTTGCAATGATGGCATATTTTTCTTCAAGGTCCTTTTGTGCCTTTTTGAGTGCATTTTTAGCCACTCTAATTGTTTGGACTGAAAATGCATCATTGGTTTTGTGTTGTGTATTGACATCAGCCTGAGCCAAAGTAAGACTTGTTTTCCTTGTCAGCAGGACCTTCAAGATCTTTTCAATGTTTAACGGCTCTTCAGCAAGTAGTGTTGCATCCTCATCAGTGCACTGTTTGTGAACTTCTAGTAGTGCATTAATCCTTGGTGTAACACTGCCCACATCTGGAAACGGTACAAGTGAAGGAGCAACTAAGTGAGCCTTTAATTCAGTGGCAAACTGATCTTCAGCATGGGCAGTTTCATGCGTTTCATGGTCGTCGTCTGAAGATTCAGTGTGATGGAGTGCATTAGGAGTTTCAGCATGATCCACTACATTAGTTTCAGTAGGGTCAGCTATTTTGTCATTAATCTTGTCTCCAGCATTGTCTCCATCATAATCAGAGAAGTCAAAAGAACTGTCAGCATCATCTTCCATGCATGCTAGCTTTTCTCTGTCAGCCACTTCTTGTTGTTGTTGTGGATGAGTGGTTGCTGAATGCAACGCTTGTGACTCATCAACTGGAGTTTCACCAGTAGTAGGTGGTGGAAGTGAACTTTGTTCTATATCTTTTAGGGTAAATATCATATGATACCCCTCTTGGGACACCACTTTGCATATATAACCCTCTTAGTCCCAGAATTACATCCAGGTCCACGAGCCCATTTTTGTGTTGACCAAAAAAAAAATTACTGTTCATTCCAGTCTTGCCAAACGCGGCCTTAGCTCCAAAAAACAAAAATTAAGTTTTAATACCCTTAACTCTTCTTATTTTTATTTTTATTTTTTCTTTTCCCATCTTCTTCTTCATCAATTCCGGTACCGGAATTACCGGTACCGGCGTCGGAGCAGCTCCGATTTTGGGACTGTATAGCCCAAAATCGGAGTTGTAAAAGCTCCGATATCGGAGCTGTTACAGCTCCGGATCGGAGCTGTTAACAGCTCCAAACCGGAGCTGTTTAACAGCTCCGATCTGGAGCTTTTACAGCTCCGGATCGGAGCTGTTAAACAGCTCCGGTCCGGAGCTGTTACAGCTCCGATCTGGAGCTGTTTAACAGCTCCGGATCTGGAGCTTTTACAGCTCCGATCTGGAGCTTTTAAAGCTCCGGATCGGAGCTGTTTAACAGCTCCGGTTTGGAGTCGGAACTGTTTTTGTTTTTCTTTTTTTTTTATTAAAACTTAAAATTTCCCGGCACAAGATTTTTACACTTAACACCTAAAAATTCAAATTCAATTACATCACGGTCCACACATGTTATGCACGTGGTCTCCTGCTTAAGCTGTTTGGTCAGCGAAAAAATCCGATAATTGACCAAGGGTAAAAAAGTACTTTCAATGAATTAGTTCGCCAAAAGTCAAGGTCGTGGATCCAGATGTAATTAGTTTCGTCTAACAAGGGTATGTATGCAATCTCCGGACTAAGAGGGGGCTATATGTAATTAAGAGCACTAAGAGGGGTATCATATGCAAGAGACCCAATCTTTTATTCCAGAAGACTGAGCAACCTCAAAATGTTGACTCTCTGGAACATTTATCACAAGGCTGTTTTGAATAGCCTTTCTGAGATCTTCAGCTTCCTCCTTGTCAAGGTTTTCAGCAGTAACCTTGATCATAGCTTCCCAGCTAATTCATCATCAACAAGCTTCTTTTTGCCTTTGGCAATTTCAGCAAGCTTCTGAGCAGTTTCAGCATTAACAACTTCTTCAGTTGTTGGCTTTTCAGTATTCGCTACAACTTGTTTAGCTGTAGGAATTTCAAGTGTCTCAACAGCAGTATCAGCTGTTGGTTTCTCAACAGCAGTCGGAGTAGATTCTTCGGGGTTGCTGGGAGGTGGTTGCTCAGCATCATGTTTTTCAGCATGTGCTTGATCAGACTCATCTTGAGTCTTAGTTAACTCTCCACCAGCACCGGGACTAGGACCTTGGGTATCATCATCGTCGTCCTTTGAGTTCTTAGAATTATCCGAATCATTCTCACCACTGGAGTCCTCATCCTCTTATTTTTTTCATCATTTCCCTCATCATCAGTAAGGATGACTATAGGAATAGATTCGTACAAAGCTGTACTAGTGACTTCCTTTTGTTCTATTATTACCTCTGGATCAACTACAGCAGGAACAAAGTTGTTCTTCAGAAGTTCAGCTTGGTCATTGAGACTCGCTTCTTTGAAATTTTTCTTGAGCATCTTGCTGACGGTATCAAGTAGTTTGCTCAGCAAACGTAACATGATCCATTGGCATCACTGAATATATGAAAGCTTCCAGATTAAGCAATGATTGCTTCTTCTTGTCATTGATGAGAAGAGGGAAAAGTTCAGCAAAGTCCATTGATCTGTACTTTTGCCAGGTGCTGAAAGATTTCACAACCTTGGACAAAGTAGTCTTTTTGAACTGCTTGTACATATATGCTGAACTTTCTTGAGGAGAAAGGATCTCTAGATCAGGTAGAGATGTTTCCAAATGAGCCTGTAAGAGATCATGTTTATCATTAGCACAGGTTTGCAAATTGATTACAGAAATAGAGTCTTTTACTGATAAATGAGCTACCTGCTGAGAAGAAGCATGCTCATTTTGCACACTTGGTTGTGCTGTTTCTATAATCATTTCTTCAGGACCTTGAGTAGCATCCTGATTTGCAAGTTCCTGTAATAATAACACATGAGATACAAGTACTAAGTTATGAAACTTAGTTAACTTATCAAAAACAAGTTCTACTTGCTAAACAGGAGGAATTGGTTCTGATACAGAATCTTCAACATGCTTCTTGCTTGTATCCGTCTCTTGAGAAGTCTGAAAAGAATTTGAGTTAGATAAGGATAATAAATCAAAAGATAATGATAAAGATAGATTATTTGAATCAACTACCTGCTGGTTCAGTAGTAGTAGATTCGATCCTTGCTGATGTATCAACTTCTTCATCATTTCTTTGGATCTCGTCCTCAGCAGACTTCTTAGTTTGCTCTAGTTGAGATGCTTGTTCTGCATTCTCCCTTATTTCAAAGGAAACAAGTTGAGCAGAAGAACTTTGACCGTTTAGCTCTTTTTCAGTCATGAACAATGGCACAGAGACATCTGATCTCTCTTGCACTTCTTGATCCATATCTACTTGTAGATATTTGAGTACATCTTGTACTTGTTGGTCAGGATCTATGAAGGCTGCTTTATTCATTTCATCCTCAGTAGCTTTGTGTGCGTCGTCGGACGGTCCTTCTTGATAAGTGTTAGCAAGCGCACTCTCTTTCTCTGTTTCAGCAACATCTTTTTCAAGACTGGTTGCTTTTTCAGCATCAGTCATCGTTTCTTTTCTTGCTGTTTACGCAACCTTTAACAAGTCTGCTCCCACATCACTTTGTGGAGCCATTGTTGTTTTATAGAAAGGAGGGACTTGTAATTCCTGAGTGTTTGCTGACTCAGCCTCATCTTTGTTTTCAGCAGGGTTTGCATTTCCACTGCTTGGAAGAGCTTTTTCAGCTGCTTCACCAGATTGCCTTCGTCTTGCTCTTTTAGTGAGCTTTTGGTCCTCTGGTGTGTCAGGAATTTCTTCAGAAGATGTGTGGTTATCTACTGAAGGGACTGGGGCTACTTGCTTTCTAGCAGATTTCTTGGTTCTCTTAGCCTTAGTCTTTCCCATTTTAACAACTGTAGCTAAGACATCAGTTGTCTGATTAACAACATTTTCAGCTGTGACTGGTGCTGCATTTTCAGCAGTCTTCCTTGTAATTCTGCGAGTAGTCGCAGTAGGGACTGAAGAAGAGGTATCAATCTCCTTCTTCTTCTCAGCAGCCTCATCTTGATGAGTTGGACTCTTAGATGAAGAAGTTTCTTTCTCAGCAACCTTCTTTTCCTTGGAGGTCTTACTAACATCAGCAAGGGTAGCTGTGTCAGCAAGAGGAGCTTTTGTAGAGGTTTTCTTCTTCCTTGAGCCAACTGCTGAGTGTACTGGTGCAGGAATAGCTTGAGCTTTCTTAGCTTTCAGTTCAGTGGTATGCTTTCCCAGCATCCACACGGATTCTATAGGGAGATTTTCACTAAGGACGAAATCCATCTTCTGCAAGAGGTAGCACAATTTCAGTCCGTAAGAGACATTCTCAGTAGGGCTTACCAGATTATCCTCAACTGAAAACTTAAACTTTTCAGCATTTTCTACAAGTTTGTTAAAAATGAACTTAGCCCAATTAAGCTCAGTTTTAACATTGTTGAAGATAATTCTCAGTAAGTGCCATCCTTTCAGCCCTATTTGGTCTATTCCACCAACTTGAGAGTCTAATACTCTAATTAGAAAGAGGCACACTAATTTGAGTGATTCAATTAGGTTTTTTCTTTTGACATCCACTCTGCTGAACTTTGCAGGTGCCTCTACCCCTTTGATTGGTTCAGGATTTCTAACTTCAGCATAGAAGTTAGCAAGGGTCTCTGTATCGTCAGTCACCTCTTCAAATTCTCTGTTGACTGGAAGCTCAAAGTGATCTGCAATGTCAGTCCATCTCAGGACGACTTGCTTTGATTGAACACTAGTGGTAATCACTTTTTCAGTGACACCATTTGTAGTGACAGTGTTTACAACTGCATTGTTGTAAAACTCAAGCACATCAATGGTACTCAAGCAAGTGGGTGTGGCACTGATGAATTTCATCAGTCCATTGCTTTCCAATAAGTCTACCGCTTCTTGTACGACTCTCCTTCTTCCGAGAGAACATTCATATGCTCTCTTAGGGCGGAAGCACCCCATTGCATCTTACCTTTACACTTTTCAGTGTCTAGATAAGTTCCGTCCATGGGCGATTGTGAAAGTCTGTTGGTCACAATTGTAGGTGCTTGTTGTGTTGCAACATGTGCAGAAGAGGAGCTTTTCAATTTTTGGGACTTGGAAGTTTTTAGGTCTTTTGGGGCAGAGCTAGATGATCCTTTTGGAGCCATCTTCACTTATATATATAGGGAAAAGGAAATCGGAACAGTAAGCTTTGCAAAAGCAAGTTTTGACCGGAGAGTTGCAGAAAAACTCAGAGGTTTGTTTGCGCTTGAAATGGCAAAGTTTCTGTCGGAGTCTGTAAAAGTTTTTGTCTTATGAACAGATCTTATGAACAGACTCCTCTTTATATAGTACTCTGTTGTTTGAGAGTCTTAATTGATTTAAGATCTCAACAAGGTAAAAACAGAGATACGTTGTTTGGAAGATGCACGCGTAATATATTCATAGTGGCCCACTAGCGAGTAACTGTCAGATCGTGTCAATTCTCACAAAATGTACCGTTGGATAAGAGTCTTGATTTAAATCAACGAACCAGATCAACTCATAAGTACTCAATGCCTTTTTAGTTTATCTGTGCCAGAAATATCACAATAATTACATCTTTTTAATCAAGGGATCATAACGTCAATCAAACAAATTATCAAAATGTATCCAAAATGCTTTTGATCTGTGTGTTTGCTGAAATTCCGCCTTAATTAATTACCTCTTTTCCTTTTGATAATCATTTGTATTTCTGAGTTCCTATCTCAGCAAATACATCCTTCGATTGAGATAATATAGTGTAATTATGCGAGTATGCATTTACTTTGCTGAGTTCGCGTCTCAGTTCCTTCCAAGATTGTCGGAATGCCTGTTTCAGCAATCTTTGATTCCTTTTAAATACTGAGTGCCCGTTTCAGTATTTAAGCAAACAAGTTTCCTTAACAAATATTTGTTTGCAAACTTCCATTTGTTTGTTGGATGCCTGTTTCAGCACACTTTAGTAATCAGCTGAATCTTTTAATGAAAACAAGAATTATATCTCGTGCTGAATTACAATTTATTGGGGGTCTACCACAAGTTTTACAACATGCAAATTATTCCTTGTTGATTACCCGTTTCACCAACCTTGTAGTATGTCTCCAAGATATTTTAGGCAAGTTCCAATAACCCAAGTTTGTACCTTAGGATAGAGAACCTATTATCAGGCAGTGTTTTGGTGAAGATGTCCGCAAGCTCATCATCAGTACCTACCTGAATTACCTCAATATCTCCTTTCTCAACATGGTCTCTTATGAAGTGATGTCTAATATCAATGTGCTTAGTTCTTGAATGGAACTTTGGATTTTGCGTGATAGCAATAGCACTTGTATTATCACAGAAGATTGGAGTCTTCTTTTCAAAGATACCATAATCCCTTAATTGTTGCTGATCCATATGATTTGAGCAGTACAACAACCAGCTGCAATATATTCAGATTATGTGGATGAATTTGCCACACAAGTTTGCTTCTTGCTGAACCATGAAATTAGTCTTGTTCCTACGAACTGACATCTTCCAGAGGTACTCTTTCTGTCAAGTGTAGAGCCTCCACGATCAGCATCTGAGTAGCCAACTAGTGACAAACCAGAATCTTTTGGATACCACAATCCAATATTGACAATACCTTTGACATATTTCAGTATTTTAATTGCTTTCTTGTAGTGTGATTCTCTAGGATCAGATTGAAATCTTGCACACACACAAACAGCATACTGAATGTCAGGTCTACTTGTTGTTAAATACAGCAAGGAACCAATGAGCTTTCTATACTTGTGTTGATCAACACATTTGTCTGTTTTAGTATAGCCCATTTTTTTACCAACACTCATAGGGATCTTTTTAGGTTTTTCATCTTCTTGATCCTGAATTTTATGAGCATTTCCTTTGCATACTTTGCTTGATTTATGAATATTCCATCTTTGAGTTGCTTGACTTGAAATCCTAGGAAATAATTCAATTTTCCCATCATACTCATTTCAAACTTGTTTGTCATGAGTTTGGCAAAATCATCACAAAGTTGCTTGTCTTTAGAACCAAATATTATGTCATCCACATAAATCTGGACTAAAAGTAATTTACCATCATGATTTATGGTAAACAAGGTTTTATCAACCTCACCCTTCTTGAAACCATTGTCCAGCAAGAACCTAGCTAAGGTGTCATACCAAACTCTTGGTGCTTGCTTTAGACCATATACAGTTTCTGAAGCTTGTATACCATCTTGGTTTCAGAAGGAAGTTCAAAGCCAGGGGGTTGTTCTAAACAGACTTCTGCAGCAAGTTCACCATTTAAGAATGCACTTTTAACATCCATTTGGTAAACTATAAAGTCGTTATGAGCAGCAAAGGCCAAGAAAAGTATAATTGCATCCAATCTTGCAACTGGTGCATAAGACTCATCATAGTCCAATCCTTCAGTCTGACAGTAACCTTGAGCAACTAAACGTGTTTTATTCCTTGTTACTTCACCAGACTCACTTAGCTTATTTCTGAACACCCACTTAAGACCAATTGCTTTCTTACCTTCAGTAAGGGGTACAAGTTTCCAGACTTTGTTCCTTTCAAATTGATCCAATTCTTCTTGCATTGCCTTGATCCAATCAGAATGCTTTAAAGCTTCTTCTATGGTTTTAGGTTCAATTTCAGATACAAAGCAAGAGATAATGCTTCTACTTCAACTACCATTGCTTGTTCAGCAATGTCCTTGTTAGTAGAAACTTTGGATCTAGTCACTCGGCGATTGTCAATATCACCAATCATATCCTTAGAGGGATGATCTCTAATCCAAATATTAATACGTTTGTTCTTTGGATCTAGACATGTATGCATTTCAGCATGTGACTCTTCAGCACGTGCTTGTTCAACACTATTGGTTTCCGGTTGTGTCTCCACTGATATAGGTTCATCAGCAACTACCTGTTCAGTATTGCTTGTTTGTGGTTAACTCTTCAGTAGACACATGAAGTTGCATTGTTTCAGCAATGTCTGGAGCAACTGCATCTTTAGCCGGGAATTCCTTATCATGAACTATATTTATCTTGACTTGACTTGGTGATGGCATGTCATTGTCAGAATCATCATTAAGTTTAGTGATCTGGACATTTCCAGCTTTAGGTTCAGTTCTTTGTTCGTGTATGAGTAGCTTTTTCATACATTCAGATATTTCTTCTTCAGTAGGAACTCCTTGTTTCTTTCATAGAATACAACATGCACAAATTCTTCAATCTTTTGTGCGTTTTTGTTGTAAACTCTATAAGCTTTTCTATGCAAGGAGTAACCAAGAAATATCGCTTCATCTGCCTTTGGTTGAAATATTCTTAGATATTCTCTACCATTGTTAAGAACAAAGCATTTGCAACCAAATACTCTTAGATGAGTAATGTTAGGATGTCTTCCAACAAATAGCTCATATGGAGTTTTGTTGTATTCCTTAGTTATCAAGCATCTATTTTGAGCATAGCAAGTAGTGTTAATCGCTTCAACCCAATAAGATTCACTTATTTCAGTGTCAGCAAGCATGGTTCTAGCTGCGTCCTTAAGGGTATGATTCTTCCTTTCAGCAACACCATTTTGTTGAGGTGTCCTTACTGAGGATAACTTATGTTGTATGCCTTTAGAAGTGCAATACTCAGTTATGTACTGTTTTACAAACTTAGTACCATGGTCTGTTCTTATGATTTTTACCTTCTCATTTTTCATGACTTCAAGCTTGTTCAGCAAGTTAGGTATTTCAATCCTTGTTTCAGACTTTTGTTTGATGAAAATTACCCAAGTGAATCTTGAATAATCATCCACCACTACCAGACCATACTTCTTGCCAGCATAGCTTGTTGAAGATGATTCAAACAAGTTCATGTGCAAGATTCGTAAAGGTCTTGTAGTTGACGGTACTGCATTGTTCTAAAAAGAGGACTTAGTTTGCTTACCCTGCTGACATGCAGTGCAAGCACAATCCTTCTTAAAAGTGACCTTAGGCAATCCAACTACAAGTGCCTTTTTAGACAGCTTATTCGGCGTCTTGAAGTTTAGGTGACTAGTTCTTTTATGCCATAACCATGCATTTTCAGCAAGGCCTTCGTGATCTGAGATCAGGCATTTTTCGATGATTGCTAAGGACCAATCTACCATGTATAGACCTCCTGATCTTCTAGTAACCATGATTACCTTCTTTGTCTCAAAGTCAATAAGTTTGCATTCATCACTTTTAATTTTGATGAAGTAACCTTTGTCAGCAAACTGACTCATGCTGAACAGGTTGAACTTAAGATTTTTGACATAAAGAACTCCTGTTATGGTAATGCATCCTAACTTCACGTCACCAAAGCCTTTAGTATATGCAAAGCCTCCACCTGCAAATCTTATTGTTGGACCTCCAGACCACCGTCTGTAGTTTATAAGATTTGTTTTGTCGCCCATCATGTGCTTCCTGCAGCCACTATCAAAGTGCCAAATAGGATTGGTTGTCTCGGTGGCTGAAGTCTGCACAATCAATAGTAAACACGTCAATTATCCAGAATGAGATATTCATTAACATGTTTAAAGAGACGACCAGTGGAAACCCAAGCCTCAGATTTTTCAATCTTGACTTGTTTTCTTCTTGCTGAGTAACTAGATGTCTTAGGGGCAAAAGACTTTTGACTTTCACTAGTCAAGTCCACTTTCAAATGTGGTGTCTTGTTTGGTTTTCCCTTTTGCTAAACATACTTTTCAGTAAGTTCTTTTCTAGCAAGATTTCTTCTAGTCCTAGTATTTTGAGTATTGTTATTACTCTTAGGATTTGATTTGTTCATCTCCTTGAAGTATTTTTGCTGGCTTTGCTTATACTCATGGAAAAGCTGGTTTTGCTTGTTTTTGTAACGAAGTCCACTTCTCGGAGTATGCTGAATTTTTGTCTCAGCAACCTTACTTGATTCAGGTTTGTCAGCAAATATCTTCTGATTACTTTTGTTAGTAATCTTGCCTTTTGACTTAACAGATTGCTTTTCAGCAATTTATTTGGCGGAATGCTTTTCAACATCCTTTTTCTGAACAGATTGCTTTTCAACAACCTGTTTAACTTTTGAAGTCTTATTAATTTGAGTAGCAACAGGGGGCTTTTTGGTCATAGGTAAGATTGCATGTTTCAGCAACCTTAGATTGACCAACTTGATAGAGTTCTAGATGAACAATATCAGTAGCACGAACAAAGGTTATTGGTGATTTGTCTTTACTCAAGAGTATCACGTCATCACCTTCATACGTGGCACCTAAACCTTCCTTCTGAGATGGATCTCTCAGATAAGAGTTTAGTTCTGTCAAAGTTTTACTAGCACTCGCATAAGATTTGAAATTTACTTTCATCTTTTTCAGCTCTTGTGTTTCAGCAGGTAACATTAGGATTGAAGATTGATATTCTTTCAATTTTGTTGACATTTGAGTGTCTTTCTCTGTAGCTTCAGCAAGTAGTTTCTTAAGATACGATATTTCAACATCTTTTCGTTCTGATTCATCTTTCAGCAATACATACTTTTCAGTATTTTGCTTAGTCCAATATTCAGCATTTTGTAGTTTCTCTTTCTGTTTGCTCAGAGTTTTCTCAAATCTTTCAATTTCTCCTTGTATCTTTTCAAGATCAATTTCATTTTCCTCATCTAATTCTGAGTCAGTGTTAGGAGAAATTACTTGATCCGCCATTAGACAGAATTCCATGTTTGACACGTCTGGAAATGCTTCCATAGCGATTCCACAAACTTCTTTTCCAAATTCAACGTCCATGGTTGATTCTTCTTCAGTGTGTGAATATTCTTCCTCATTTTCTTTAGTGTTAGTGTCTATGCATAAAGCATCAATCTTAGCTTAAAGCTTCTTCTTTTCTTCAGCAATCATGGCCTTTTTGAACTTCTTTCTTTTGTCAGCACTCTTGCCTTTCAGCAAGGGACACTTGGCCTTGAAGGTTTCTTGCAGTAGAAACAAAGATCATTTCCTATTGCTGGTTCTTCAGATGAAGAGGTGGGTTGAGCTTGCTTATTCAGCGAGCTAGAATCTGTCGTGTATTTGTAGTAGTTATTGCCAAGATGCTTTTTCAGCTTCTCCTTTGCTTTTCTTCTTTCAAGCTCTTTGCTGATGAATTTTCTCATGTTTTTAATAGCCAAGGCACTTTCATCAGCAAGGTCTTTTTCATCCTTCTTTTCAGAAGATGAAACCTTAGTAGCAAGAGCAATGTTCTGCGATTTTTTCAGCAGACACATTTTCTCTTTGCTTTGTCTCATAGTTTACAGCAGCAAGGTGAGAAAACAACTCTGTTGGAGGATATTAGGCATTCCTTGATTATAATAGAAGTTTTGAGTGTGGATCCATTCTTGATTCAAACTTCTGATGATGGTTTTCACCTTCTCAGAGTCTGAATAGAAGTTTCCAGCACCTAAGGAACCATTTCCCTCACAAGAGTTGTGAACCTGAAATCCATGTCTTCCAGTGACTTAGCAGTACCTTGTTTAAAGTTTTGAAACTTTAACTTCAGGACTTCGAGTTTGTTTTCCTTGGTTTTGTCAGATCCAACACACAAATCTCGGATCATCTTCCAAGCTTCCTTAGCATTCTTTGCACCCCACAGTTTGCACTGTATGGTGTCAGGAGTATACCGGATAATGATGTTTCTTGCTTGGCCATCAAGACGGAATCTTGGCTTCATCTGAAGTCCATTCCTCTCTTGGTTTTTGTACGATAGTATCAACCGGTTCTCCTAAGATAGTTTCCTTTCCACTAGTATTTGTGGTCATGTGAGGAAAGCTTCTTTCAACTTTAGTGATCTTGATTGGGCCATCGTTTATGACAGTCACCATCTAATCACTAATGGCCTCAAGATGTAACATCATGTTGTTCGCCATTGTTCATAGTTTTCCAGCTTCAGCAATGGAGCGTCTCCTAAAGACATCCTGCAAAAGCCAACAAACTACCAACCTTGATCAAGTATGAGTGATTTACGGAAAGCACTTTAAAAGGGGATCTAGGTTCAGTGCAGAAGGAATGATACTCCTGCTCTGATACCACTTGTTGGTCCCTTTAGACAACAAGTAGAGACTAGAGGGGGGTGAATAGTCTCTAAAACTTTTTCGTCATCTAAAAACATTCTCAGCAAGGTGCTTTTACTTTATATAAAGAGCTTATGCTGATACTTAAAACAAATTTCTCAGCAAGGTACTTAATACTTGTTCAGTAGTAAGTTTTGCTAATACTTAAATAATCAGAGAGCGGAAGTATTTCGAAATTAAGTGCTTTTTATAAAAAAACTGCTCAACAGGTTTAAGCAAACCAAATTTAAATCAATTCTGGTAAGTAAAGGTTTTTTTAGAGAGACTACAGTAACTAAGATAAAGCTTTACTGAAATGTAAATGCAGTAAGTAAATCACAGAAACACTTTATAGTGGCATTTGAGGGTGGTGTAATCCCTCAACTAGTCCACTTTGTCCTTGCTAGGACTGAATTCACTAAGATAGATGATGAGGTTCGTTACAACACCTAATCTACTAGAATTACAGAAACCAAAGCGCCCTTGCTTTGTTTCCAACCTAACCAGAGAACTATAACCTTGTTCTCCACCAAACTTGGGACACTTATCAGCAAATTCCTACTTGATTAGTTTCCCCTGAATTTCACGCCTGTAAAAGGGTGTTTTATCATTTAGAGAGGTTTTGGGTGAAGATCACTTATGAGATTAACTTTTCAGCTAATACCATGTAATCTTAAGAAACTCAACTTAATAACGTTTCAGTTATAAGTATATTGTTTCTGGGTGTCAAGACTATTTCTTGTTTAGGAGAAAGAACACTTAACCAATTTCTTAGCTAAAGTTCTACTTCTTCACAAGTAGCTTTTGTTTCATGCTTAAGTCTTGGGTCGGATCTTTTGACAGTAGTGAGCTTAAGAAAGATGTGAGTTTGAAAGCACAAGTGAGGGTAAGATCACGTTGTTGACACACTTTCTTTCACTGCCTAAGGGTCTCTATTTATAGTGATTTCTTGGTACCGTTTTTGAATTTTAAAATTCTAAGCCGGAGCCAAAAAATGTCACTATCTTGCTATGAAGGTACTGTCAGCAGCGTGTTCAACTTTTTCAGAACGGCATGCTTTTCATTTAATGCTCTTTGACCTGTTTCCACGTTTGAAACTTGGAGCTCAAATGAAAGTACTACTTCAGCAAGTAAGGTCACATGTAGTTACTTTAGTACGTTGTATCAGCTCAGCAGACTCAAGTTTTACACTTGTGTTTTCTTCTTTGCTGAAATATGTAGTTTAGTTAACTTTACTATGTGCCTTATATAGATACCAAATCTCAGCAAACTTCAAGTCTTCTTGTCTTCAAATCTTCAATTCTTCAGAGTGGTTCTTATACTTGAATAGATTGTTTCAGCAAGCAACGTACATCATCAGCAAACAAAAGAACCTATCTAGTACCTATACTAAGTTTTCAGCAAATGTTCCTCTTTTACAATGTCCTTTAAAAATTCTAATTTTCTATGGACCTTAAGAGTACTAATCACTGGACTGTTCTTAATTCAGCCTAGTAATCTGTTCATCAAAATTACAAGTTTCCTAACATGATCGTCACATCATCTATGCCCTGCCACCCCTATCTTTCGTACAACCCTTTGAAGGCATGGAAAACTTGTATGATCATGCTGCTCATCTCCAGTCAACGATCAATGTTCTATTGCTTGTTACCCGCAAAAGACTCGAAGCAGCAAGGATTTGGCCGTACGTGTCCAGGACGGGGTGAAACAAAATAAAGTTGAATTCGACGTTGTGAAAATTTACGTTACATCTGTCATCGTGATTTTTGTCGTTGAAAAAGGAAGAATTGGCTATCGATCGGCTAATAAATGTATCTTTGTGTACTATATGTTTGTATGAACTTTGAACGTCGTTGTAGAACGTCATTCAAATTTATGGTTTAAACTCTATTTTGATGTATTGAAGCTGAAGCCTTTGCGTTATATATGCTATCAATTCGACTACCATTCCATGTTTTTAGTCGTGCAAACTTCTCATGACTTGTGGCGCAAAATAAATGAAACCTGGACACACCACTTGGCTTTGAAATAGAAGTTATATTTTAGAAGTGAACCAAAATTTAAATTTTTGGTTGATGAGCTGAAGCTCATTGAGCCCCTCACTATCAATTAGCTGTATTGAAAAAATCCCTTTTCATGTGTTGGATTATTGTTCCTCGGACTCATGTCATAAAAAAATTTCCTAGGTGAAACAACTACGTCCTTTTTGCCAGTATGGTGCAATTCATCAAATTGTATAAGTTTATGTGGCCTTATCAATAAGATTGATTATATCTTTGCTCTGTATAGTATCTCATGGTATATTGATAGACATTTGATCCAGCTGCATATTTTGAAAGATCACCTCTAAATTTCCAGCTAAGTCTCATCAATCCAATATCAAAGTTGGGAATGATGACAACTAAGTTGTTTGAAAATTATCTCTGATTCAATTAGACACAAGATTTGTGCTCACACATCATTAATTTGTTGGTGGCTTGAAAGAACGTTCAAAGGTGACTTTTTGGAGTTGGTTCTCACGCAACCACATGTATTCTAAGAAAAATGCAGACCCAAAAGAAGTTCTTGAATTTTCAGTCAAAAAATTAGCTCACCTGTTACTGCCTTTTTTTGACAGATGATAAGGATAACATTGAGCCACTCCCTACTGCATTCATTTTATTGTAACTGCAAAGGTACTAGAGGGGAACTTTTTTTTTACATAGACCTCCTAAACAATAGCTATGTTTCATCTATTCTGATTCAAAGTTGTCAAGGGACCTGCTTCCTCCCTCCAAATTTTTCTCTGCAGTGATTACACACAAGCTTAGTTCTCTAATATCATTAATATGAGCTTGTTGGAAAGCTAAAAGATAGCTTTTTGGAGCTGGTTCACACGCAAACACGCAAACACACTAGTATACAAAGTTGTCAAGGAACCTGCTTCCTTCCAGTTGGAGTTTTCTATGCGGTGATTAGACACAATCTTGGTGATCAAATCTCATTAATATGAGCTTGGAGGAAAGCTGAAAGATGACTTTTTCTTGCTGGTTCACGCGCAAACACACTAATATACAAACATATTTCCCACAAGAATGAGCCACTCCCCACAAATCTCATTCATCACTGCTACCTTGCAATGTAATCACCAACTAGCAACGACACTTATAAAATTTCCCATACTTTTATTGATTTCCTAGTTAATCTAGTATCCAGGTGTGGCAAGCTACGTCCTTTTTTCACCTTATGTAAAATACAGATTGATAATAATTCGACCTGAATTAAATTATACAAAATATTGTTTGATCGTTTTCATAAAAAATGTGATTATATGGGTCAGCTACTTGGCAAAAGATCTACTATTGAAGTTGTAGTAGAGATGACAAAACTGACAGCGGAAGGTAGTTAACTTCTTTCATAACCTTAAACTTTGTTGTTTGTGTTACTCAATATATCCTTAGCTGTTTTTTTCAGAATGGGATTATTCCTTTTTACCTTTAATATTGGTTGTTGAGCAGTATTTAATCTTCAACTACACCAAGTTACTTCATGTTGTTCTCCCTATAAATTGGACATCACTTCAGCACTTTAGCTCCCATCAACAAACATCTCTAAAATTAAAATATTAACTCCTCTTCCTTTGTCTGCAATGTCTCCCACAGATGTGAACCGGCTTGCTTCTACGAAACACAAGACAACGAGTGGTACAACAACAAGTTTCCAAAGGACCATGTGGAGTACATGGTTTTTTTTCTGGAGAAATTGGCTTCCAACTCTTCAATTTGGGAGTGGCCTGGTAATATTGCAAGGGGGTAATATTGCAAGGGGCATGCAGACGTTCAAGAACAAGATGGCTGACCGGGTCAAGAAAAGCTACTCTGTTGACGAGATTTATGCTACAATCAACCAGCTCTTCAAGAGGCACTGCACAATGCAGTGGTTGATCCATGAAACTGAGCTGGTTTGGGAGGCCAGAACCAACAAGTTCAAGGGCACTCCTAAGCAATGGAGAGAAGTAGTTGAGGTAAAAATTTCATTCATTTTGACTCCCTTGTAAACATATATCATTTTCTAGTTCATAATTTGGTTTTCAATATTTGTGGCAGGAGGACAATGCCGCCTTGGATTACTACGTTGCTAGTGATCCACTCTATGGCGAACTTGCGTTAATATTCAAAGGCACCAACTTTGAAACGGCTCCTAACTCTGTCTCGGACTACTCAAACTCTATGGATGATGAAAGTAGTGGGAACACTATTTTTCTGTTTCGTGCTGGGACATATCAGGACCCGATCACTGATGAACCAGAATTTGTCAGATTCTAATTAATCAAATAAATTTGTATTTAGCCAAAGGCAATTCACAACTACAACGAAAACCGTAGTGTAGCAGTAAAATAACCTCGAGTGTCGATCTCTAAGGACTATAACTAGCTTTATCTAATCTAACTTAAACTATAAAATCAACAAACTACTTAGCAAAGGTTTTTCTTATCAGATAATGGAGGCTGGTGATAGTATGATCATTCAAAGCATAGCAGGTTAATAATCATGCATGAAGTACCCGATCGTTTTGCATAGAGATCTTTGATCAATGAATTGTCCAATTGTGTTCGTTATAATTCAACACTACGAAGATAAAGGTTTTAGATAGATCAAAGAAATAAAACAATAACTCAAAGTCTAATTCGCTTTACAGCCATCAGCATAATTATTAACCCTTCGCTAAGAAATCACATACTATCACCAACAATAAGTTTAGCTACTCATAGATGTCATGCAATCAACAGAAATCATAGCAAGATTGAATGAAAACATGTTGAAAGATAAATAAATATAAATAGAAAAACTGTAAGATACAATGTTACCGAAGGTCGTCAATCTCCGAAGAATCGCGATCTTACAATCTCCAAAACGATAAGAAAAAGTATTTCCTAAGCTAAGAATCCCCAGAACAGGCTCTGGAGAATTCCTACCTAAAACTGATGAGAAAGGTGAGAGAAAAGGTCTGAGAAAGTATGAAAAACGGAGAAAACTGAGCAAAAGGTGTGAGAAAGTATGAAAAACGGAGAAACTGAGCAACTATATATAGGCATTCGGCAGGTGTGGGGCGAGTCGCCCCACACACCAGGCGATTCGCCTGGTGTGGGGCAGTTCGCCCCACGTCCCGGGCGACTCGCCCGGGACCTCCAGTCGGCTGGTTACGCGTTTTCGACGCGTTTTTGGATTTCTTTTCCTTTCCGAACTCGGTTTTTGCCTTCTAGTGACCTTTTAGCCTTCAGACTCGACCCCTAGACTTCAAATCCTATCCGAAATCTTCTAGATACTCCAAAAAGGCCTTCGGAACACCAATTCCTTGTCTATTTCAATATAATTGCCCGGAAAACCTCGTTTTTCACCCAAAACCTGTAAAATACAAACTAAAGGGAAACGTGACACTATTCTAATAAAATGCACTAAAATATAGGTAAATTAACATAGAGGATAGCTAAATTGGTGAAAAAAGACTCGAATGAAAGTGAAAAATACACGTTCATCGAACTCCCCAAACCGAACCTTTGCTTTTCCTCAAGCAACTAAGCTAGAATCTAATGCAAAAAACAATGCAACACAAAAAATGGAGTCTCATGCCAAATGAAATGAACTAATCTATTGAATCTATCAAAAAACATATGAATACAAACCATACAAAACATAACATGACTATAGGTTGAAGAATGCCTCGATTGACTCATACACATTCACATAAGCACTTATGTCAAGACAAGATAGTCTCTCGTAACATTCTCTACCTGGACCTAGTCAGTGACGACGTAATGAAACATGTTAGTATACGAATGGTTGTCCTGTGCCTATGAAACTGAGGACTTACTACTGTTCACCAAGTTAAGACTTTTCCTCAAAGAGGTCGAACCAATACTGGCTCTCATCAAACGGAGGAGGGTTCCCTAAAAGATAACACTCCCCTATTCTACCCATCTCTCAAGCAAAGCCTTAAGCTATTCACCACTTCCTGAATGGCAGGACAAGGGTGGTCCGTAAGAAAATACGGTCAGAGCTACCCCTAGGGTACGCAGCGGAATTTCAAAAATTTTCTTAACATACAGGTTAATTGATTATGCATATGTCGTATATATATAAACACACGTCAATTAGAAGACTAACCTTACTTCCAAAGAAGCTTCCAAGTCTTCGTAATAATCCGGTGTATCTTCTCCTTCGTTGAAGTCGAAGATATCTACAATGCTCCTTATATCTGCAAGACAATAAGAGTTAGTTTCCAGCTCCTAGAACCTCAACCTTGGTATCCACGGATGAACAGCCTATCAGAAGAATGCTAGGATATTCTTTGTGACCAAGAAGACGGGGCGGCAATTCCTCCGGTGGTGGTGCGCGCGTGTGGGTGGCTAAGGGAGGAGGGGAGAGCTTTTATTTTCTCTAAGAAAACTGGGTAGAATAACTGTGTTCAAAACTGTGTGTAAAACTCTCTCTAATACTCTACTATATATAGTAGTCTATAGAAGCCTAAAGCATAAGCAATTAGACTTCGTAAAGGAATAAGAATCTAATTCTTATCGCACAAGGAAACCAATATCAAGTCTAGATTCATTCTCAATCAAATTAAAACTCAATCAGGAAAATCTAAATTATCCCTTGGACTTCTAATAGAGGAAGGAGTCGAAGTCCTTCCCCTACCCAGCCACGCGCGCGCGCGCGCCTAGTCCTACGGGAGGTAGGTCCCACTTTTGGGACCAACTTATATTTCTAAGGCAATCCAAACTCCAAGTTGATTTTTGCCCAAGTGCATATGTTAATTCTAAATTAACATATCCTTCCTAATCGATCCTCCATTATATTTCTAAAATATAATCTTTAATTGTATTTATGTAAAATACAATTAATTAGCCAATTCAATTAATAATTCCAAATCATTAATTGAGCCACCAAATATTATAATTAATTCCAAATTAATTATAATCCATCAATCACAATTAATTCCAAATTAATTGCGATTCCATCTTCAAGGATATTCTGATAGACTGAATCACCACATGGTGTGACCCATAGGGCCTCACCGTATTAAGCAAGTCCTAGACTAGGCAACATGGAATTCCTAGACGGTTCCATTTGCAATATTAATACGTGAGGACGTTTGAGAGGTTTCTCAAAGCTAACCATTTCGTTGCGAAGCCTGTCGCGCTCAACACGGCGATGGTAACGTCCCTTCATCTGACTTGCTCGAATGTATCTAGGATCGATGAAGTGTCTATCCCAATAATACATCCACGGGCGTCTCAGGGAGTTGCTTGGTTAAGATATACTTATGACCATCATAATATATCATTTGCACTGGCCAGTGACTTTACCAACACAACTATGCAGACTATGAGCAGTGCTCTCCTGTGCTACACTTGAGAGATGAATCCTTCACAGAATCACTTATCACCCCCATTTGTATTTAGCCATAATCCTGGATTGTGTCTTAGGTCAGCTGCTTATTCAGAGCTGACATCGACGGGTCCACCAAGGATATGGGGCAACAAATGTGATGATAAAGTCCTGTAAGTACAAAGGACGAATGGCATCACTTCGACAACTCACCGGTTCCCATAGACACGTCGGTGTAGAGTATACATCGATGGGAGTGAGTGGGTACTTCCATTGTTCGATAAAGCTTCTTCGAACAACTATGCGCAGTTATGGGAACGTTTCTCGATTGTGCAACAATCCGTTCCGTGGCCGTGGGATCGGCTCACACTTGCTCCAACAAGTTTAACCTCCACGCATACTAGTCTTGTCAGGTTCATTCAGACCCCCACATCCGAGATGAACCACGACTAGGGAGAGTTTGGGATAGATGATAACTCACATAGCTCCCACTAACTGTGTGATCGGTCATCTATCCGAGGGGACATGTTTAATATCAATACAGACAGTAATAAAGATATGACATGCTACAGCCTGGTGTAATATAAATATGAAAGCGATACTCAATAGTAAAATGCAACAAACATATATTATATTACGTTGACCTGTGTAATAGTACATATATGCCCTCTATAAGGGCACCATGCCCTTAGTAAAGGCTGTCTGTAGGACATATACACTATCAATCTCCCACTTGGACTAGAGCCAGTCACCTTTATGCCTAATGCCCATATTACCATAATGTCTTAAGTGGACTTCCAATGATAAGACCTTAGTGAAAAGATCTGCCACGTTGTCCGTGGTAGAGACACGTTCTATACTAACTTCTCCTCTATCTATAATCTCACGTATAACGTGATATTTTCTAAGTACATGTTTGTTCTTGTTTGTAGGTCTAGGCTCCCTAGCTTGAGCGACGGCGCCCGTGTTGTCATAATAAATCGTTATTGGACTGGGAGCAGGAACAACCCTCAATTCCTTCAAGAACTCTGTAATCCAGACAGCTTCTTTCGATGCTTCTGATGCAGCAATGTACTCGGCCTCTGTGGATGAGTCAGCAACCGTGGCTTGCTTAGAACTCTTCCAACAGACAGCTCCTCTGTTCAATTTGAATACGTATCCTGTCTGTGACTTAAAGTCATCAGGATCTGATTCAAATCCAACGTCGACATACCCAGACATCTTTAATTCTGGTTCTCCACCAAACACCAAGAACATTTCTTTAGTCCGTCTAAGGTAATTAAGAATGTTCTTCACAACAGTCCAGTGAGGTACTCCTGGATTTTGTTGGTGTCGACAAGGGACACTAAGCGCGTATGCCACATCGGGCCTTGTGCAATTCATTGCATACATTATAGACCCTACTGCCGAAGCATAGGGCACACGACTCATTGCATTTCTTTCTTCATCAGTTTTAGGACCATCCTTAACTGATAAGACAATCCCATGCCTAGCTGGGAGAAAGCCTCTCTTTGAGTCATCCATCTCATAACGCTTCAGTATTTTGTCGATGTAGGTGGACTGTGTCATTCCCAACATCCTCTTGGATCTATCTCTAAAGATCTTGATCCCTAGGATGTAGTTCGCTTCACCCAAGTCCTTCATCGAGAAGGTACTTGATAACCAAACTTTAGTCTCTTCTAGCATAGAGACATTGTTTCCCATGATCAAAATGTCATCTACATAAATGATCATGAAAACAACTCCTTTGTTGCTGTGTCTCGCGTAGACACAGGGATCTTCCTTGCTTCTGATGAAGTCAAACAATTTGACAGCTTCATCAAAGCGGATATTCCAGCTCCTTGACGCTTGCTTTAGCCCATAGATGGATCTTTGTAATTTGCATACAGCAGTTGGCCTGGTTTTACTAATAAAACCTTCCGGCTGTACCATATAGACCTCTTCCTCAAGGTTGCCATTGAGGAAGGCTGTCTTTACATCCATCTGCCAGATTTCATAATCATAGTAGGCAGCTATCGCAAGTAGAATTCGAATGGACTTCAATTTTGCTACCGGTGAAAAGGTTTCATCGTAATCGATGCCATACCTTTGTGTGTAGCCTTTCGCCACAAGCCTAGCTTTGTGCGTTTGTACCTTGCCATCGGCATCTGTCTTTCGCTTAAAGACCCATTTGCACCCAATTGGTCTAACCCCTTGGGGCAAGTCTACCAAGTTCCAAACTTGCTTCTGGTACATTGAATCCATTTCTAATTCCATGGCCTCTTGCCATTTGTCTAAGTCAATATCAATTATTGCCTCTTTGTAGGTCTCGGGATCTTTCCGATCTGATAAACCGACATCAAGTTCACTGATGTCTTCTATCATAAGGCTTTGCTTCTGAGGTCCTCTTAGGATCCTCTTCGACCTATGGAGCTCGACTTGTTCTGGTGCTTTTCTTTTCTGGCTTCGTGTAACACGAACATTATCAGTGGGTACTGATACAGCTTGTCGTTGGGCGCGACCCTGTTCCCTTGCGGGAGGCTGCTCTTGTGCAACTTGTTGCACAGGTTGGTTGACAACGGGTTCTATAGGTGTGGTTTCAACTGTTGATCTAATCACAGGACTCCCACTGACTATGACATGCCTTGCAAGTGTCATATCATCACCCTTGTCTGCTTCGAAAGCTCCCACTGAACTTGAGTCCAAATCAGAAGATTTAGAGACCTCATGTTCGCGCATGTCAAAGTCTTGAATTTCTTCACGTTCTATCATATCATCTAACCTCTCTTCTTCGAGGTATTCAGCTTCTACAAAAATTCACGTTTCTAGACACGATCACCTTGTGATCTTCAGCATGATAGAATTCATAGCCTCTCGTCTGACGAGGATAGCCTATGAAATATACTTTGACACCCTTGGCATCTAACTTATCAGTGAGCATCAGCTTGACTATCGCATGACAGCCCCAAGGTCTAAGATAGCCTAGTGAAGGCTTCTTTCCCTTCCATAACTCATAAGGAGTTTTCTCCACTGATTTAGATGGTACACGGTTCAGAATGAAGATTGCAGTTTGTAGTGCATATCCCCACAGATACTTTGGAAGAGTCGAGAATCCAATCATTGATCTTACCATGTCTAACAGGGTTCGATTCCTCCTCTCAGACACACCGTTTAACTGTGGTGTTCCAGGAGGAGTCCATTGCGATTGAATCCCATTTTCCTTCAAGTAATCGAAAAATTCTTCACTAAGGTATTCACCTCCTCGATCTGATCGAAGAGTGACTATCCTTAGGTTCAATTCATTCTCGACCTCATTCCTAAACTCCTTGAATTTCCCAAAGGTCTCGGATTTATTCTTCATAAGATAAATATATCCATACCTTGAGAAATCATCAGTAAAGGTAACGAAGTAAGGATAACCCCCACGCGCATGGACTTTAAACGGTCCACATACATCGGTATGTATGAGCTCTAAGTAGCGAGTGGCACGAACACCTTGTCCAACAAAAGGTTTGTTCGTCATCTTACCCTTAACACAAGATTCACATGTACCATATGATTCGAAATCAAATGGTTCTAAGTAGTCTAACTTCCTTAGTCTTTGAATCCGTGTTTCATTGATATGGCCTAGCCGACAATGCCATAGATAAGATGGATTATTCTTCTTACTTGAAGACAGTTGTTTGTTATGTATTTGAAATAAAGGTAGACTACTTTGCAAAATATATAAACCATTCACCAAGCGAACCTTTCCATAATATTGATCATTTAATGAAAAATAACAAGTATTATTCGCAAATCGAAAGGAAAAACCCATATTGTCTAACAATGGAATGGAAATAATATTTCTGACAATGGATGGAACAAAATAAACATTATCAAGTTCTAAACATTGTCCCGAAGGTAAATCTATCTTGCTGCGTCCAACGCGTTTGGCTTCAACTGGATTGCCGTTCCCAACATGCAAGTCGATTTCACCTTGCTTGACTAGCCTGTGATTAATTAGCCCCTGCACATTATTACAAATGTGTGAGCCACAGGATGTATCTAATACCCAACCATTGGAGTCAAAAGTAGTCATGTTCATTTCAATAACAAACATACCTGAGCCAGAAGCTGATGACTTCTTGGCTTGATCTGCCCTAAGCTTAGGGCAATCTTTCTTCCAATGTCCTTTCTGCTTACAGAAAAGACATTCATCTGTGCGCACCGTTCCGCTTCTCTTGAACTTCCTTTTCTGGTTCGGACGCTTTGGCTTATCACTCCAAGTGTTAGCCTTGGCTCCCGACTTTCCCTTACCCTTAGCACCTTTGCTTTTCGGGTTTTGATTCGACGGTTTCCCAACAAGCATGATCGACTTTTCCTTCTTAGGAAGAGTTTGATTATATGTCTTCAGCAGATTATGAAGTTCAGGCAGTGTTACGTCCTTTGCATTCATCGTGTAATTAATGATGAACTGCGAATACGAACTCGGCAATGATTGAAGGACAAAGATCACCATGATCTTGTTCTCTAGCTTAATGCCGGCATCGGCAAGCTTTTCAAAGAGACCAATCATTTTGAGAACATGCTCAGACATGTTCCCTCCTTTACTGAGCTTGCATCTGTGTATGTCTTTGATCAAATCAAATTCAACACTTCTAGCTGTCGTCTTAAAGAGCGACTCAAGATGTTTCAACATCTCATACGGCAACATGCTTTCATGTTGCCTCTGCAGCTCATTGCTCATTGCCACCAGCATAATACACTGCGCGGATCTAGCATCCTCAAGATGCTTATCAGACCTTGCCTAGTTGGCTTGATTCCAAGCAGCAACCTGATCGGCAGTCTGATTTTCGGGGCACACGGGAATGACCTCGTCCAAGACGTACTCAATCTTTTCGTACCTCAGAACCAAACGTATATTCCTGATCCAATCTAGGAAGTTTGGTCCGGTTAAAATTTTCTTCTCCAAGACAGCACGGAGCGAGATACTCGCCATATCTAATATCCTAAGGAGAAATAATATAGAACGAAAACAATAAATCAACTATTGAAATATCATTTCTAAATACACAGTCAACATAACTAAACAACAAGGTCCTTTAGCTGTTTAGCTCCCACTATTTTCACATATGCTTGCCCCCACAACAAACAACGGGTAATGTCCAACAAGTTACCGTAGTGGCCAAGATCCAAATCCATATCATGCCATACTCCAACGGGGGCTGGTCGCATAGCATAATATGACCGGTAGGACTAGTAAGACTATCCAATTGCGTCACGCAACTCTTGGTTGTAAATCTAATTTAACCCGATGCCCTACATATTGTACCTATCGAGGTCGCTAGATACAACATGCAGTAAGTCATAACCACAGGCTTACTCTAATCTGACGATTACTGCGAGTCTGTAAGACGAGGTCGCCAATACAAGAAAACGCAATGAAAGTTCAGAATTAAAGCACCCTATGGAAAGCATCTCAGAAATACATACATATATATATTTTTGTACTTATATTGGTTGGGGCTTGTAGCTTGAGGGTTGTTATCAGTCATCTACAAACAAATAAGGGCGCCGCCTACCCATCATGCATGAACGGTCTACACGTAATGGATGCCGCCTATCCATTCTAGTTCTAAACGCAGTCAAGCACATAATGGGTGCCGCCTACCCATACATAAATACGCGGTCCGACATATAAGAGGGCGCCGCCTACCCTCGCATGCATAGCGGTCGAACGGAATGAAAAAAACATGGTATTTAAACATGCATTGTCAAACAATAGCATATTGAGCATATGAAACAAGTAGTAGCCTATGTGGATGACAAATGACTTCATAATTTCATTATGAAAATTATAATCCCATACTTATAATCTCTATGAAATAATTGAAAATTTGGACTAGATTGAATATTCGAAAATTCTATTGACCAAGTAGCAATTTTCGAAAACCCGAAGGACTTAATTGTAATTTCAAAAACCTTGGAGGTGTTAAATCTAAAATTCAAAAGTAGAAGGACTAATTTGCAATAAACAATAAATTGATAAATTACAAATAAGCCCTTTAACTTTATACCAATTAAATTTAACGCCTCTAGTTTAAAATAATTACAATTAAATCATATTTATATTCCAAATATAAAATTCAATCCTCAAAACTTTCAAAATTCGATTTTGGGTCCAACCCGAATATATATATATATATATATATATATATATATATATATATATATATATATATATATATATATATATATATATATACATATATATATATATATATATATATATTTTATTTTGAAAACGTGGGACGGGACCCGTCCCCCCGGTGCCCGCGGCACGCGGGTACCGGTTGCCCGCGTCCGCAGGCGCCGCTATTCCTCCGGTGGTGGTGCGCGCGCGTGGGTGGCTAAGGGAGGAGGGGAGAGCTTTTATTTTCTCTAAGAAAACTGGGTAGAATAACTGTGTTCAAAACTATGTGTAAAACTCTCTCTAATAGTCTACTATATATAGTAGTCTATAGAACTCTAAAGCATAAGCAATTAGACTTCGTAAAGGAATAAGAATCTAATTCTTATCGCACAAGGAAACCAATATCAAGTCTAGATTCATTCCCAATCAAATTAAAACTCAATCAGGAAAATCTAAATTATCCCTTGGACTTCTAATAGAGGAAGGAGTCGAAGTCCTTCCCCTACCCAGCCACGCGCGCGCGCGCGCCTAGTCCAACGGGAGGTAGGTCCCACTTTTGGGACCCACTTATATTTCTAAAGCAATCCAAACTCCAAGTAGATTTTTGCCCAAGTGCATATGTTAATTCTAAATTAACATATCCTTCCTAATCGATCCTCCATTATATTTCTAAAATATAATCTTTAATTGTATTTATATAAAATACAATTAATTAGTCAATTCAATTAATAATTCCAAATCATTAATTGAGCCACCAAATATTATAATTAATTCCAAATTAATTATAATCCATCAATCACAATTAATTCCAAATTAATTGCGATTCCATCTTCAAGGATATTCTGATAAACTGAATCACCACATAGTGTGACCCATAGGGCCTCACCATATTAAGCAAGTCCTAGACTAGGCAACATGGAATTCCTAGACGGTTCCATTTGCAATATTAATACGTGAGGACGTTTGAGAGGTTTCTCAAAGCTAACCCTTTCGTTGTGAAGCCTGTCGCGCTCAACGCGGCGATGGTAACGTCCCTTCATCTGACTTGCTCGAATGTATCTAGGATCGATGAAGTGTCTATCCCAATAATACATCCACGGGCGTCTCAGGGAGTTGCTTGGTTAATATATACTTATGACCATCATAATATATCATTTGCACTGGCCAGTGACTTTACCAACACAACTATGCAGACTATGAGCAGTGCTCTCCTGTGCTACACTTGAGAGATGAATCCTTCACAGAATCACTTATCACCCCCATTTGTATTTAGCCATAATCATAGATCGTGTCTTAGGTCAGCTGCTTATTCGGAGCTGACATCGACGGGTCCACCAAGGATATGGGGCAACAAATGTGATGATAAAGTCCTGTAAGTACAAAGGACGAATGGCATCACTTCGACAACTCACCGGTTTCCATAGACACGTCGGTGTAGAGTATACATCGATGGGAGTGTCCGGTGGGTACTTCCATTGTTCGATAAAGCTTCTTCGAACAACTATGCGCAGTTATGGGAACGTTTCTCGATTGTCCAACAATCCGTTCCGTGGCCGTGGGATCGGCTCACATTTGCTCCAACAAGTATAACCTCCACGCATACTAGTCTTGTCAGGTTCATTCAGACCCCCACATCCGAGATGAACCACGACTAGGGAGAGTTTGGGATAGATGATAACTCACATAGCTCCCACTAACTGTGTGATCGGTCATCTATCCGAGGGGACATGTTTAATATCAATATAGACAGTAATAAAGATATGACATGCTGCAGCCTGGTGTAATATAAATATGAAAGCGATACTCAATAATAAAATGCAACAAACATATATTATATTACGTTGACCTGTGTAATAGTACAATTATGCCCTCTATAAGGGCACCATGCCCTTAGTAAAGGCTGTCTCTATGACATATACACTATCATGGTCTAGAACAGATGACACTCAAACAAACGAAAAATTACAACACGATTACGAACATTACATGAATTGAAAAATGAGACACAACACTTTGCTAAACTGCTTTTTGGCTCTTTTTTATGGACCCTTCTTTGCTTTTTTGGGTCTTTTCTTTTTTTTTTTTTTTTTCTTTTCCAGTTCTTTTTTCCTTTTTCTCGAATTTTCTTTTTTCTTTTTTTTTTTCGATTTTTT
Source organism: Plantago ovata (assembly GCA_028274465.1). Lineage (NCBI taxonomy): Eukaryota > Viridiplantae > Streptophyta > Magnoliopsida > Lamiales > Plantaginaceae > Plantago > Plantago ovata. Next base: position 115,371,084 of record CM051455.1, on the reverse strand, counting down.
TTTATCCAACAGTAGCACAACGAAAAAGAAACAAAAATGACAAACAAACGACCTCCCCAAACCTATTCGAAAGAATAGGTTTGAGTACAAAGTTTACGAAAAAGGAAACAGACTCACAACACACTAAAAATTGAAAAACAAGTCTAAAGATAGCGTAACCCCCTCCCCAAACCTATTCCAAATTAATTGCGATTCCATCTTCAAGGATATTCTGATAAACTGAATCACCACATAGTGTGACCCATAGGGCCTCACCATATTAAGCAAGTCCTAGACTAGGCAACATGGAATTCCTAGACGGTTCCATTTGCAATATTAATACGTGAGGACGTTTGAGAGGTTCTCAAAGCTAACCCTTTCGTTGTGAAGCCTGTCGCGCTCAACGCGGCGATGGTAACGTCCCTTCATCTGACTTGCTCGAATGTATCTAGGATCGATGAAGTGTCTATCCCAATAATACATCCACGGGCGTCTCAGAGAGTTGCTTGGTTAATATATACTTATGACCATCATAATATATCATTTGCACTGGCCAGTGACTTTACCAACACAACTATGCAGACTATGAGCAGTGCTCTCCTGTGCTACACTTGAGAGATGAATCCTTCACAGAATCACTTATCACCCCCATTTGTATTTAGCCATAATCATGGATCGTGTCTTAGGTCAGCTGCTTATTCGGAGCTGACATCGACGGGTCCACCAAGGATATGGGGCAACAAATGTGATGATAAAGTCCTGTAAGTACAAAGGACGAATGGCATCACTTCGACAACTCACCGGTTCCCATAGACACGTCGGTGTAGAGTATACATCGATGGGAGTGTCCGGTGGGTACTTCCATTGTTCGATAAAGCTTCTTCGAACAACTATGCGCAGTTATGGGAACGTTTCTCGATTGTCCAACAATCCGTTCCGTGGCCGTGGGATCGGCTCACACTTGCTCTAACAAGTATAACCTCCACGCATACTAGTCTTGTCAGGTTCATTCAGACCCCCACATCCGAGATGAACCACGACTAGGGAGAGTTTGGGATAGATTATAACTCACATAGCTCCCACTAACTGTGTGATCGGTCATCTATCCGAGGGGACATGTTTAATATCAATATAGACAGTAATAAAGATATGACATGTTGCAGCCTGGTGTAATATAAATATGAAAGCGATACTCAATAGTAAAATGCAACAAACATATATTATATTACGTTGACCTGTGTAATAGTACAATTATGCCCTCTATAAGGGCACCATGCCCTTAGTAAAGGCTGTCTCTAGGACATATACACTATCATGGTCTAGAACAGATGACACTCAAACAAACGAAAAATTACAACACGATTACGAACATTACATGAATTGAAAAATGAGACACAACACTTTGCTAAACTGCTTTTTGGCTCTTTTTTATGGACCCTTCTTTGCTTTTTTGGGTCTTTTCTTTTTTTTTTTTTTTCTTTTCCAGTTCTTTTTTCCTTTTTCTCGAATTTTCTTTTTTCTTTTTTTTTTCGATTTTTTTTATCCAACAGTAGCACAACGAAAAAGAAACAAAAATGACAAACAAACAACCTCCCCAAACCTATTCGAAAGAATAGGTTTGAGTACAAAGTTTACGAAAAAGGAAAATAGACTCACAACACACTAAAAATTGAAAAACAAGTCTAAAGATAGCGTAACCCCCTCCCCAAACCTATTCCAAATTAATTGCGATTCCATCTTCAAGGATATTCTGATAAACTGAATCACCACATAGTGTGACCCATAGGGCCTCACCATATTAAGCAAGTCCTAGACTAGGCAACATGGAATTCCTAGACGGTTCCATTTGCAATATTAATACGTGAGGACGTTTGAGAGGTTTCTCAAAGCTAACCCTTTCGTTGTGAAGCCTGTCGCGCTCAACGCGGCGATGGTAACGTCCCTTCATCTGACTTGCTCGAATGTATCTAGGATCGATGAAGTGTCTATCCCAATAATACATCCACGGGCGTCTCAGGGAGTTGCTTGGTTAATATATACTTATGACCATCATAATATATCATTTGCACTGGCCAGTGACTTTACCAACACAACTATGCAGACTATGAGCAGTGCTCTCCTGTGCTACACTTGAGAGATGAATCCTTCACAGAATCACTTATCACCCCCATTTGTATTTAGCCATAATCATGGATCGTGTCTTAGGTCAGCTGCTTATTCGGAGCTGACATCGACGGGTCCACCAAGGATATGGGGCAACAAATGTGATGATAAAGTCCTGTAAGTACAAAGGACGAATGGCATCACTTCGACAACTCACCGGTTCCCATAGACACGTCGGTGTAGAGTATACATCGATGGGAGTGTCCGGTGGGTACTTCCATTGTTCGATAAAGCTTCTTCGAACAACTATGCGCAGTTATGGGAACGTTTCTCGATTGTCCAACAATCCGTTCCGTGGCCGTGGGATCGGCTCACACTTGCTCCAACAAGTATAACCTCCACGCATACTAGTCTTGTCAGGTTCATTCAGACCCCCACATCCGAGATGAACCACGACTAGGGAGAGTTTGGGATAGATGATAACTCACATAGCTCCCACTAACTGTGTGATCGGTCATCTATCCGAGGGGACATGTTTAATATCAATATAGACAGTAATAAAGATATGACATGCTGCAGCCTGGTGTAATATAAATATGAAAGCGATACTCAATAATAAAATGCAACAAACATATATTATATTACGTTGACCTGTGTAATAGTACAATTATGCCCTCTATAAGGGCACCATGCCCTTAGTAAAGGCTGTCTCTAGGACATATACACTATCATGGTCTAGAACAGATGACACTCAAACAAACGAAAAATTACAACACGATTACGAACATTAAATGAATTGAAAAATGAGACACAACACTTTGCTAAACTGCTTTTTGGCTCTTTTTTATGGACCCTTCTTTGCTTTTTTGGGTCTTTTCTTTTTTTTTTTTTTTTCTTTTCCAGTTCTTTTTTCCTTTTTCTCGAATTTTCTTTTTTCTTTTTTTTTTTCGATTTTTTTTTATCCAACAGTAGCACAACGAAAAAGAAACAAAAATGACAAACAAACGACCTCCCCAAACCTATTCGAAAGAATAGGTTTGAGTACAAAGTTTACGAAAAAGGAAAATAGACTCACAACACACTAAAAATTGAAAAACAAGTCTAAAGATAGCGTAACCCCCTCCCCAAACCTATTCAAAAGAATAGGTTGCAAACAAAGGATCACACAATCTCACACTACCTCCTTCCTAGGCATTTAGCAATCTCGAAGCAAGGTGAAGACTTGTTGCCTCTTAGGTACATAGTTACTCGGGAAAACAACCATAAGACCCTAACATGCATCATCCTATTATAAAGGCCTTCGTGAACCGCAGTAGAGAAAATACCACTAAGTGATGTCGAGACTACCAAGCTCAACTAAGTGCAATAAATAAATGTGGCAAGCCAAGCGAGAAAAACCTCAAACAAATTCATAGAGATGAAGCATATGATTAATGTCATAATTAGTTAATCTACCCAATAAAAAAGTTCAAAAAATTTGGCAATAAACTCCCCATAAAATATGCAAGACTATCCTAGGATGAATGTAGTGTATGCAACTAAAAACTAAGAAAGCGGTAAACGTGCAAATGCAAATGCAGACGGATAAACATGCAAGGTACTATACTCATCCTACCAATCCCAAGCTCCAAAATAACAACACTAGTTCACTTAAATCCCATCCCCCCTCATGAATTTAAAACTAGTCCCTAGCAGTAAGAAAATGAGGAAATAAGATGTGATACTAGATGTTACCGAGTTGTTTGGCCTCGGTCGGCTGAGTACGCTGGATGTAAGGTATTGAGACTGCTCGAGGGGCCTTATTGGTGATCATCGGAGCTCGTGGTGGTGGTGGTAGTTCCATTAATAGATCGGATAGGACCAACTCCTCCATCAGTGTTCATGGCATCCTCATTGTCCCTATTGTCTTCATTGTCACTACTGTCACCACCAGCATCACTAGTAGAGTTGCATTGTTGAAGAGAATCCTCAAGATTAGCCACCGCTGTTATGGAATCTTCCATCCGGTATCTCTCCAGTAGGGTATGAACTGTTGAAGGGGAAAGAGAAGTGGTATTAGAGCCTCCCTCTCCAACGTTTTACACCTCGAGGAGGTTACAGTAAGCTGCTCGGATACTCAGAGGTCTTCTTCCATTTTTTCCAATGCCGACCACATTCTCTACGGTTGATGCCCCTGATGTCTATATGGCGCTCCCTTTAGAGGCAGTCGAGGGGCACCCTAAAGAGGGGCTGGGTGTCCATGTCATTATGTTTTGGAATCAAGCTAGCGATTCGGAACTTCATCACCACTGTCGACTCAAGACTGAATCCGTTGTGGTGAGGTCGTCCCGGTACCTTCCTATTCACTCGAACCTTGCAGTCCTTGTGACAGATTGCTGACGTAATATTTGTTTCAATCCCTTCGGTGGTGCATGAAGAGACATAAGAGCCCTCACTCCTGGTGCATTCTCGCTCCTCCTTTTGGATAAACCGCGACGTTGTTGCAAGAGCCCGTGGCTCGAACGTACCTCTAACGAGATCACTCTCCTTGACATGGTTGTAATCGATCCCCCTCCAATACTTCATAGTAGCCAAACGGGAGTGCTCCTCTCCCTTTGTGGCATGGTTCCTACAAACAGCAGTTAGTACCTCGTATGACACAAAACTGACTCATGCATATGCTAATGTAAGAGAGAAACACACGAGTGATAATATCAACAATCGAACTTCGCAAATCCTCCATGTCTAATCTAGCTACTAACATGCAACACACCAAAATAATTTCGACATGTACATATCGCATTACGCTCGTGCTAGACAACCAATAACCCTAAATAATAAGGCTCAATTCATACCATAGTAGCGAAAATTCTAGCATCATAAATCCTCAAACTTATCAATTATGCATTCTACCATCATGTCCATCATTATTACATCAATAAACACAATCATATGTATGGAATGGAAGACAAAGATACATTGCATAACAAGATAAAGACATCTAGTAGCAAAATTCTCAAACCAACAATCCAAGCGTAATTGAACATGTAATTGATAGTGAATAACGTTTCTAATCACACAAATCATCAACCCATACATCATATAAGCTTAATTGAAGCATAAATCAAAAAAACCCCAAATTTGAAAAATTAGGGTTCATGTGAGATTACCTCAAATCCGAAGATTGAATGAACTAGGAAGAAATTTGTTCGGATGAAAAGAAAGAGCACGTAGTGGGCTTCGACTGAAGCTAAAGAACACACAATTTGATGGAGTAATGAAGATTTTATGAAGGATTGAAGAGATTTTGAAATTTTGGGAATTTTTGTAGTAAGAAGGTGAAAGAGATGAAGAAATGAGGAAAATGGGGGGTGACCCCCGTTTTCTTCCTATAGAATTCGTGGGGCGAGTCGCCCCGGGTGCGGGGCGAGTCGCCCCGTGCGGGGCAAATTGCCCCGCACGTCCAGAGAGCGCGGAGCTCTCTGGACATGTGGGGTGATTTTTGCCCCCCACCTCCTGAGGTGGGGAGACGAAACATTCGAAAAAATGCAGTTTTTTAAGTCCCCGAAAACTATTTTTCTCATAAAACCACTCGAAAGTTCACGCAAACACAAACATAAGCACATACGACACAGAGACGAATAAATTCACATATGAAAAGCAAATTTTTCAATGTATGAATGCATGCAATAAAGCGGTAAAAAAGCGATAAAAAATCCGGGTTGCCTCCCGGATAGCGCCATTGTTTATAGTCTTTGACTCGACTCCTTCTTGCGCCTAGCTATTCTTCTCGAGGGTACTAGACTTCCCCTTCATGAATCTTCTCCTCATGCCACGAACCTGTGAATAAGAATGAACATAAACAGCAAGACCACAATAGTTAATGGTTTGAGAAGCATCAGGTGGATCAGATATGGCTCGCAACACATGTCCCTTGCCATCCACCTCAATGGTGCAAGTCCTTCGGTAGATGTCTAGCACGGAGCGTAGTTTAGGCAAGAACGTTCGCCCCAAGAGAACAACATCCCCCATCCCAGGTGTAGACGCCGGCATAACTACAAAATTGGTGTACACAGAAGCTTCACCAATCTTAACCAATACGTTCTTCACAACGCCTTCGGGTCTCACAAAGGATCCATCCGCCAATTGCACAATAGCCTTATGCTCAGATAGTTTTCCAAGGCTACTCTTCTCAAACACATTCATTGGGAGCACATTAGAGTAAGATCCCGTGTCTAGTGTGGCACGAACATCTTCAAGTTCACCAATCCCGACCTTAACATCGAAAGTTTGAGGGACTGGCTCGGGATCCTCTTGCTCCTCTTCACTCTCATCAGTACCAAGGTCCTTCTCTTCTTCCTTGGCTAGTGGGGGTTCTTTATCGTTGCAACACTCGCACTTAGCAACCTTTTTGATGGTGAGTTCGACAGGTAGATCACCCACCAAGGTAATGGACATCGACTTCTCAGTGTTGCTAGGCAGCTTCCCTTGCTCCCTACTTGCTCCTCGGTCAATCAACTCTTGCATCTTTTGATGGGCAAGACTAGTGCTCTCTTCCAATCGATCAAGCCTCGCCCTAGTCTTCTCAAAATCTTCTTCATAACGCTTGAGAAAACTTTGGGTGTGATCAACCATCTTTTGCAAGTTCTCCATCAGTAGAGCTGTCTTCGACTTCGGTTGCTCTTTCGGAGCGGGATTTTCACAGTGATCATTACCATAGTTAAGCCTACTACGGTCTTGGTTAGGGCCATAAGTTTGGCTAGCCGGTGCATATCCTTGATTGATTCGGAACCCTCTTCTCCAAAATCCACCTCGAGGATTCCTACCATCTTGTCCGTAGCTAGCTTCTTGAGTAACAAATTCCGTAGCAAAGGCTTCCTCTTCGCCTCCTTGAACCCAGTTGCCATCATCATATGCAAGCTCCAATCTACACATATGAGCTCCATGTCAATAGTTCTTGCATATTCGGCAAACCTCGTTTGACACAGATGTTCCAGTGGCGCTCTTAAGGACTTGCTTCAATTCGTTGGTAAAGCACTCGAATCAATCCCCATTCCCCCCATACATAGGGGCTTCTTGAGTAGGTGGAGGTTCAGGTCCACGTCTCCTAACCATTGCTCTTGGATCCTTGAATTGCAAACCCTTAGCAAGCCTTTCGAAAACCGCCCAGACGGCTTCCGCAGTTTCTTCCCAAATATTGCCACGGTGATGAATGTGTATTTTACACTTTCATTCGAGTCTTTTTCACCTATTTTAGCTATCCTCTATGTTAATCTAGCTATATTTTAGTGCATTTTATTAGAATAGTGTCACATTTCCCTTTAGATTTTATTTTACAGGTTTTGGTTGAAATTCGAAGATTTCCGGGCAATTATATTGAAGTTGACAAGGAATTGGTGTTCCAGAAGCCTATTTGGAGTATCTGAAGGTTTCCGAATAGGATTTGGAGTCTAGGGGTCGAATCTGGAGGTTAGAAGGCCACTAGAAGTCAGAAACCGAGTCCGAAAAGGGGAAGAAATCCAAAAACGCGTCGGAAACGCGGAATTCCGCGAGAAATTCTCTGGGGCAAACCGCCCCAGAGGTGGGGCGAACCGCCCGGTGTGTGGGGCGAACCGCCCCACAATAATTCGAGGCCTACATATAGTTGCTCAGTTTTCTCCGAAAATCATACTTTTCCAGACCTACTTTCTCACCTCTCTCTGTAGTTTTAGGTAGGGACTTTCCAGAGCCTGTTCTGGGGGTCCGTAGCTTAGGGGACACTTTTTCATAGCGGATTGGAGCTTGTAGGATCGCAATTCTTCGGAGATTGACAACCTTCGGTAACATTGTATCTTACGGTTTAATCTACTTATTTTATATATCTTTCAATATGTTTTCTTCTATGATTTCTGTTGATTGCATGCCTATTATGAGTAGCTAAACTTATCGTTGGTGGTAGTATGTGAATTCTTAGCGAAGGGAAGATAATCATGCTAATGGCTATATCGCGCATTATACTCCGTGTTATTGCTTTATTTCGTTGATCAGGCACAGCCTAAATTCTCGTATGTTGTGTTAATTATTATGCACAATTGGACACTTGTCGACCTGCACGCGAGTTTATCTTCGTAGTGTTGAATAATTACGGAACACAGTAGGACAATAGTGATTGACTTGTCAGACCCATTATCTTCGTAGTGCTTAATATTTACAACAGGACACTAGATTGATTCAAAAATCTCCATGCAAGACCGAGGAATTTATGCATGATTATCGACCCGTTATGCTTTGAAGGATGCTACTATCACCAATCTCCATTATCTGCTAGAAAACCCCCTTTGCTATCTGTTTGCTGTTTTTATATTCTAAATTAGATTTGATAAAGCTAGTTATAGTCCTGAGAGAACGACACTCGAGTCATTCTACTGCTACACTACGGTTTTCGTTGTAGTTGTGGATTGCCTTTGGCTAAATACAAATATTATTTGTTTGGATTTGGAGCACGACATCCGCGTTCATCAAATTGGCGCCGTTGCCGGGGACTATACTCCTTTTTTCTGTTTAATTTGTTTATATTTTCAGCTTTAGATTCCTAATTCTACTAGTCTTAGTTTTCCTTTTTAATCTCTCTCTGATATTGCTTTCCTAGTCTGTCACAGATAGTGTATGCCGCATACACATTCTGCAGGAACACCGCTTGCTGATTCAATTGCTGAGATCGACAGAGTCTACCACCAAAGAAGGCGACTACTCGAAAAGTGTGCACTAGAGGAAATAGAGGATACCGATTTCTCTGAATCTCTACACATTCTTTTCAAGGAAATCGACGGAATGGCAGAAGCTAGACCACTGAAGGCATGGGTTCAACCCACCAAGGATCGAATGAGGGGACCGGCGATTGTCCTTTCATCTGCAACCCGAGATCTAGAAATCAAGAACCACGCATTCCAACAACTTCTGAGGTTTTATGGCCTAGCAAGGGAAGATGTGATGGGGTACTTACACGATATCGATGATTTTGTCAACCAACTCCCACGACCCGGAGCTGAAATAACAACGGACGAGTTGAGGATGAAGGTTTTTGCTATGGGACTTGGCGACAGAGCCAAGTCATGGTTGAGTTCTCTACCAGCAGGCTCGGTGGACACTTGGGAGAAGGTTTTTTCAGCTTTCATGGAGAAATACTTCCCTCACACCTTGACTACCGCGCTTAAGGCGCAAATCACTGGATTCAAGCAGGACTATGATGAGACCATCTACACTGCGTTTGAGAGGTTCCAAGATCTCACGAACAAGTGCCCTCACCATGGTTTTGAACTTTTTGACCTAGTCCAACACTTCTACAATTGTCTAACCTTCGAGAACCAACTAGTGGTGGATTTCCAATGCCGAGGCAATATTTGGGAGGAAACCGCAGAAGCCGTCTGGGCAGTTTTCGAAAGGCTTGCTAAGGGTTCGCAATTCAAGGACCCAAGAGCAATGTTTAGGAGACGTGGACCTGAAGCTCCACCGACTCAAGAAGCCCCTATGTATAGGGGGAATGGGGATCAATTCGAGTGCTTTACCAACAAATTGAAGCAAGTCCTCAAGAGCGCCACCGGAACAACTGTTTCGAACGAAGTATGCCGAATTTGCAAGAACTATGGGCATGGGGCTCATATGTGTAGATCGGAGCTGGCATACGATGATGGCAACTGGTCTCGAGGAGGCGACGAGGAAGCCTTTGCTACAGAGTTTGGTACTCAAGAAGTTAGCTACGGACAAGACGGTAGGAATCCTCGAGGTGGATTTTGGAGAAGAGGATTCCGAAACAATCAAGGATATGCACCGGCTAACCAAACTTATGGCCCTAACCAAGACCGTAGTAGGCTAAATTATCGTAATGATCACTGCGAAAACCCCGCTCCGAAAGAGCCACCGAAGTCGAAGTCGGCTCAACTGATGGAGAACTTGCAAAAGATGGTCGATCACACACAAAGTTTTCTCAAACGTTATGAAGAAGATTCCGAGAAGACTAGGGCAAGGCTTGATAGGTTGGAAGAGAGCACTAGGCTTGCCCATCAAAAGATGCAAGAGTTGATCGACCAAGGAGCAAATAGGGAACAAGGCAAACTGCCTAGCAACACTGTGAAGTCGAATGCCATTACATTGGCTGGTGATCTACCTGACGAAATCACCATCAAGAAGGTTGTCAAGTGCGAGTGTTGCAAGAAGGAAGAACTTCTACAGGCCAAGGAAGAAGAGAAGGACCTTGGTTCTGACATAAGTGATGAGGAGCAAGAGGATCCCGAACCACTCCCTAAAAGCTTCGATGTTAAGGTAGGGATTGGTGAGCTCGAAGATGTCCGTGCCACACTAGACACGGGATCCTACTCAAACATAATCCCTTTGAATGTGTTTGAAAAGAGTAACCTTGGAAAACTATCTGAGGAAAGGGCTATTGTGCAACTGGCGGATGGATCATTTATGAGACCCGAAGGAGTTGTGAAAAATGTGTTGGTCAAGATTGGTGAAGCTTCTGTTTACACCAATTTTGTAGTTATGCTGGCGTCTGCACCTGGAACGGGGGATGTCATACTCTTAGGGCGAACGTTCTTGACTAAACTACGCTCCGTGATGGACATCTACCAAAGAACTTGCACTATTGAAATGGATGGCAAGCAACACGTGTTGCACGCCATATCTGATCCACCTGATCCGCCCGATATTTCTTTCACTACTCACTACTGTGGTCTTGCAGCCTATATTCTTTCTTATTCACAGGTTCGTGGCATGGAGAGGAGATCAATGAAGGGGAAGTCTAGTACCCGTAAAAAGAAGAGATAGGCGCAGACAGGAGTCGAGTCAAAGACTTTAAACAATGACGCTATCCGGGAGGCAACCCGGAATTTTTATCGCTTTCTTTACTGCTTTTCTGCATGCATTCATTCTTGAACTATTTGCTTCTTGTATGCGAATTTGTTCATGTCTGTGTCGTATATGCTTATGTTTGAGTGAGATTTTTCGAGTGGTTTTTTGAAAAAATTGGTTTCGGGGATTAAAACCGCATTTTCTGACGACAGGAACCGTCTCCCCGCATCGGGGAGCACGGGGCGAACCGCCCCGTGTGGGGCGGAACCGCCCCACGGTTCCAGAAGCTCAAAAATGCGGATTTCTTCCCCTTTACCTCATTTTCTTCATATTTCATCATTCTTCTTCCCCAAAAACCGAAAATCGCGATTTCATCTTCAAATCTTCATAACTTCTTCATTTCTTGACCAAATTTAGTGTTCTTTAGCTTAAATCGAAGCCTATTACATGATCTATCATCCCATTCGAACAGCTTTCGTCCTAATGCGTTAGATTTTCAGATCTGAGGTATCATCCTTAGAACCCTAATTTTCGAATTTGGGGGTTTTCTAATTTGAGTCTCAATTATGCTTATTTGATGCATGGGTATGTTGTTTGTATGATTAGACATGTTATTTACTATCAATTGCATGCTCAATTTTGCTTGGATTGTTGATTTGGGTATTTTGCTACTAGATGATATATCTTGTTATGCAATATGTCTTTATCTTTGATTTCTTGCTTATGATTGTGTTTATTGGTGTAATGATGGTGGATTTGACGATAGAATGTTTAATTGTTGAGTATGAGGACTTATGATGGTAGAATTTTTCGCTACTATGGTATGAATTGAGCCTTGTTATCAAGGATATTGGTTGTCTAGTAAGAGCATAATGTGATGTATTGCATGTAGTAGTTACATTGGTATGTTGCATGATGAAGAAGCTAGGCTAGACATTACTGTTTGGGGAGCTCGATTGATGATTTTATCACTTGTGTGTTTCGTTCTTACACTAGCATATGCATGAGTCAGTTTTGTGTCATACGAGGTACTAACTGCTGTTTGTAGGAACCATACCAAGGGAAAGGAGCATTCCCGTAAGATTGCTGTGAAAAATTGGAGGGGGAACAATCACTACCATGTCAAGAAGGGTGACCTCGTTGGATGTGCGTTCGAGCCAAGGGGTTTTGCAACAACGTCGTGGATTATCCAAGAGGAGGAGCTAGAGTACACCTGGAGTAAGGACTCATATGCCTATTCATGCACCACCGAAGGGACAAAAACCATTATTACGTCAGCAATCCATCACAAGGACTGCAAAGTTCGAGTGAACTGGAAGGCACCGGGACATTCTCGCCGCGACGGATTCAATCATGAGTTCGCAGTTGCTAGAAGGTTCCGAAGCGCTAGCTTGGTTCCAATACATAATGACTTGGGTATCGAGCACCTTGTTAGGGTGCCCCTTGCCTGCCTCTAAAGAGAGCATCATATAGACATCGGGAGCATCAATTGTAGAGAATGTGGTCGACATTGGAAAACATGGAAGATAACCTCTGAATACCCGAGCAGCTCGCTGTAACCTCCTTGGGGTGTAAAACGCTGGAGGGGGAGGTACTGATACCACCTGTTGGAGAGATACCGGGTGGAAGATTCCATAACAGAGGCGACAATCTTGAAGATTCCCTTCGACACTGCAACTCTACCAGTGACGATGTGCGTGACAGTAGTGACAATGAAGACAATAGGGACAATAATGATACAGATGGTTGAATTGGTCCTATCCGATCTATTGATGGAACTACCGCCACTAACATAAGTCTCGATGATCATATATGAGGCTCCCAGAGCAGGCCCAATCTACTCAGCCGACCGAGGCCAAACCATGGGGTAACATCTAGTATCACATCTTATTTCCTCATTTTCTTACTGCTAGGGGCTAGCGTAAATTTCATGAGGGGGGATGAGATTTAAGTGATCTAATGTTGTTAGTTTGGAGCTTGGTATTGGTAGGATGAGTATAGTACCTCGCATGCTTTATCCGTCTGCATTTGCATTTGCACGTTTACTGCTTTCTTAGATTTTTTAGGTTGCATTCACTACATTCATCCTAGGATAGTCTTGCATGTTTTATATGGAGTTTATTGCCGAATTTTTTGAACTTTTTAATTGGGTAGATCAACCAACTATGCCATTAATCGTATGCTTCATCTCTATGAATTTGTTTGAGGTTTTTCTCGCTTGGCTTGTCACATTTATGTATTGCACTTAGTTAAGCATGGTAGTCTCGACATCACTTAGTGGTGTTTTCTCTACTGCGGTTCACGAAGGCCTTTATAATAGGATGATGCATGTTAGGGTCTTATGGTTGTTTTCCCGAGTAATTATGTACCTACGAGGCAACAAGTCTTCACCATGCTTTGAGATTGCTAAATGCCTAGGAAGGAGGTAGTGTGAGGTTGTGTGATCCTTTGTTTATAACCTATTCTTCCGAATAGGTTTGGGGAGGGGGTTACACCATCATTAGACTTGTTTCTGTTTTTCATTTTCGTATCGTGAGTTTATTTTTCATTTTCCGTATATTTTGTACTCCAACCTATTCTTTCGAATAGGTTTGGGGAAGTCGTGTGAGTCATTTTGTTTCTCTTTTTGATATGCTACTGCTGGCTAGAAAAATCGAAAAAAAAGAAAGAAAAAAAATTTTCCAGAAAAAAAAAGAAAGAGAAAAAGAAAAGAAAAAGAATCTGGAAAGGAAAAAAAAAAAAAGAAAAGACCCCAAAAAAGCAAAGAAGGGTCCAAAAAAGAAAGCCAAATAGCAGTTAGCAAAGTGTTGAGTCTTTTCCATTTTTGTATCGTTCGTTATCGTGTTGTAAGTTTCTATTTTTTATCCTTTTTGTCTTGAGTGTCATCTGTTCTAGACCACCCTCGTCCTGCCATTCAGGAAGTGGTGAATAGCTTAAGACTTTACTTGAGAGATGGGTAGAATAGGGGAGTGTTATCTTTTATAGGGAACCCTCCTTCGTTTGATGAGAGCCAGTACTGGTTCGACCTCTTTTGAGGAAAAGTCTTAACATGGTGGAACAACATTAAGTCCTTAGTTTCATAGGCACGGGGCAACCATTCGTATCTTAGCATGCTTCATTACGTCGTCACTGACTAGGTCCAGGTAGAGAATGTTACGAGAGACTATCTTGTCTTGACATAAGTGCTTATGTGGATGTGTATAAGTCAATCGAGGTATTTTTCAACCTATATTCATGCTTTGATTTATATGGTTTTTGTTCATATGCTTTTTGGTAAATTCAGTAGATTAGTTCATTTTATTTGGCATGAGACTCCATTTTGTGTCTTGCATGTTTTTTGCATTAGAGTCTAGCTTAGTTGCTTGGGGACAAGCAAAGGTTCGGTTTGGGGAGTTTGATGAATGTGTATTTTACACTTTCATTCGAGTCTTTTTCACCTATTTTAGCTATCCTCTATGTTAATCTAGCTATATTTTAGTGCATTTTATTAGAATAGTGTCACGTTTCCCTTTAGATTTTATTTTACAGGTTTTGGTTGAAATTCGAAGATTTCCGGGCAATTATATTGAAGTTGACAAGGAATTGGTGTTCCAGAAGCCTATTTGGAGTATCTAAAGGTTTCCGAATAGGATTTGGAGTCTAGGGGTCGAATCTGGAGGTTAGAAGGCCACTAGAAGTCAGAAACCGAGTCCGAAAAGGGGAAGAAATCCAAAAACGCGTCGGAAAAGCGGAATTCGCCGAGAAATTCTCTGGGGCGAATCGCCGCACACCGGGCGAACCGCCCGGTGTGTGGGGCGAACCGCCCCACAATAATTCGAGGCCTATATATAGTTGCTCAGTTTTCTCCGAAAATCATACTTTTCCAGACCTACTTTCTCACCTCTCTCCATAGTTTTAGGTAGGGACTTCCCAGAGCCTGTTCTGGGGGTCCGTAGCTTAGGGGACACTTTTTCATAGCGGATTGGAGCTTGTAGGATCGCAATTCTTCGGAGATTGACAACCTTCGGTAACATTGTATCTTACGGTTTAATATACTTATTTTATATATCTTTCAATATGTTTTCTTCCATGATTTCTGTTGATTGCATGCCTATTATGAGTAGCTAAACTTATCGTTGGTGGTAGTATGTGAATTCTTAGCGAAGGGAAGATAATCATGCTAATGGCTATATCGCGCATTATACTCTGTGTTATTGCTTTATTTCGTTGATCAGGCACAACCTAAATTCTCGTATGTTGTATTAATTATTATGCACAATTGGACACTTGTCGACCTGCACGCGAGTTTATCTTCGTAGTGTTGAATAATTACGGAACACAATAGGACAATAGTGATTGACTTGTCAGACCCATTATCTTCGTAGTGCTTAATATTTACAACAGGACACTAGATTGATTCAAAGATCTCCATGCAAGACCGAGGAATTTATGCATGATTATCGACCCGTTATGCTTTGAAGGATCATACTATCACCAATCTCCATTATCTACTAGAAAACCCCCTTTGCTATCTGTTTTCTGTTTTTATATTCTAAATTAGATTTGATAAAGCTAGTTATAGTCCTGAGAGAACGACACTAGAGTCATTCT
Organism: Plantago ovata; assembly: GCA_028274465.1. Lineage (NCBI taxonomy): Eukaryota > Viridiplantae > Streptophyta > Magnoliopsida > Lamiales > Plantaginaceae > Plantago > Plantago ovata. The sequence continues at coordinate 115,355,604 of CM051455.1, read as the reverse complement.
ACTGCTACACTACGGTTTTCGTTGTAGTTGTGGATTGCCTTTGGCTAAATACAAATATTATTTGCTTGGATTCGGAGCACGACATCCGCGTTCATCACACGGCATTGGAAGTCCACCACTTGTTGGTTCTCAAACGTTAGTCCATTGTAGAAGTGTTGGACTAGATCCGAAAGCTCAAAACCATGGTGAGGGCACTTGTTCATGAGGTCTTGGAACCTCTCAAACGCGGTGTAGATGGTCTCATCATAATCTTGTTTGAACCCAGTGATTTGCGCCTTAAGCGCGGTAGTCAAGGTGTGAGGGAAGTATTTCTCCATGAAAGCTGAAAAAACCTTTTCCTAAGTGTCCAGCGAGCCCGCCGGTCGAGAACTCAACCATGACTTGACTCTGTCGCCAAGCCCCATAGCAAAAACCTTCATCCTCAACTCATCCGTTGTAATTTCAGCTCCGGGTCGTGGGAGTTGGTTGACGAAATCATCGATATCGTGCAAGTACCCCATCACATCTTCCCTTGCTAAGCCATAGAACCTCGGAAGTTGTTGGAATACGTGGTTCTTGATTTCCAGATCTCGAGTTGCAGACGAAAGAACAATCGCCGGTCCCCTCATACGATCCTTGGAGGGTTAAACCCATGCTTTCATTGGTCTAGCTTCTTCCATTCAGTCGATTTCCTTAAAAAGACTGTGTAGAGATTCAGAGAAATCGGTATCCTCTATTTCCTCTAGTTCACGCCTTCGAAGTAGTCGCTTTCTTTGGTGGTAGACTCTGTCGATCTCAGCAATTGAATCAGCAAGCGGTGTTCCTCTAGATCGTGTATGTCGCATACACTATCTGTAACAAGCTAGGAAAGGAGTATCAAAGAGAGATTAAATAGGGAAATAAAAACTACTAGAACTAGGAATTGAGTGCTGAAAATAAATAAAAGCTAAACAGAAAAAAGGAGTATAGTCCCCAGCAGCGGCGCCAATTTGATGAAACAGAATTTGTCAGATTCTAATTAATCAAATAAATTTGTATTTAGCCAAAGGCAATTCACAACTACAACGAAAACCGTAGTGTAGCAGTAAAATAACCTCGACTGTCGATCTCTAAGGACTATAACTAGCTTTATCTAATCTAACTTAAACTATAAAATCAACAAACTACTTAGCAAAGGTTTTTCTTATCAGATAATGGAGGCTGGTGATAGTATGATCATTCAAAGCATATCAGGTTAATAATCATGCATGAAGTACCCGATCATTTTGCATAGAGATCTTTGATCAATGAATTGTCCAATTGTGTTCGTTATAATTCAACACTACGAAGATAGAGGTTTTAGATAGATCAAAGAAATAAAGCAATAACTCAAAGTCTAATTCGCTTTACAGCCATGAGCATAATTATTAACCCTTCGCTAAGAAATCACATACTATCACCAACGATAAGTTTAGCTACTCATAGATGTCATGCAATCAACAGAAATCATAGCAAGATTGAATGAAAACATGTTGAAAGATAAATAAATATAAATAGAAAAACTGCAAGATACAATGTTACCGAAGGTCGTCAATCTCCGAAGAATCGTGATCTTACAAGCTCCAAAACGATAAGAAAAAGCATCTCCTAAGCTAAGAATCCCCAGAACAGGCTCTGGAGAATTCCTACCTAAAACTAATGAGAAAGGTGAGAGAAAAGGTCTGAGAAAGTATGAAAAACGGAGAAACTGAGCAACTATATGTAGGCATTCGGCAGGTGTGGGGCGATTCGCCTGGTGTGGGCGGTTCGCCCCACGTCCCGGGCGACTCGCCAGGGACCTCTAGTCGGTTGGTTACGCGTTCTCAACGTGTTTTTGGATTTCTTTTCCTTTTCGGACTCGGTTTTTGCCTTCTAGTGACCTTTTAGCCTTCAGACTCGACCCCTAGACTTCAAATCCTATCCGGAATCTTCTAGATATTCCAAAAAGGCCTTCGGAACACCAATTCCTTGTCTACTTCAATGTAATTGCCCGGAAAACCTCGTTTTTTACCCAAAACCTGTAAAATACAAACTAAAGGGAAACGTGACACTATTCTAATAAAATGCACTAAAATATAGCTAAATTAACATAGAGGATAGCTAAATTGGTGAAAAAAAGACTCGAATGAAAGTGTTAAATACACGTTCATCAATCACCGAAGAGGTCCGGGCAAGATCTCCACCCAGCAAGTGTGATGCTCTTGCCCGTTGCACTCTCCCAGACTCCCCAGGAAACTGGAACCTAGGTGTTGGTTCTCCTTCCAGGATGAAGCCTTCCTGGTTTGCGTCCTCTTCAAACAGCTCTCCACTATCAATCAAGGAGATTGATGAGGAAGAGTTTGAAAAGTCACGTATCCGGAGCGAGAAGAACTCAAAGGCTAAGAAGAAGCTTTTCTTGTCCATGCTTGAGCAGGGTTCTCCTCACACTAGCTCAAGTGGAAGTAGCCCAGAACCTCGTGCACATGATTCAGTCCATCTGGTCCCAAACAAAGAAATCAAGCGTGAGGAGTAGTCAGCGTTGAGTTCCTTCATTTTCAACCACCACCAAATTTATGTTCCGCAAAATCTGTATTTTCATTTGAAGTTGTTTTAGTTCCTTAGTAGTGTGTTAAGCTGTTTGTGTAGTTTCATATTTCAATGAGTGCAGCATCCCAAACTACCCATGAACATGAAGCACGCGTGGTTTGGCTTTTCCGTGTGAAGAAGTGAAGGGTGGTTGTTAATGAATTTAATGTTTCTTAATGATTTACGACTTCAGTAGTTTTTTCAGTTTAAAGATAAATACTTGCAGGTACACTAAAACTAAAATTTACAGTCAATTTTATAAAGTACAAGAACTAGTGTCCTGTGTTGGTCCCTTTAAACAACAAGAAAAGACTAGAGGGGGGTGAATAGTCTTTTCAAACTTTTCATCGTTTAAAACTTTCTCAGCAAGTACTTATTACTTTTCAGTAATGAGTTTGCTGATACTTAACTTTTTCAGCAAGTGCTTATTACTTTTCAGTAATGAGTTTGCTGATACTTAAGAACAGAGTGCGAAGTCTTTTACAATAAGTGCTTTTGTCAGAAAACTAGTTTCAGCAAGTAAACAGAATGATAGTGTAAAACAATGTAGCTTGCTGAAAACTAAGTGCAGGAAAGTAAATCACACAAACACTTTTATAGTGGTACCGGAGAGTGGCGTAATCTCTCAACTAATCCACTTTGTGCTTTCTAGGACTGTGTTAGAAACTTGTAATTTTGATGAGCAATTAACCATGCTAAATTAGGGAAAGTCAAGTAACTAGTACTCTTAAGAAGGTCCATAAGAATTTAGAATTTTAAGGACATTGTAAAAGAGGAACGTTTGCTGAAAGACTTAGTGTAGGTACTAGTTAGGTGATGAATGTGTATTTTACACTTTCATTTGAGTCTTTTTCACCTATTTTAGCTATCCTCTATGTTAATTTAGCTATATTTTAGTGCATTTTATTAGAATAGTGTCACGTTTCTGTTTAGATTTTATTTTACAGGTTTTGGTTGAAAAACGAGGATTTCCGGGCAATTATATTGAAGTTGACAAGGAATTGGTGTTCCAGAAGCCTATTTGGAGTATCTAAAGGTTTCCGAATAGGATTTGGAGTCTAGGGGTCGAATCTGGAGGTTAGAAGGCCACTAGAAGTCAGAAACCGAGTCCGAAAAGGGGAAGAAATCCAAAAACGCGTCGAAAATGCGGAATTCCGCGAAATTTACTCCCGGGCGAATCGCCCGGGACGTGGGGCGAATCGCCCCACACCGGGCGAATCGCCCGGTGTGTGGGGCGAATCGCCCCACACTATTTCGAAGCCTATATATAGTTGCTCAGTTTTTCTCCGAAATATATACTTTTCCAGACCTATTCTCTCACCTTTCTCTGTAGTTTTAGGTAGGAACTTCCCAGAGCTTGTTCTGGGGGTTCGTAGCTTAGGAGACACTTTTTCATAGAAGTTTGGAGCTTGTAAGATCGCGATTCTTCGGAGACTGACAACCTTCGGTAACATTGTATCTTACAGTTTATTCTACTTATTTTTATATATCTTTCAACATGTTTTCTTCTATGATTTCTGTTGATTGCATGACAACTATGAGTAGCTAAACTTATCGTTGGTGGTAGTATGTGAATTCTTAGCGAAGGGTAGATAATCATGCTAATGGCTATATCGAGCATTATACTCCGTATTATTGCTTTATTTCGTTGATCAGGCTCAGCCTATATCCTCGTATGTTGATTAATTATTATGCACAATTGGACCCTCGTCGACCTATGCACTATTTATATCTTCGTAGTGTTGAATAATTACGGAACACAATAGGACAATAGTGATTGACTTGTCAGTATCTTTATCTTCGTAGTGCTTAATATTTACAACAGGACAATCGATTGATCAAAGATCTCCATGCAAGACCGAGGAATTTACGCATGATTATTGACCCGTTATGCTTTGAAGGATCATATTATCACCAATCTCCATTATCTGTTAGAAAAACCTTTGCTTTACCTTCTGCTGTTTTTATATTCTTTAGTTAAATAGATAAAGCCAGTTATAGCCCTTAGAGAACGACACTCGGGGTCATTCTACTGCTACACTACGGTTTTCGTTGTAGTTGTGAATTGCCTTTGGCTAAATAACAAATTTATTTGATTAATCGGGACCCAACAACTCTCCGTTCATCAAATTGGCACCGTTGCCGGGGACTATACTCCTTTTTTCTGTTTAATATGTTTATATTTTCAGCATTCAATTCCTAATTCTAGTAGTTTTAGTTTTCCTTTTTAATCTCTCTCTGATACTGCTTTCCTAGTCTGTTACAGATAGTGTATGCTGCATACACGATCTAGGGGAACACCGCTTGCTGATTCAATTGCTGAGATCGACAGAGTCTACCACCAAAGAAGGCGACTACTTCAAAGGCGTGCACTAGAGGAAATAGAGGATACCGATTTCTCTGAATCTCTACACAGTCTTTTCAAGGAAATCGACGGAATGGCAGAAGCTAGACCACTGAAAGCATGGGTTCAACCCACCAAGGATCGTATGAGGGGGCCGGCGATTGTTCTTTCGTCTGCAACTCGAGATCTGGAAATCAAGAACCACGCATTCCAACAACTTCCGAGGTTCTATGGCTTATCAAGGGAAGATGTGATGGGGTACTTGCACGATATCGATGATTTCGTCAACCAACTCCCACGACCCAGAGCTGAAATAACAACGGATGAGTTGAGGATGAAGGTTTTTGCTATGGGACTTGGCGACAGAGCCAAGTCATGGTTGAGTTCTCTACCAGCGGGCTCGCTGGACACTTGGGAGAAGGTTTTTCAGCTTTCATGGAAAAATACTTCCCTCACACCTTGACTACCGCGCTAAAGGCGCAAATCACTGGATTCAAGCAAGACTATGATGAGACCATCTACACCGCGTTTGAGAGGTTCCACGATCTCACGAACAAGTTCCCTCACCATGGTTTTGAGCTTTCTGACCTAGTCCAACACTTCTACAATGGACTAACCTTCGAGAACCAACAAGTGGTGGATTTCCAATGCCGAGGCAATATTTCGGAGGAAACCGCAGAAGCCGTCTGGGCAGTTTTCGAAAGGCTTGCTAAGGGTTTGCAATTCAAGGACCCAAGAGCGATGGTAGGAGACGTGGACCTGAAGCTCCACCGACTCAAGAAGCCCCTATGTATAGGGGGAATGGGGATCAATTCGAGTGCTTTACCAACGAATTGAAGCAAGTCCTCAAGAGCGCCACTGGAACAACTGTTTCGAACGAAGTGTGCCGAATATGCAAGAACTATAGGCATGGGGCTCATATGTGTAGATCGGAGCTTGCGTATGATGATGGCAACTGGGCTCGAGGAGGCGAAGAGGAAGCCTTTGCTACGGAGTTTGGTACTCAAGAAGCTAGCTACGGACAACATGGTAGGAATCCTCGAGGTGGATTTTGGAGAAGAGGATTCCGAAACAATCAAGGCTATGTACCGGCTAACCAAACTTATGGACCTAACCAGGACCGTAGTAGACTTAACTATGGTAATGACCACTGCGAAAACCCTGCTCCGAAAGAGCCACCGAAGTCGAAGTCGGCTCAACTGATGGAGAACTTGCAAAAGATGGTTGATCACACCCAAAGTTTTCTCAAACGTTATGAAGAAGATTCAGAGAAGACTAGGGCAAGGCTTGATAGGTTGGAAGAGAGCACTAGGCTTGCCCACCAAAAGATGCAAGAATTGATCGACCGAGGAGCAAGTAGGGAACAAGGCAAACTGCCTAGCAACACTGAGAAGTCGAATTCCATTACATTGGCTGGTGATCTACCTGACGAAATCACCATCAAGAAGGTTGCTAAATGCGAGTGTTGCAAGAAGGAAGAACTTCTACAGGCTAAGGAAGAAGAGAAGGACCTTGGTTCTGACGAAAGTGATGAGGATCAAGAGGATCCCGAGCCACTCCCTAAAAGTTTCGATGTTAAGGTCGGGATTGGTGAGCTTGACGATGTCCGTTCCACACTAGACACGGGATCCTACTCTAACATACTCCCATTGAATGTGTTTGAAAAGAGTAGCCTTGGAAAACTATCTGAGCATAGGGCTATAGTACAACTGGCGGATGGATCCTTTATGAGACCCGAAGGCGTTGTGAAAAATGTGTTGGTCAAGACTGGTGAAGCTTCTGTATACACCAATTTTGTAGTTATGCCGGCGTCTGCACCTGGAACGGGGGATGTCATTCTCTTGGGGCGAACGTTCTTGACTAAGCTACGCTCCGTGATGGACATCTAACAAAGAACTTTCACTATTGAAGTGGATGGCAAGCAACACGTGTTGCAAGCCATATCTGATCCACCTGATCCGCCTGATAATTCTTACACTACTCACTACTGTGGTGTTGCAGACTATGTTCTTTCTTATTCACAGGTTCGTGGCATGAAGAGGGAATCAATGAAGGGGAAGTCTAGTACCCGCAGAAAGAAGAGCTAGGCACAGACAGGAGTCGAGTCAAAGACTTTAAACAATGGCGCTATCCGGGAGGCAACTCGGAGCTTTTATCGCTTTCTTTACCGCTTTATTGCATGCATTCATTCTTGAACAATTTGCTTTTCATATGTGAATTTGTTCATGTCTGTGTCGTATATGCTTATGTTTGAGTGATATTTTTCGAGTGTTTTTTGAAAAAATTGGTTTCGGGGATTAAAAACCGCATTTTCTGACGAAAGGACCGTCTCCCCACATCGGGGAGTGGGGGGCGAGTCGCCCCCCCACGGTCCCAGAAAGTTAAAAACGCGGCTTCTCTCGCCTTCAGCTCATTCTCTTCATTCTTTCCACCTTCTTCTCCCCAAAAACCGAGAATTGCGAAAATAACATCAAAACCTCATAACTTCTTCATTTCTTGACAAAATTTAGTGTTCTTTAGCTTCAATCGAAGCCTATTACATGATCTATCTTTTCATCCAAACAGATTTCTCCCTAGTGCATTAGATTTTCAGATCTGAGGTATCTTCTTATGAACCCTAATTTTCGAATTTGGGGGTTTTCTAATTTGAGCTTCAATTATGCTTATTTGATGCATGGGTAGGTTGTTTGTGTGATTAGAAGCGTTATTTACTAACAATTGCATGCTCAATTATGCTTGGATTGTTGATTTGGGAATTTTGCTACTAGATTATATATCTTGTTATGCAATGTATCTTTATCTTTGATTTCTTGCATATGATTGTGCTTATTGATGTAATGATGATGGATTTGATGATAGAATGCTTAATTGTTGAGTATGAAGATTTATGATGTTAGAATTTTTCGCTACTATGGTATGAATTGAGCCTTGTTATCTAGGTTATTGGTTGTCTAGCAAGAGGATAATGTGATGTATTGCATGTAGTAGTTACATTGGTATGTTGCATATTGAAGAAGCTAGGCTAGACATATAAGGTTTGGGGAGATTGATTGTTGATTTTATCACTTGTGTGTTTCGTTCTTACACTAGCATATGCATGAGTCAGTTTTGTGTCATACGAGGTACTAACTATTGTTTGTAGGAACCATGCCAAGGGAAAGGAGCATTCCCGTATGATTACTATGAAGTATTGGAGGGGGATCGATTACAACCATGTCAAGAAGAGTGACCTCGTTAGATGTGCGTTCGAGCCACGGGATCTTGCAACAACATCGTGGATTATCCAAGAGGAGGAGCTAGAGTACACCTGGAGTAAGGACTCCTATGCCTATTCATGCACCACCGAAGGGACAGAAACCATTATTACGTCAGCAACCCATCACAAGGACTGCAAAGTTCGAGTGAACTGGAAGGCACCGGGACAATCTTGCCGCAACGGATTCAATCTTGAGTTCGCAGTTGCTAGAAGGTTCCGAAGCGCTAGCCTGGTTCCTAAACATAATGACATGGGTGCCCAGCCCCTCGTTGGGGTGCCCCTTGACGGCCTCTAAAGGGAGCATCATATAGACATCGGTCGGATCAACCGTAGAGAATGTGGTCGACATTGGAAAAGATGGTAGAAGACTTCTGAGTATCCGAGCAGCTTACTGTAACCACCTCGGGGTGTAAAACGCTGGAGGGGGAGGTCCTGATACCACTGCTCTTTCCCCTTCAACAGTTCACATCCTATTGGAGGGCTACAGGATGGAGGATTCCATAACAGCGGCGGCTAATCTTGAGGATTCTACTCGACACTGCAACTCTACTGGTGAGGATGTGCGTGACAATAGTGACAATGAAGGCCATACGGGAAATGATGATACTAATGAAGGAGTTGTTCCTATCCGGCCTATAATTGAAACTACCACGCCTACCAGAAACCCTGATGACACCCTATAAAGCTTCCAGAGCAGTCCCAATAACTCACAAACAGCATACTCAGCTGACCGAGGCCAAACCATGGGGTAACATCTAGTATCACATCTTATTTCCTCATTTTCTTACTGCTAGGGACTAGCGTTAATTTCATGAGGGGGGATGGGATTTAAGTGATCTAGTATTGTTAGTTTGGAGCTTGACATTGGTAGGCTGAGTATAGTACCTCACATTTGCATTAGCACGTTTACTGCTTTCGTAGATTTTTTAGGCTGCATTCACTACATTCATCCTAGGATAGTCTTGCATGTTTTATATGGAGTTTATTGCCGAATTTTTTGGACTTTTTTATTGGGTAGATCAACTAACTATGCCTTTAATCATATGCTTCATCTCTATGAATTTGTTTGAAGTTTTTCTCGCTTGGCTTGTCACATTTATGTATTGCACTTAGTTAAGCTTGGTAGTCCCGACATCACTTAGTGGTGTTTTCTCTACTGCGATTCACGAAGGCCTTTATAATAGGATGATGCATGTTAGGGTCTTATTGTTGTTTTTCCGAGTAATTATGTACCTAAGAGGCAACAAGTCTTCACCATGCTTTGAGAATGCTAAATGCCTAGGAAGGAGGTAGTGTGAGGTTGTGTGATCCTTTGTTTATAACCTATTCTTCCGAATAGGTTTGGGGAGGGGGTTACACCATCATTAGACTTGTTTTCATTTTTCATTTCCGTATCGTGAGTTTATTTTTCCCTTTCCGTAAATTTTGTACTCCAACCTATTCTTTCGAATAGGTTTGGGGAAATCGTGTGAGTCATTTCCTCTCTTTTTGTTATGCTACTGCTGGCTAAAAAATTCGAAAAAAAAAGAAACTGAAAAAAAAAAAAAAAAAAGAGAAAAGACCCCAAAAAAGCAAAGAAGGGTCCAAAAAAAAAAAGAAAGCCAAATAGCAGTTTAGCAAAGTGTTGTGTCTCATTTTCCAATTTTTGTAATGTTCGTAATCGTGTTGTAATTTTCTATTTTTTGTCTTTTGTTTTTGAGTGTCATCTGTTCTAGACCACCCTCGTCCTGCCATTCAGGAAGTGGTGAATAGCTTAAGACTTTACTTGAGAGATGGGTAGAATAGGGGAGTGTTATCTTTTATAGGGAACCCTCCTTCGTTTGATGAGAGCTAGTACTGGTTCGACCTCTTTGAGGGAAAGTCTTAAACTTGGTGAACAACAGTAAGTCCTCAGTTTCATAGGCACAGGGCAACCATTCGTATGTTAGCATGCTTCACTACGTCGTGGATTATCTTGCAGGTAGAGAATGTTACGAGAGACTATCTTGTCTTGACATAAGTGCTTATGTGAATGTGTATAAGTCAATCGAGGTATTCTTCAACCTATATTCATGCTTTGATTTATATGGTTTTTGTTCATATGTTTTTTGATAGACTCAGTAGATTAGTTCATTTTATTTGGCATGAGACTCCATTTTGTGTCTTGCATTATTTTTTGCATTAGAGTCTAGCTTAGTTGCTTGAGGACAAGCAAAGGTTCGGTTTGGGGAGTTTGATGAATGTGTATTTTACACTTTCATTTGAGTCTTTTTCACCTATTTTAGCTATCCTCTATGTTAATTTAGCTATATTTTAGTGCATTTTATTAGAATAGTGTCACGTTTCCCTTTAGATTTTATTTTACAGGTTTTGGTTGAAAAACGAGGATTTCCGGAAATTATATTGAAGTTGACAAGGAATTGGTGTTCCAGTAGCCTATTTGGAGTATCTGAAGGTTTCCGAATAGGATTTGGAGTCTAGAGGTCGAATCTGGAGGTTAGAAGGCCACTAGAAGTCAGAAACCGAGTCCAAAAAGGGGAAGAAATCCAAAAACGCGTCGAAAATGCGGAATTCCGCGAAATTTACTCCCGGGCGAACCGCCCGGGACGTGGCGCGAATCTCCCCACACCGGGCGAATCGCCCGGTGTGTGGGTCGAATCGCCCCATACTATTTCGAAGCCTATATATAGTTGCTCAGTTTTTCTCCGAAATAAATACTTTTCCAGACCTATTCTCTCACCTTTCTCTGTAGTTTTAGGTAGGAACTTCCCAGAGCCTGTTCTGGGGGTTCGTAGCTTAGGAGACACTTTTTCATAGCAGTTTGGAGCTTGTAAGATCGCGATTCTTCAGAGACTGACAACCTTCGGTAACATTGAATCTTACAGTTTATTCTACTTATTTTTATATATCTTTCAAGATGTTTTCTTCTATGATTTCTGTTGATTGCATGACAACTATGAGTAGCTAAACTTATCGTTGGTGGTAGTATGTGAATTCCTAGCGAAGGGTAGATAATCATTCTAATGGCTATATCCCGCATTATACTCCGTATTATTTCTTTATTTTGTTGATCAGGCTCAGCCTATATCCTCGTATGTTGATTAATTATTATGCACAATTGGACCCTCGTCGACCTATGCATATCTATATCTTCGTAGTGTTGAATAATTACTGAACACAATAGGACAATAGTGATTGACTTGTCAGTATCTTTATCTTCGTAGTGCTTAATATTTACAACAGGACAATCGATTGATCTACCTCCTTAGGTTCTTAAGCTTGCTGATGATCTACTTTGTTATTACAAACGAACTATTGAAGACCTAGAACCACTCAGAAAGTAAATTCGAAGACTGAAGACATAGAAGAATTTTGAGAAAGGTATCTACAAAGGCACATGTTGCTTCAGAAAGTGAGAATTTCATCAACAGCTCGTATAAGTGAAAATCTATATGACAGAGTAGGTTGTGCTTGCTAAAACTGAGATCGACCACTTGCTGACAACATATGTGACCTCCTTGCTGAAGAGTACTTGCATTTTGGCTCCAACGTTCACATTTGAATTTGATTCAACTGAACATTAAATGCAAAGTAGGCACGCGATGAACATGAAGACAAGAAGACAAATGAAGGACGCTGCTGAAAGTACAAAAGCAAGATAGTGACATCTTAAGGTACAAAGCCTTAGAATTTGAAATTCAAATGGCTTCCTTGAGACACTATGAATAGAGGTCATCAGGCAAGAGTAGAAGGTGTGTCAACAACGTGATCAAACTCTCACTTGTGCTTTAAACACTCAAATCCTTCTCTACTCTTTACTGCTTATTGATCCGTTCCAAGACTTAAGCTTGAAACAAAAGCTACTTGTGAAAAAGTAGAACATTCATGACTAAGAAATTAGTTAAGTGTTCTTTCTTTGGAACAGGAACAAGTCTTGACACCAGAAACAATCAAACTTGCTTACGGCAAAGTATTACAAGTTGTGTTTCTTTAGATAACTTGTTATAGCTGAAAAGTTATATTCAAGTCATCTCATCCCAAACCTCTCTAACTGATAAACACCCTTTTCAGGCGTGAAATTCAGGGGGAATTAATCAAGCATAGTGTTGTTGATTATAAGTCCTAAGTTTAGTGGAGAACAAGGTTACAGTTCTCTAGTTAGGTTGGAAACGAAGCAAGTGTCCTTTGGTTTCTGAGAATCATTAGTGATAGGATTTGTAAGGAACCTCATATCTTATCATAGTGGATTCAGTCCTAGAAAGGACAAAGTGGATTAGTTGAGAGATTACGCCACTCTCAGATACCACTATAAAAGTGTTTTTGTGATTTACTTTACTGCACTTAGTTTTCAGCGAGTTACATTTCTCGTACACTGCCACTCTGCTCACTTGTTGAAACTAGCTCTCTGAGAAAAGCACTTATTGTAAAAGACTTCCGCACTTTGTTTTAAGTACCAGCAAACTCATTACTGAAAAGTAATAAGTACTTGTTGAGAAAGTTAAGTACCAGCAAAGTCATTACTGAAAAGTAATAAGCACTTGCTGAGAATGTTTTAAACGACGAAAAGTTTGAAAAGACTATTCACCCCCCCTAGTCTTTTCTTGTTGTTTAAAGGGACCAACAAGTGGTATCAGAACTGGAGGTTCTTTAATCGTCAGCACTGAACCTAGATCCCCTTAGGTGCTTTCCATAAATCACTTTCACTTGATCAGTTTGGAAGTCATTTGCTGACATGATGTCGCTTGGAGACGCTCCCTTGCTGAAGCTGGAAAACTATGAAAAATGGTGAAACAAAATGATGCTACATCTTGAGGCCATTAGTGATGAGATGGTTACTGTCATAAATGATGGACCAATCAAGATCACTAAAATTGAGAGAAGTTTTCGTCACAAAACCACAGAGGCTGGAAAGGAAACTATCTTAGGTGAACCAGTTGATACTGTCGTTCCAAAACCAAGAGAGGAATGGACTTCAGACGAAGCCAAAAGATTCCGTCTTGATGGCCAATCAAGAAACATCATTATTCGATCTACTCCAGATACTATACAGTGCAAACTGTGGGGTGCCAAAACTGCTAAGGAAGCTTGGAAAATGGTTCAAGATCTTTGTGCTAGATCTGACAAAACCAAGGAAAACAAACTCGAAGTGCTAAAGTTGAAGTTTCAAAACTTCAAACAAGGTGCAAATGAGTCACTAGAAGACTTGGATTTCAGATTCACAACTCTAGTGAGTGAGATGGCTGCCTTTGGTGTTGGAAACTTCTATCCAGATTCTGAAAAAGTGAAAACAATTAATAGAAGTCTGAACCAAGAATGAATCCATACTCAGAATTTCTACTACAATCAAGGAATGTCAAATATCACTCCAACTGAGTTGTTCTCTCATCTTGCTACTGTCAACTATGAGACAAAGCAAAGAGAAAATGTGTTTGCTGAAAAATCGCAAAACATTGCTCTTGCTGCTAAGCCGTCATCTTCTGAAAAGAAGAATGATAAAGAGCCTACTGATTAAAACGCTCTTGCAGTTAGAAACACGAAGAAATTCATCAGTAAGGAACTTGAAAGGCGAAAAGCAAAAGAGAAGCTGAAAAAGCATCTTGGTAACAGCTACCATAAGTACAAAAATGAAGCTAGCTCGCTGAACAAGCAAGCTCAGCAAGCAAACTCCTCCGAAGAACCAGCAGTTGGCAATGATCTTTGCTTTTATTGCAAAAAGCCTGGACACTTCAAAGAAAATTGCCTCTTACTGAAAGGGAAATCTGCTGAAAAGAAGAAGAAGTTCAAGAAGGCTTTGATTGTTGATGAAAAGAAAAAGCTCCGAAGAACCAGCAGTTGGCAATGATCTTTGCTTTTATTGCAAAAAGCCTGGACACTTCAAAGTAAATTGCCCTTTACTGAAAGGGAAATCTGCTGAAAAGAAGAAGAAGTTCAAGAAGGCTTTGATTGCCGATGAAAAGAAAAAGCTTCAAGCAAAAATCGATGCTCTTTGCATTGAAACAAGCTCTGAAGACAGTGAGGTAGAAAGTTCATACACTGAAGAAGAAGAAGCCACTCTTGACGTAGAGATTGGCAAGGAAGTATGTGGAATAGCTATGGAAGCTTATCCAGATTTGTCAAACTACGAGTTCTGCCTCATGGACGGTCCGGTAAATTGTCCTACCTCTGACTCTGATTCAGAAAGTGAAGATGACATTGACCTTGATAGAATTCAAGGAGAAATTGAAAGATTTGAGAAAACTCTGAGCAAACAGCAAGAGAAACTACAGAATGCTGAACTTCTGACTAAGCAAACTACTGAAAAGTACGTCTTGTTGAGCGTTGAGTCATAAAAGAAGGATGCTGAAATATTGCATGTCAAGAAGTTAATTGCTGAAGCTACAGAGAAAAATCCTCAAATGGCAATAGAATTGGAAGAGTATCAGTCCTCAATTCTAAAGTTACTTGCTGAAATATAAGAAATGAAAAAGATGAAAGTCAATTTCAAATCTTATGCGGATGCTAGTAACATGCTGACTGAAGTAAACTCCTATATGAGAGATCCATCTCAGAAAGAAGGTTTGGGTGCCACGTATGAAGATGATGATGTAATACTCTTGAATAAAGACGAATCACCAATCACCTTTGTTCGTGGAACTAATAGTGGTCAACCAGAACTCTATCATTTTGGTCAATCTAAGGTTGCTGAAATAAGCAATCAAGTACCTACGACCGAAAAGCCCGTTGTGTCTACTCAAAGTAACAAGACTTTAAAAGGAAAACTGGTTGCTGAAAAGCAAACTGTTCAGAAAAAGGATGCTGCAAAGCATTCCGCCAAACAAGTTGCTGAAAAGCAATTTGTTAAGTCTAAAGGCAATATTACTAAAAGTAATCAGAAGACCTTTGTTGACAAACCAGAATCAAGTAAGGATGCTGAGACAAAAGCTCAGCATACTCCAAAAAGTGGACTTGGATTCAAAACCAAGCAAAATCAACTTTTTCATGAGTATAAGCAAAGTCAACAAAGATACTTCAAAGAGTTGAACAAAACCAAGCCTAAGAGTACTGACAATACTCAAAATGCTAGGACTAGAACGAACCTTGCTAGAAAAGAACTTACTGAAAAGTATGTTCAGCAAAAGGGTCAACCAAGCAAGACACCACATCAGAAAGTGGACTTGATTAGCAATAATCAAAAGTCTTTCGGTTCTAAACCCTCTAGTTCCTCAGCAAGTAGAAAACAAGTCAAGATTGAAAAACTCAAGACTTGGGTTTGCACTGGACATTTTCTTGAACATGTTAACGGACATCCAATATTGGATAATTAACTTGTTTGCTCTTCATTGTGCAGAGTTCAGCCACGGAGACAAACAATGAAATTTGGCACTTTGACAGTGGTTGTGGAAAGCACATGACGGGTAATAAGAAAAACCTTATAAACTATAGACGGTGGTCTAAAGGTCCAACAATAAGGTTTGCTGGTGGAGGCTTTGATTCTACTAATGGTTATGGTGACGTGAAGTTAGGATGCATTACCATTTCGGGAGTTCTTTATGTCAAAAATCTTAAGTTTAACCTTTTTAGCATGAGTCAATTTGTTGACAAAGGCTATTTCATCAAAATTAAAAGTGATGAATGTAAACTTATTGACTTTGAGACGAAGAAGGTTATCATGGTTGCTAGAAGATCAGGAGGTCTCTATACCGTTGTTAGGAAACTTGTAATTTTGATGAGCAATTAACCTTGCTAAATTAAGGAAAGTCCAGTAACTAGTACTCTTAAGGTCCATAGGAATTTATAATTTTAAGGACATTGTAAAAGAGGAACGTTTGCTGAAACACTTAGTGTAGGTACTAGTTAGGTTCTTTCGTTTGCTGATGATGTACTTTCTTTTTGCAAACGAACTATTGAAGACCTAGAACCGCTCAGAAAGTTGAAGATTCGAAGATTGAAGACTTAGAAGAATTCTGAGAAAGGTATCTACAAAGGCACATGTTCCTCAGAAAGTGAGATCTTCAGCAACAACTTGCATAAGTGAAAATCTATATGACAGAGTAGGTTGTGCTTGCTGAAACTGAGACTGGCCACTTGCTGACAACATATGTGACCTCCTTGCTGAAGAGTACTTGCATTTTGGCTCCAACGTTCACATTTGAATTTGATTCAACTGAACATTAAATGCAAAGTAGGCACGCGATGAACATGAAGACAAGAAGACAAATGAAGGACGCTGCTGAAAGTACAAAAGCAAGATAGTGACATCTTAACGTACAAAGCCTTAGAATTTGAAATTCAAATGGCTTCCTTGAGACACTATAAATAGAGGTCATCAGCAAGAGTAGAAGTTGTGTCAACAACATGATCAAACTCTGACTTGTGCTTTAAACACTTAAATCCTTCTCTACTCTTTACTGCTTATTGATCCGTTCCAAGACTTAAGCTTGAAACAAAAGCTACTTGTGAAAAAGTAGAACATTCACGGCTAAGAAATTAGTTAAGTGTTCTTTCTTTGGAACAAGAACAAGTCTTGACACCAGAAACAATCAAACTTGTTTACTGCAAAGTATTACAAGTTGTGTTTATTTAGATAATGTTGGTCCCTTTAAACAACAAGAAAAGACAAGAGGGGGGGGGGGTGAATAGTCTTTTCAAAGTTTTCGTCGTTTAAAACTTTCTCGGCAAGTGCTTATTACTTTTCAGTAATGAGTTTGCTAGTACTTAACTTTCTTAGAAAGTACTTATTACTTTTTAGTAACAAGTTTGCTGGTACTTAAAAACAGAGGGCGAAAGTCTTTTTACAATAAGTGCTTTTCTGAGAGTGCTTGTTTCAGCAAGTGAGCAGAGTGTCAGTGTACAATTGATGATCGCAGGATTGTCAGTTCCGGATTAATTAAATAAATTTGTTATTTAGCCAAAGGCAATTCTCAACTACAACGAAAACCGTAGTGTAGCAGTAGAATAACCTCGAGTATCGATCTCTA
This sequence comes from Plantago ovata, assembly GCA_028274465.1. Classification (NCBI taxonomy): domain Eukaryota; kingdom Viridiplantae; phylum Streptophyta; class Magnoliopsida; order Lamiales; family Plantaginaceae; genus Plantago; species Plantago ovata. The sequence continues at coordinate 115,338,506 of CM051455.1, read as the reverse complement.
AGGACTATAACTAGCTTTATCAAATCTAATTTAGAATATAAAAACAGCAGACGATATAGCAAGGGTTTTTCTTAACAGATAATGGAGATTGGTGATAGTATGGTCCTTCAAAGCATAACGGGTTAATAATCATGCGTAAATTCCTCGGTTTTGCATGGAGATCTTTGATCAATAAATTGTCCTGTTGTAATTATCAAACACTACGAAGATATAGATTCTGATAGATACGAAGATATATATATTTAGAATGAATTGTCCAATGAATTGTCCAATTGTGTGCAATAATTAATCAACATACGAACATATAGATTCCGATAGATCAAAGAAATAAAGCAATAACACGGAGTATAATGCGCGATATAGCCATTAGTATAATTATCAACCCTTCGCTAAGAATTCACATAGTATCACCAACGATAAGTTTAGCTACTCATAGTTGTCATGCAATCAACAGAAATCATAGAAGAAAACATGTTGAAAGACATATAAAAATAAGTAGAAAAACTGTAAGATACAATGTTACCGAAGGTTGTCAGTCTCCGAAGGATCGCGATCTTACAAGCTCCAAACTGCTATGAAAAAGTATCTCCTAAGCTATGAACCCCAAGAACAGGCTCTGGGAAGTTCCTACCTAAAACTACAGAGAAAGGTGAGAGAATAGGTCTCGAAAAGTGTGAAAATCGGAGAAAAACTAAGCAACTATATATAGTGTTCGAATTTGTGTGGGGCGAAGGGCCCCACACACCGGGCGAGTCGCCTGGTGTGGGGCGATTCGCCCCACATCCCGGGCGATTCGCCCGGGAGCTTTTTTCGGGATTTTGCGCGTTTTCGACGCGTTTTTGGATTTCTTCCCCTTTTCGGACTCGGTTTCTGACTTCTAGTGGCCTTCTAACCTCCAGATTCGACCCCTAGACTCCAAGTCCTATCTGGAAACCTTCAGATACTCCAAATAGGCTTCTAGAACACCAATTCCTTGACAACTTCAATATAATTGCCCGGAAATCCTCGTTTTTCAACCAAAACCTATAAAATAAAAACTAAAGGGAAACGTGACACTATTCAAATAAAATGCCCAAAAATATAGCTAAATTAACATAGAGGATAGCTAAAATAGGTGAAAAAGACCTAAATGAAAGTGTAAAATACACATTAATCAAACTCCCAAAACCGAACCTTTGCTTGTCCTCAAGCAACTAAGCTAGACTCCAATGCAAAAAACAATACAACACATAAAATGGAGTCTCATGCCAAATAAAATGAACTAATCTACTGAATCTAACAAATAACATATGAACAAGAACCATATAAATCAAAGCATGAATATAGGTTGAAGAATACCTCGATTGACTCATACACATCCACATAAGCACTTATGTCAAGACAGGATAGTCTCTCGTAACATTCTCTACCTGGACCTAGTCAGTGACGACGTAATGAAGCATGCTAAGATACGAATGGTTGTCCCGTGCCTATGAAACTGAGGACTTACTGTTGTTCACCATGTTAAGACTTTTCCTCAAAGAGGTCGAACCAGTACTGGCTCTCATCAAACGAAGGAGGGCTCCCTATAAAAGATAACACTCCCCTATTCTACCCGTCTCTCAAGCAAAGTCTTAAGCTATTCACCACTTCCTGAATGGCAGGACGAGGGTGCTCTAGAACAGATGACACTCAAAAATAAAAGACAAAAAATAGAAAATTACAACACGATTACGAACATTACAAGAATTGGAAAATGAAACACAACACTTTGCTAAACTGCTATTTGGCTTTCTTTTTTTTGGACCCTTCTTTGCTTTTTTGGGGTCTTTTCCTCTTTTTTCTCTTTTTTTTCTTTCCAGTTTCTTTTTTCCCTTTTTTTTCTTTTTTCCTGGAATTTTTCTTTCTCTTTTTTTTGATTTTTTTTAGCCAGCAGTAGCATAACGAAAAGAGAAACAAAATGACTCACAAAGACTTCCCCAAACCTATTCGAAAGAATAGGTTGGAGTACAAAATTTACGAGAAAGGAAAAATAAACTCACAACACAGAAATGAAAAACGAAAAACCAAGTCTACGATGGTGTAACCCCCTCCCCAAACCTATTCGGAAGAATAGGTTATAAACAAAGGATCACACAACCTCACACTACCTCCTTCCTAGGCATTTAGCAATCTCAAAGAATGGTGAAGACTTGTTGCCTCTTAGGTACATAATTACTCGGGAAAACAACTATAATACCCTAACATGCATCATCCTATTATAAAGGCCTTCGTGAACCGCAGTAGAGAAAACACCACTAAGTGATGTCGAGACTACCAAGCTTAACTAAGTGCAATACATAAATGTGACAAGCCAAGCGATAAAAACTTCAAACAAATTCATAGAGATGAAGCATACGATTAATGGCATAGTTAGATAATCTACCCAATAAAAAGGTTCAAAAAATTCGGCAATAAACTCCATATAAAACATGCAAGACTATCCTAGGATGAATGTAGTGAATGCAACCTAAAAAACTAAGAAAGCAGTAAACGTGCAAATGCAAATGTAGACGGATAAAACATGCAAGATACTATACTCATCCTACCAATACCAAACTCTAAACCATCAATGGCAAGCTCCAAACTAACAACACTAGATCACTTAAATCCCATCCCCCCTCATGAAATTAACGCTAGTCCCTAGCAGTAAGAAAATGAGGAAATAAGATGTGATACTAGATGTTACCGCATGGTTTGGCCTCGGTCGGCTGAGTATGCTGCTTGTGAGTTATTGGGACTGCTCTGGGAGCCTTATAGGTGGTCATCAGGTCTTCTGGTAGGTGCGGTAGTTCCATTTATAGGCCGGATAGGAACAACTCCTCCATTAGTATCATCATTGCCCGTATGGCCTTCATTGTCACTACTGTCACCATGATCATCGCCAGTAGAGTTGCATTGTCGAATAGAATCCTCAAGATTAGCCACCGCTGTTATGGAATCCTCCATCCTGTAGCCCTCCAATAGGTTGTGAACTGTTGAAGGGGAAAGAGCAGTGGTATCAGAGCCTCCCTCTCCAGCGTTTACACCCCGAGGAGGTTACAGTAAGCTGTTCGGATACTCAGAAGTCTTCTACCATTTTTTTCCAATGTCGACCACATTCTCTACGGTTGATGCGACTGATGTCTATATGATTCTCCCTTTAGAGGCAGTCAAGGGGCACCCCAATGAGGGGCTGGGCACCCATGTCATTATGTTTTGGAACCAAGCTAGCGCTTCGGAACCTTCTAGCAACTGTGAACTCAAGATTGAATCCGTCGCGGCAAGATCGTCCCGGTGCCTTCCAGTTCACTCGAACTTTGCAGTCCTTGTGATGGATTGCTGACGTAATAATTGTTTCTGTCCCTTCGGTGGTGCATGAATAGGCATAGGAGTCCTTACTCCAGGTGTACTCTAGCTCCTCCTCTTGGATAATCTGCGACGTTGCTGCAAGAGCCCGTGGCTCGAACGCACCTCTAACGAGATCACTCTTCTTGACATGGTTGTAATCGATCCCCCTCCAATACTTCATAGTAATTATACGGGAATGCTCCTCTCCCTTGGCATGATTCCTACAAACAACAGTTAGTACCTCGTATGACACAAAACTGACTCATGCATATGCTAGTGTAAGAACGAAACACACAAGTGATAAAATCAACAATCGAACTCCCCAAATTCTTAATGTCTAGCCTAACTTCTTCAACATGCAACATACCAATGTAACTACCACATGCAATGCATCACATTATTCTCTTGCTAGACAACCAATAACCTAAATAGCTAGGCTCAATTCATACCATAGTAGCGAAAAATTCTAGCATCATAAATCCTCATACTCAACAATTAAGCATTCTATCATCAAATCCATCATCATTACATCAATAAACACAATCATATGCAAGAAATCAAAGATATAGATATATTGCATAACAAGATATGTCATCTAGTAGCAAAATTCCCAAATCAACAATCCAAGCATAATTGAGCATGCAATTGATAGTAAATAACCCTTCTAATCACACAAACAACCTACCCATGCATCATATAAGCATAATTGAAGCTCAAATTAGAAAACCCCCAAATTTGAAAAATTAGGGTTCATAAGAAGATACCTCAGATCTGAAAAACGAATGCACTAGGGTGAAATCTGTTCGGATGAAAAGATAGATCACGTAATGGGCTTCGATTGAAGCTATAGAACACTAAATTTGGTGAAAAATGAAGGTTTTATGGGGATTTGAAGTTATTTTTGCGATTTTCGCCCTTTTTGGGGAGTAAGAATGGTGAGGATGAAGAAAATGAGCTCAAAAGGGGTTTCTCGCGTTTTTTAACATCAGAGACCGTGGGGCGAGTCGCCCCACGCCTGGGGCGAGTCGCCCCGCATGTGGGCCGAATCGCCCCGCGCGTCCGGAGCGCGCGCGCGCTCTGGACTCGTGGGCGATTCGGACCCCATGGGGGGCGATTCGCCCCCCGCCTCCTGAGGCGGGGAGACGAACTTTTCGAAAAAAAATGCAGTTTTTAAGTCACCGAAAACCATTTTTCTCAAAAAACCACTCGAAAAATCTCACTCAAACATAACATAAGCACATACGTGATGAACCGGAATTTGTCGGGTCCCGATTCGATCAAATAATATTTGTAATTTAGCCAAAGGCAATCCACAACTACAACGAAAACCGTAGTGAAGCAGTAGATTGACTCGAGTGTCGTTCTCTCAGGACTATAACTAGCTTTATCAAATCTAATTTAGAATATAAAAACAGCAGACAGATAGCAAAGAGGTTTTTCTAACAGATAATGGAGATTGGTGATAGTATGATCCTTCTTAGCATAACGGGTCGATAATCATACATAAATTCCTCGGTCTTGCATAGAGATCTTTGAATCAATCTAGTGTCCTGTTGCAATTATTAAGCACTACGAAGATAACTGGTCTGACAAGTCAACCACTATTGTCCTATTGTGTTCCGTAATTATTCAACACTACGAAGATAAACTCGCACACAGGTCGACAAGTGTCCAATTGTGCATAATAATTAATACAACATACGAGAATTTAGGTTGTGCGTGATCAACGAAATAAAGCAATGACACGGAGTATAATGCGCGATATAGCCATTAGCATGATTATCTTCCCTTCGCTAAGAATTCACATACTACCACCAACGATAAGTTTAGCTACTCATAATAGGCATGCAATCAACAGAAATCATAAAAGAAAACATATTGAAAGATATGTAAAATAAGTAGATTAAACTGTAAGATACAAGTTACCGAAGGTTGTCAATCTCCGAAGAATTGCGATCCTACAAGCTCCAATCCGCTATGAAAAAGTATCCCCTAAGCTACGGAACTCCCAGGACAGGCCCCGGGAAGTTCCTACCTAAAACTATAGAGAGAGGTGAGAAAGTAGGTCTGGAAAGATATGATTTTCGGAGAAAACTGAGCAACTATATATAGGCCCCGAAATACTGTGGGGCGGTTCGCCCCACACCCGCGGCGGTTCGCCCGGTGTGCGGCGGTTCGCCCCACGTCTGGGGCAGTTAGCCCCAGAGAAAATTTCGCGGAATTCCGCGTTTTCGACGCGTTTTTGGATTTCTTCCCCTTTTCGGACTCGGTTTCTATCTTCTAGTGGCCTTCTAACCTCCAGAGAACTCAGCCATGACTTGGCTCTGTCGCCAAGCCCCATGGCAAAAACCTTCATCCTCAACTCATTCGTTGTTATTTCAGCTCCGGGTCGTGGGAGTTGGTTGACGAAATCATCGATATCGTGCAAGTACCCCATCACATCTTCCCTTGATAAGCCATAGAACCTCGGAAGTTGTTGGAATGCGTGGTTCTTGATTTCCAGATCTCGAGTTGCAGACGAAAGAACAATCGCCAGTCCCCTCATACGATCCTTGGAGGGTTGAACCCATGCTTTCAGTGGTCTAGCTTCTGCTTTCAGTGGTCTAGCTTCTGCCTTTGAAGTAGTCGCCTTCTCTAGTGGTAGACTCTGTCGATCTCAACAATTGAATCAGCAAGCGGTGTTCCCCTAGATCGTGTATGTGGCATACACTATCTGTAACAGACTAGGAAAGCAGTATCAGAGAGAGATTAAAAAGGAAAACTAAAACTACTAGAACTAGGAATTGAATGATGAAATTATAAACAAATTAAACAGAAAAAAGGAGTATAGTCCCCGGCAACGGCGCCAATTTGATGATCGCATGATTGTCAGTTCCGGATTAATCAAATAAATTTGTTATTTAGCCAAAGGCAATTCTCAACTACAACGAAAACCGTAGTGTAGTAGTAGAATAACCTCGAGTGTCGATCTCTAAGGACTATAACTAGCTTTATCAAATCTAATTTAGAATATAAAAACAGCAGACGATATAGCAAGGGTTTTTCTTAACAGATAATGGAGATTGGTGATAGTATGGTCCTTCAAAGCATAACGGGTTAATAATCATGCGTAAATTCCTCGGTTTTGCATGGAGATCTTTGATCAATAAATTGTCATGTTGTAATTATCAAACACTACGAAGATATAGATTCTAATTAATAGATACGAAGATATATATATTTAGAATGAATTGTCCAATGAATTGTCCAATTGTGTGCAATAATTAATCAACATACGAAGATATAGATTCCGATAGATCAAAGAAATAAAGCAATAACACGGAGTATAATGTGCAATATAGCCATTAGCATAATTATCAACCCTTCGCTAAGAATTCACATACTATCACCAACAATAAGTTTAGCTACTCATAGTTGTCATGCAATCAACAGAAATCATAGAAGAAAACATGTTGAAAGATATATAAAAATAAGTAGAAAAACTGTAAGATACAATGTTACCGAAGGTTGTCAGTCTCCGAAGGATCGCGGTCTTACAAGCTCCAAACTGCTATGAAAAAGTATCTCCTAAGCTATGAACCCCCAGAACAGGCTCTGAGAAGTTCCTACCTAAAACTACAGAGAAAGGTGAGAGAATAGGTCTGGAAAAGTATGAAAATCGGAGAAAAATTGAGCAACTATATATAGTGTTCGAATTTGTGTGGGGCGAAGGGCCCCACACACCGGGCGAGTCGCCTGGTGTGGGGCGATTCGCCCGGGAGCTTTTTTCGGGATTTTGCGCGTTTTCAACGCGTTTTTGGATATCTTCCCCTTTTCGGACTCGGTTTCTGACTTTTAGTGGCCTTCTAACCTCCAGATTCGACCCCTAGACTCCAAATCCTATCCGGAAACCTTCAGATACTCCAAATAGGCTTCTAGAACACCAATTCCTTGACAACTTCAATATAATTGCCCGGAAATCCTCGTTTTTCAACCAAAACCTGTAAAATAAAAACTAAAGGGAAACGTGACACTATTCTAATAAAATGCACTAAAATATAGCTAAATTAACATAGAGGATAGCTAAAATAGGTGAAAAAGACCTAAATGAAAGTGTAAAATACACATTCATCAACAATAAATGTAGCTTGTTGAAAACTAATTCCGATAAAGTAAATCACACAAACACTTTTATAGTGGTATCTGAGAGTGCCGTAATCTCTCAACTAATCCACTTTGTCCTTTCTAGGACTGAATCCACAAAGATAAGATGTGAGGTTCCTTACAAATCCTATCACTAATGATTCTTCAGAAACCAAAGCATAGTTACTTCGTTTCCAACCTAACTAGAGAACTGTAACCGTGTTCTCCACCAAACTTGGGACTTATAATCAGCAACACTATGCTTGATTAATTCCCCCTGAATTTCACGCCTGAAAAGGGTGTTTATCAGTTAGAGAGGTTTGTGATGAGATCACTTGAATATAACTTTTTCAGCTATAACAAGTTATCTAAAGAAACACAACTTGTAATACTTTGCAGTAAGCAAGTTTAATTGTTCTGGTGTCAAGACTTGTTCTTGTTCGAAAGAAAGAACACTTAACTAATTTCTTAGCCGTGAATGTTCTACTTCTTCACAAGTAGCTTTTGTTTCAAGATTAAGTCTTGGAACAGATCAGTAGGAAGTAAAGAGTATAGAAGGTTTTGAGTGTTTAAAGCACAAGTGAGAGTTTGATCACGTTGTTGACACACTCCTACTCTTTGCCAAATGACCTCTATTTATAGTGTCTCAAGGGAGCCGTTTGAATTTCAAATTCTAAGGCTTTAACCTTAAGATGTCACTATCTGGCTTTTGTACTTTCAGCAGCGTCCTTCATTTGTCTTCTTGTCTTCATGTTCTTCGCGTGCCTACTTTGCATTTAATGTTCATTTGAATCAAATTCAATGTGAACGTTGGAGCCAAAATGCAAGTACTCTTTAGCAAGGAGGTCACATATGTTAGTCAGCAAGTGGTCAGTCTCAATCTCATCAAGCACAACCTACTCTGTCATATAGATTTTCACTTATGCGAGCTGTTGCTGAAAATCTCACATTCTGAGCACCATGTGCCTTTGTAGATACCTTTCTCAGAATTCTTCTAAGTCTTCAATATTCGAATCTTCAAGTTTCTGAGCGGTTCTAGTGCTTCAATAGTTCGTTTGTAAAACAAAGTACATCATCAGCAAACGAAGTATCCTAACTAGTATCTACACTAAGTCTTTCAGCAAACGTTCCTCTTTTACAATGTCCTTAAAATTCTAAATTCTTATGGACCTTAAGAGTACTAGTTACTGGACTTTCCTTTATTTAGCATGGTTAATTGATCATCAAAATTACAAGTTTCCTAACAAATTTCCCCCTTTTTGATGTTAGCAATCCATGGCTAAATTAATTGTTACCCTTTTAGAGGTTCCTGATGTTGAATAAATCAGTTGATTAATGCAAACATACTTGAATAATAATAAAGTAAGCATAAAATAATTTGCATAATCAAGAACCAATAAGATTCAAGAAGTTCATTGCTGATAGTTATCTTTCAGTAAGTTTACAAGAAAGTTCGCAGATAACTAAAACAATCAGCAAGCAAAACAAAGCTTTTCAAGGGACTATTCTATTCCAGTAGAGGATTCTCTACGAATCTCTTCTACACTCTTTTCAGCAAGAGCAGTGAATTCAACACAGTCCTTCTCGTAATCTTCAAGTAGCTTACGGACTTCGAGTTGAATAATTCTTGCATTCTTGCACGCAGTATAGTGATGGTTTTCACCATTCCCTTGTTGGCATGAATCTTCCTTAACCCGGGAAGGTCTTCTTCTTGATCCTTTGCAGTGAGATAAAAGTACTCATAAGGAATCAAGCCATATTTCTTTTTGGACTTCTTGGTATGAAGATCATTAAATTAAGCAACATCCATCGGCTTGATTAGATCAGGCTCTTGTTTTATCTTCTTGCTGATGGAATTTCTTCTTACCAAAATTTCAATGTTCAGCCATTTTATAGCAATGTTCCTTGGGTATGGAGGAGGATCCCTTTCTTTCTTTGTGACTTTCAATTCAATCCAAGTGTACATTTGATTCAGTACAGCAGTTGGAAAGAAGTCATTGGCCAAAAGATCTTCCAGCTTTATGATCTAGCAACCATGGAGGTTTCTGATCACGTTCTGAGTGGTTTCCTCATTGCTGGTGTTTGTTTAATCAATGCCAGTGCCAATGGCAATGTTACCTAGCCTTCTTTCATCCTGTCTTTTCTTTCTTCTTCTTGACTTAGCATTATCATGATCTTTTGCTGAAGATCTGGAGTCAGAGGAGAAGTGTTTGGATTGGCCAGATGGAATTAAGATAGAAAGAGGCTTGGCCCTTATAGCTTGAGCTATTGTTTGGTCATCATCATTATCATCATATTCATGCATGTCTTGATGACTTTCAGTATGACAGAATTCTTGAGTTTCAGCAGAAGTTCTTCTCCTTTTAGGATTTGCTGAACTTCTCTCAGATTCTGTTTCAGCTCTTTTCTTAGAACTTTGCTCTATTTCAGCAAGAGGTTCTCTGGGAGGCGGTCCAGGCATCTTTAATGGAGCTTCAGCTTCAGAGGGATTAGTTGATCTGTCTCTTGAAGACTTTTTTTTTCTAAAATCTTCCCCCTTAGACATGGATTGCATCATCGGCCTGATGTGTAAAGAGAAAAACTTATTGCAATTTTCAGCAAGAGTACTTAGGCTGTTGTATTTCAGAATCATGTCTTGCTGATCTGTAGTTAGCTTAGACAATTCTTCTTTAACAAAAGCCAGATTCTCCTCATGTCTGCGCTCATTGTTGACTTTTTCTTCAAGTATAACCTGAGCCTTTGTCCATGCACTTTTAGCAAGCTTGAGTGCCTGACTGACATCATCTTCATAGCTTTTGTGATGTAGACTTATGTCTTTCTGAGCTATGGTAAGTGTAGTAGTGCGTCTTAGCACAGTAGTCAGTATTTTGCCAATGTCGAGTGGACTCTCAGCAAGCAAGGCATCATCCTCTTCTTGGCATGCTTTGTGAATAGCCATTAGTGCTCTTATTCTAGGAGTAAACTCCTCAATATTTGGGAACGGCACTAGAGAGGGAGTGAATGAGTGATCTTTGATTTAAGTGGCGATCTGATCATCGTTTCTCAGCAAGCGACTTCTCTCCATATCTCCTTCATCATTGATGAGAGATGGTGGAGGAATTTCTACCATTTTGGGTTCAGCTTTCTTTGACTTTTCTTCTTCATTTGCTGAGAAGTTAGATAGATCTTCTTCTTCATCAGATTCATCAAGGCCAGCAACCTTGATTCCTAAATCATTAGCTTCAGTCACTTCTGGTTGAGTGGTTGCTGAAGGCAACTCTTTGGACTCAAAAACTGGAGTTTCACCAGTAGTAAGTGGAAGGGAGACTTCCTTGTTGTTCACTCCTGAAGATTGAGCAATATCATGATTTTTTGTGTGTCTGTCGTGAATCTGTAGACTATTATGTAATGCCCTTTGGTAATCTTCATCCATATCTTCATCTTCTCCAAGGTTTGAATCGGTGACCTTAGCTTCGAGTAATGCTAACTCGGCATCAGAAAGCTTAGCTCTTCCTTTAGGCATTTCAGCACGCTTTCTGGCGTAGTCTCAGCAACTTGTTTAGTTGCTGGAGTACTTTTCTCAGCAGGAGTAGGAGTAGATTCTTGTTGCTGACTGGGAGGTTGATCAGCTTGCTGATTTTCAGTGTTGTCTTGATTTTCATTATCAACAACTGTCAGTTTTACTCCGCCAGCATCCGGACTAGGACCTTGATTATCATCATCATCGTCCTTACTGTCCTTAGAATCTTTGGCTTCATCATCACTGGCGTACTATTCTTCAGTCTCAGCAACTTGTTCAGTTGCTAGAGTACTTTTCTCAGCAGGAGTAGGAGTAGATTCTTGTTGCCGACTGGGAGGTTGATCAGCTTGCTGATTTCAGTGTTGTCTTGATTTTCATGATCAGCAACTGTCAATTTTACTCCGCCAACATCCGGACTAAGACCTTGATTATCATCATCATCGTCCTACTGTCCTTAGAACCTTTGGATTCATCATCACTGGTATACTTAAGGATATTTTCATCATTTTCTTCTTCATCATCATCCGTCAGTATGACCAACTCTAGATGTTTGTACTTTGCAGCACTTGTAACTTCCTCTCCCGCATTGATTTTGTGGGTATCAGCCACCACGGGTACAAAGGAACCCTTGAGAATCACAGCTTGTTCAGCTGGAGAGGCACTCTTGAATTTGGCTTTCATATTCTCTCTGATTGTTGCAATCAGATTTGAACTCATTTTCTGAGAATATGAGAGTTCTTCAAGAAGTATTGAGTGTACAAACATCTCGAGTTTGAAAAGAGAGTTTCTTTTCTTTTCATTGGATAGATGGATGTGAAGATCTGAAAAATCCATCCTTCTGTATCTTTGCCAGTTGCTGACAGACTTAGCAACTCTTGTCAAAGTGTTTCTTTTGAAGTTTGAGTATAGTTCCTCGGAACTAACTTTAAGAGCTTCCATGATGTGAACCATTTCATCATTCTCCTTTTGAGCCTGAATAAGAGTATTGTTATGATCAGGAATGTTTTGGAAAATAGTTTTAGAGTCTAAAACTGTAACATGAATTACCTGCTGACTTTCAGCAAGCTCATGTTGCACACTGAGTTGTGCTTGAATTGTTCATCCGGAGATAATTTAATGTTAGATACAAGTACTAAGTTTTCACACTTAGTAAGTTTACAAAAATTTTCATCTACCTGCTGAATAGGAGTTGTGGATTCTGGTGCAGAACTTTCAGCAATCTTCTGACTTGTATCTTGAGAAGTTTGTAAAGAAATGATTATATTAGCTAAAGATAAAGTTTCAGATAGTGAAGTTTTTCTTATATCTGAGTTAACTACCTGCTGAAGAAGGGCAGGTGGTGACTCAGTCCTTTTAGCATCGATAACATCTTCATTATCTGGGACTTGTTCTTCAGCAGATTTCTTCTCTTGCTCTATTTGAGAAGGCTGTGCAGATTCAACAATCTCCCTTATCTCTGAATTGACAAGTTGAGCAGAGACATCTAGACCTTTAAGTTCACTACTTGTCATGAACAGGTCTACTGACTTATTGGAGTTGTCATCAACTCCATGTCCATTTGCTGACTTAGGTCAGTCAGCACCAGTTGGACTTTGTCAATAGAAGTTATCGGTGAACTAGGTCTAATGTTCTCAGCATCATGAGATGCATCGTCGAACAATGTCTCTTGTTGTGTTTCAGCAACCTCTAGGACTTGAACCATTGCAGTCTCTGCAACTGGTTTCTCAGCAATTGCAGCTTCAGCAATTTCTCGGACTTGACTAGTTGCTATTTCATCAACTGTTTCTTCTGTTGCTTTGCTGGCAACATTTTCAGCAAGTGCAGTTTTTCTTAAGTCTGCAGCAATGTCACTTGCTGGTTCCAGAGTGTTGTCATCAAGATTATCTACTATGTAGATATCTTCTAATATTTCTAAGGCAGGATTTTCATTTCCACTGCCTTGCGGTCTTGCTTCAGCAGATGGATCCAAGTTAATTGGATTTCTGAAGGCTTCTGCAAACACTTCAGCAACGTCTACTACAGTGGCTTGCGTTTCAGCAACCACTGGAATGTCATCATTTTGAATGACATGGACAATTGGAACGAACTTTCTTGCCGTTGTTTTCTTTCTTGGGAAAGTGGTCTCTGCCCTTGCCTTTTTTGGAATAGGATCAGCTAATAAAGCTGTAGTTTGAGTGTCATCATCAGCTTTCCTCTTTTTCTTGGATCTCTTGCTGGGTGCAGTAGTGTCAGCACCCGCAGTAGTATCAGCAGCAACATCTGCAGTTGTTGCATTCTCAGCAACATTTGCAGTTGTTGTATTCCTAGACTGTTGGTCAGTTTCAGCAACATTTGCAGCTGTTGTATTCCTAGACTGGTTATCAGTCTCAACAACATTTGCAGCTATTGCTTTCCTTGACTTCTTGTCATCAACCTTAGGTCCATTCAGCTTGTAGAAAGCTCTTCCCACATTGCATACTGATTTCTTAATCGACAATGGGTTTCTCAGCTGAATCCTTTAATGTTCAAGGATGTAGCATATATTCAATCCATACATTACTGGAAGGGAAGGTGAGACTGTGTTGTCTTCAACCTTGACCTTAAACTTTGTAACACAATCAACAAGTCTGTTGAAAATGTACTTAGCCCAGTTAATGTCAGTTTTGCTTTCATAGATATGCATCAGCAAGGCCATCTTCTAAGGCCTACTTGGTCTATTCCTCCAACTTGGGACTCAAGAACTTTGATGAGTAGCAGAGCTACTAGACCAAGTGAATGGCAAAGATGCTTCCTTTTTACGTGCTTATTCCAAGTCACTGGGCTATCTCTCCTTTCTTCATCCTTTCGTTTCTGACATCAATGTAGAAGGCTTCTATTTCTTTATTAGTGGCAGTGATGTCATCTTCAGGTCCAGTAGTTGGAATCTGAAAGATGTTAGCTAAATAAATCCATTTCGGGATGATTTGCTCTCCTTGAACTGTGGTAGAAATCACTTTTTCAGTGACTCCTTGTCCATCAGTAAGAGTTTGGATTTCTGCATTGTTGTAGAATTCCATTGTGTCCAGCATGCTCACTTTCTTAGTGCGAGCAGTGATGAAGAAAAGTAGGCCTTGTTGATTTATGTAATTCAACGCCTCAATGTTTTCTTCATCAAGTTCTTGTTCATAGAAGTATATGATATACTTCTCTTTGGCAAATCCGCCTCATTGCAATCATCTGCTCACACTTTGCAGTGTCGAGATATGCAGGAGGCATGGGTCTCTATGTTATACGGTTGTTGGCAACACGATTTTCACCGTGTTTTTCACTGGAGTAGTCACCGGAGTAGGAGCAGTACTTTTTCCAGTACTGTCTGCCTTTGATGACTTGGTGTTCTTAGATGATTGTCTCTTGGGAGCCCTCTCTTATATAGTAGGTAAGGGTTGAGAGTGTACGAAAAAGAGACTTTTCTTTTTGACCGGAGGTACAGTAATTCAGAGCACAGGCTAGGGAATTTTTGTAGAGAAAGGAAATGTGAGTTAAAGAATATTGTCTTTCTCTAACTCTTCATTTATATAGTATCTCTGTTATGTGAGAAACTCAATGGTTTTGAGTTCTCAGCAAGGGTAAAACAGAGATTCATTGAGTTAGTGGAGCCTTTGCATTAAATGCGTAGTGGACCACTAACACGAGACCGTCAGAGCATGCTTTCACTTTGTAATATTAACCGTTATATCATCAACTGCTTTAAAATCAATGGCCACGATTGTATTATGTCATGATTTACAGCGACTTTATCTGTGCCATGATTAACGTCACAATTGATTTTACCTTGATTCACGGGATTTGATCTCTTTTACTTCAACGCTAATTGCTTGCTGAAGTATACAAGAATCTTTTCAACAATTTTAGCCAATCTGACTTTAGCAATTACCTTTTCAAGTAACAAGCCTTGTATTTGCAGAAAGTTCCCCCTTAATTAAATATCTCATTTTTCTTTAGGGTCAAAGATATTTCGGAGTTCCTGTCTCAGCAAATTCTTTTTATATTGAGATATCCTTAGGTAAATTCTAAGAAGCACTTTTGCTCTTTGCTGAGTTCCCATCTCAGATTTTTCTTTTGATACTTGAATACCTGTTTCAGTATCCTCGATTGTCTGAATGCCAGTTTCAACAATCTTTCAAGTTTTCTTACTGAGTTCCCGTCTCAGCAAGTGATCAAGTTTCCTTAACAAATACCCGGTTTGAAGGAATTACTTGCTGAATTCCTGTTTCATTAAACATTTAGTGTACAACCATCTCTTTTTAGAGAAATCAGTGGAAGGGACTTTTTAAGGAACAAATAGCCTTTAAGCAACCATTGGCTTGCTGAATGCCTGTTTCAGAAATCCACCAAATGTGTCCTTTTTATTGAGGTAGTTCAATCAATCCAAGGTTATACCTTAGCATTGCGAACCTATTATCTGGTAGGGGCTTGGTAAAGATGTCAGCAAGTTGATCATCAGTACCTACCTTTACAACCTCAATGTCTCCTTTTTCCACATGATCTCTAATGAAATGATGTCTAATATCAATGTGCATTGTCCTTGAGTGGAACTTAGGATTTTGTGTGATAGCAATAGCACTTGTATTATCACAAAAGATTGGTGTTTTCTTTGCAAAAATACCATAATCTCTTAATTGTTGCTGAATCCATAGGATTTGAGTTGTGCAACAACCAGCCGCAATGTATTCAGATTCAGTGGATGAATTGGCAACATAGGTTTGCTTCTTGCTGAACCATGATATTAATCTTGTACCTAGAAACTGACAAGTTTCAGAGGTACTTTTTCTATCAAGAGTTGATCCTCCATGATCAGCATCAGAATAACCTACCAGTTCTAATCCAGAATCTTTTGGATTACCATAATCCAACATTAACTGTGCCTTTGACATATTTCAGTATCTTGAGTGCCTTTTTGTAGTGTGATTCTCTTTGATCAAATTGGAATCTTGCACACACACACAAACAACATATTGAATGTTAGGCCTACTTGCTGTTAGATACATCAAGGAACCAATGAGCTTCCTATACTTGTGTTCATCAACACTTTTGTCTTGTTTAGTATAGCCCAATTTGGTACCAACACTCATGGGGATCTTTCAGGTTTTTCTTCCTCTTTGATCCTGAACTTATGAGCATTTCCTTTGCATACTTTGCTTGATTTATGAATATTCCATCTTTGAGTTGCTTGACTTGCAATCCTAGGAAGTAATTCAATTTGCCCATCATACTCATTTCAAACTTGTTTGTCATGAGTTTGGCAAAATCATCACAAAGTTGCTTGTCCTTAGATCCAAATATTATGTCATCCACATAAATTTGGACTAAGAGTATTTTACCATCATGGTTCATGGTAAATAAGGTCTTGTAAACTTCACCTTTCTTGAAACCATTATCCAGCAAGAACATAGCTAAGGTATTATACCAAGCTCTACGTGCTTGCTTAAGACCATATACAGCTTTCTGAAGCTTGTATACCATCTTTGTTTCTGAGGGAAGTTCAAAGCCAGGGGGTTGTTCTAGGTAGACTTCTTCAGCAAGTTCACCATGTAGGAATGCAATTTTAACATCCATTTGATAAACAATCAAGTCATTATGAGAAGCAAAGGCTAAGAAAAGTCTAATAGCATCCAATCTTGCAACTGGTGCATAAGACTTATCATAGTCCAATCCTTCAGTCTGGCAGTAACCTTGAGCAACTAAGCGTGCTTTGTTCCTTGTTACTTTTCCAGACTCACTCAGCTTGTTTCTGAACACCCACTTTGTATCAATTGCTTTCTTTCCTTCAACAAGGGGTACAAGTTTCCAGACTTTGTTCCTTTCAAATTGATCCAGTTCTTCTTGCATTGCCTTGATCCATTCAGAATGCTTTAAAGCTTCTTCTATGGTCTTGGGTTCAATTTCTAAAACAAAGCAAGAGAACAAAGCTTCTATTTCAATGACGTTTGCTTCTTCAGCAAGTTCTTGATTAGTAGACACTTTGGATCTAGTCACTTGGCGTTTGTCAATATCACCAATCATATCCGTAGAGGGATGATCTCTAATCCACTTATTAACAGGTTTTATGCTCTTTGGATCTGGATAAGTTTGCGTTTCAACATGTGACTCTTCAGCATGTACTTGTTCAGTACTACTGGTATTTTGTTGTGTTTCTGCTGAAATTGGTTCATCAGCAACTGCTTGTTCAACATTGCTGGTTCACAGGAAGTTGCGTAGTTTCAGCAACATCTAGAGCAACCGCGTCTTTAGCCGAAAATTCTTTATCATGAACTATATTTATCTTGTCATGACTTGGCGGAGGAGTGTCAGTGTCAGAATCATCATTTAGTTCAATTGATTTGATATTTCTAGCATTGGATTCAGTTCTTTGCTCGTGTATGAGTAATTTCTTCATACATTCTGATATTTCTTCTTCAACAGGGACTCCTTATAATTTTTCATAGATACAACATGCACCGATTCTTCAATCTTTTGTGCCTTTTGTTGTATACTCTATAAGCTTTGCTATGCAAGGAGTAACCAAGAAATATCGCTTTGTCAGCCTTTGGTTGAAATGTTCTTAAGTATTCTCTACCAATGTTAAGAACAAAACATTTGCAACCAAATACTCTTAGACGGATGACGTTAGGAGGTCTTCCAACAAATAACTCATAGGGAGTTTTGTTGTATTCCTTAGTTATCAAGTATCTATTTTGAGTATAGCAGGCGGTATTAATCGCTTCAACTCAATAAGCTTCACTTATTTCAGTGTCAGCAAGCATTGTTCTAGCTGCTTCCTTAAGGGTACGATTCTTCCTTTCAACAACACCATTTTGTTGAGGTGTCCTTACTGAGGATAACTGATGTTGTATGCCTTTTGAAGTGCAATACTCAGTTATGTACTGGTTTACAAACTCAGTACCATGGTCTGTTCTTATGACTTTTACCTTGTCATTTTTCATGACTTCGAGATTGTTCAGCAAGTTAGGTATTTTAGTCCTTGTTTCAGACTTGTGTTTGATAAATACTACCCAAGTGAATCTTGAATAGTCATCTACCACCACCAGACCATACTTCTTGCAGCATAGCTTGTTGAAGAAGATTCAAACAAGTCCATGTGCAAGAGTTGTAAAGGTTTTGTAGTTGTCGGTACTGCCTTGTTCTTGAAAGAAGTTTTGGTTTGCTTTCCTTGCTGACATGCAGTGCAAACACCATCCTTCTTAAAAGTAACATTAGGTAATCCAACTACAAGTACCTTTTTAGACAGCTTATTCATCGTCTTGAATTTTAGGTGACATGTTCATTTATGCCATAACCATGCTTTTTCAACAAGGCAATCATGGTCTGTGATAAGGCATTTTTCAACGATTGCTGAAGACCAATCTACGGTATAGAGACCTCCTGATCTTCTGGCAACCATAATAATCTTCTTTGTCTCAAAGTCAATAAGTTTACATTCATCACTTTTGATTTTCATGAACCTTTGTCAGTGAATTGACTCATGTTGAAAAGGTTAAACTTAAGATTTTTGACATAAAGAACTCCCGAAATGGTAATGCATCCTAACTTCACGTCACCATAACCTTTAGTAGAACCAAAGCCTCCACCAGCAAACCTTATTGTTGGACCTTTAGACCACCGTCTATAGTTTATAAGGTTTTTCTTGTTGCCTGTCATGTGCTTTCCACAACCATTGTCAAAGTGCCAAATTGCATTGTTTGTCTCCGTGGCTGAAGTCTGCACAATCAAGAGCAAACAAGTTAATTATCCAATATTGGATGTTTATTAACATGTTCAAGAAAACGTCCAGTGGAAACCCAAGTCTTGAATTTTCAATCTTGACTTGTTTTCTACTTGCTGAGGAACTAGAGGGCTTAGAACCGACAGACTTTTTATCATTGCTAATCAAGTCAACTTTCTGATGTGGTGTCTTGCTTGGTTGACCCTTTTGCTGAACATACTTTTCAGTAAGTTCTTTTCTAGCAAGGTTCCTTCTAGTCCTAGCATTTTGAGTTTTGTCAGAACTCTTAGGCTTGGTTTTGTTCATCTCTTTGAAGTATCTTTGCTGACTTTGCTTATACTCATGAAAGAGTTGACTTTGCTTGGTTTTGAAACCAGTCCACTTTTCGGAGAATGCTGAGCTTTTGTCTCAGCAACCTTACTTGATTCAGGTTTGTCAGCAAATGTCTTCTGATTACTTTTAGTAATCTTGCCTTTAGTCTTAACAAATTGCTTTTCAGCAACTTGTTTGACAGAATGCTTTGTAGCATTCTTTTTCTGAACAGTTTGCTTTTCAGCAACCTGTTTTCCTTTTAAAGTCTTGTTACTTTGAGTAGCAACAACGGGTTTTCGGTCGTAGGTACTTGATTGCTTATTTCAGCAACTTTAGATTGACCAATCTGATAGAGTTCTAGTTGACAACTATCAGTTGCACGAACAAAGGTGATTGGTGATTTGTCTTTACTCAAGAGTATTACATCATCACATTCATACGTGGCACCTAAACCTTCTTTCTGAGATGGATCTCTCAGATAAGAGTTTAGTTCAGTCAGCGTGTTACTAGCATCCGCATAAGATTTGAAATTGACTTTCATCTTTTTCATTTCTTGTATTTCAGCAAGTAACTTTAGAATTGAGGACTGATACTCTTCCAATTCTATTGCCATTTGAGAATTCTTCTCTGTAGCTTCAGCAATTAACTTCTTGAGATGCGATATTTCAGCATCCTTCTTTTCTGACTCAACGCTCAGCAAGACGTACTTTTCAGTAGTTTGCTTAGTCAGAATTCAGCATTTGTAGTTTCTCTTGCTGTTTGCTCAGAGTTTTCTCAAACCTTTCGATTTCTCCTTGAATTCTATCAAGGTCAATGTCATCTTCACTTTCTGAATCAGAGTCAGAGGTAGGAAAATTTACCTGACTGGCCATGAGGCAGAATTCGTAGTTTGACACATCTGGATAAGCTTCCATAGCTATTCCACAAACTTCCTTGCCAATCTCTACATCAAGAGTGGCTTCTTCTTCTTCAGTGTCTGAACTCTCTACCTCACTGTTTTCAGAGCTTGTTTCAATGCAAAGAGCATCAATTTTTGCTTGAAGCTTTTTCTTTTCTTCAGCAATCAAAGCCCTTTGAACTTCTTCTTCTTTTCAGCAGATTTCCCTTTCAGTAAGGGACAATTTTCTTTGAAGTGTCCAGGATTTTTGCAATAAAAGCAAAGATCATTGCCAACTGTTGCTTCTTCGGAGGAGTTTGCTTGCTGAGCTTGCTTGTTCAGCGAGCTAGCTTCATTCTTGTATTTATGGTAGTTGTTACCAAGATGCTTTTCAGCTTCTCTTTTGCTTTTTGCCTTTCAAGTTCCTTACTGATGAATTTCTTCATGTTTCTAACAACAAGAGCGTTTTCATCAACAGGCTCTTTATCATTCTTCTTTTCAGAAGATGACGGCTTAGCAGCAAGAGCAATGTTTAGCGATTTTTCAGCAAACACATTTTCTCTTTGCTTTGTCTCATAGTTGACAGTAGCAAGATGAGAGAACAACTCAGTTGGAGTGATATTTGAGATTCACAATTCTAGTGAGTGAGATCACTCCAACCGAGTTGTTCTCTCATCTTGCTACTGTCAACTATGAGACAAAGCAAAGAGAAAATGTGTTTGCTGAAAAATCGCAAACATTGCTTTTGCTGCCAAGCCGTCATCTTCTGTAAAGAAGAATGATAAAGAGCCTGCTGATGAAAACGCTCTTGTTTTTAGAAACATGAAGAAATTCATCAGTAAGGAACTTGAAAGGCGAAAAGCAAAAGAGAAGCTGAAAAAGCATCTTGGTAACAACTACCATAAATACAAGAATGAAGCTAGCACGCTGAACAAGCAAGCTCAACAAGCAAACTCATCCGAAGAACCAGCAGTTGGCAATGATCTTTGCTTTTATTGTAAGAAGCCTGGACACTTCAAAGCAAATTGCCCCTTACTGAAAGGGAATTTGCTGAAAAGAAAAAGAAGTTCAAAAGGGTTTTGATTGCTGAACAAAAGATAAAGCTTCAAGCAAAAGTCGATGCTCTTTGCATTGAAACAAGCTCTGAAGACAGTGAGGTAGAGAGTTTAGACACTGAAGAAGAAGAAACCACTCTTGATGTAGAGATTGGCAAGGAAGTTTGTGGAATAGCTATGGAAGCTTATCCAGATGTGTCAAACTACGAGTTCTGCCTCATGGACGGTCAGGTAAATTGTCCTACCTCTGACTCTGATTCAGAAAGTGAAGATAACATTGACCTTGATAGAATTCAAGGAGAAATCGAAAGATTTGAGAAAACTCTGAGCAAACATCAAGAGAAACTACAGAATGCTAAACTTCTGACTAAGCAAACTAATGAAAAGTACATCTTGCTGAGCGTTGAGTCAGAAAAGAAGGATGCTGAAATATCGCATCTCAAGAAGTTAATTGCTGAAGCTACAAAGAAGAATGTTCAAATGGCAATAGAATTGGAAGAGCATTAGTCCTCAATTCTAAAAATACTTGTTGAAATACAAGAAATGAAAAAGATGAAAGTCAATTTCAAATCCTATGCGGATGCTAGTAACACGCTGACTGAACTAAACTCTTATCTGAGAGATCCATCTCAGAAAAAGGTTTAGGTGCCACGTATGAAGGTGATGATGTAATACTCTTGAGTAAAGATAAATCACCAATCACCTTTGTTCGTGCAACTGATAGTGGTCAACCAAACTCTATCAATTTGGTCAATCTAAAGTTGCTGAAATAAGCAATCAAGTACCTACGACCGAACTGCCCGATGTTGCTACTCAAAGTAACAAGACTTTAAAAGCAAGACAGGTTGCTGAAAAGCAAACTGTTCAGAAAAAAAAAGCAAACTGTTTTAGAAAAAGGATGTTGTAAAGCATTCTGCCAAACAAGTTGCTGAAAAGCAATCGTTAAGACTAAAGGCAAGATTACTAAAAGTAATCAGAAGACATTTGCTGACAAACCTGAATCAAGTAAGGTTGCTGAGACAAAAGCTCAGCATACTCCGAAAAGTGGACTTGGATTCAAAACCAAGCAAAATCAACTTTTTCATGAGTATAAGCAAAGTCCGCAAAGATACTTCAAAGAGTTGAACAAAACCAAGCCTAAGAGTACTGACAAGACTCAAAATGCTAGGGCTAGAAGGAACCTTGCTAGAAAAGAACTTACTGAAAAGTATGTTCAACAAAAGGGTCAACCAAGCAAGACACCACATTAGAGAGTGTGCTTGATTAGCAATGATCAAAAGTCTTTCGGTTCAAAAACGCTCTAGCTCCTCAGCAAGTAGAAAACAAGTCAAGATTGAAACACTCAAGACTTGGGTTTCCACTGGACGTTTTCTTAAACATGTTAATGGACATCCAATATTGGATAATTAACTTGTTTGCTCTTGATTGTGCAGACTTCAGCCACGGAGACAAACAACGCAATTTGGCACTTTGACAGTGGTTGTGGAAAGCACATGGAAAGCACAGACGGTGGTCTAAAGGTCCAACAGTAAGGTTTGCTGGTGGACGCTTTGGTTCTACTAAAGGTTATGGTGACGTGAAGTTAGGATGCATTACCATTTCGGGAGTTCTTTATGTCAAAAATCTAAAGTTTAACCTTTTCAGCATGAGCAATTTGCTGATAAAGGTTACTTCATCAAAATCAAAAGTGATGAATGTAAACTTATTGACTTTGAGACAAAGAAGGTTATCATGGTTGTTAGATGATCAGGAGGTCTCTATACCGTAGATTGGTCTTCAGCAACCATTGAAAAATGCCTTATCTCAGAGCATGATTGTCTTGCTGAAAAAGCATGGTTATGGCATAAGGTTACTTTTAAGAAGGATGGTGTTTGCACTGCATGTCAGCAAGGAAAGCAAACTAAACGTCTTTCAAGAACAAGGCAGTACCGTCCACTACAAAACCTTTACAACTCTTGCACATGGACTTGTTTGAATCTTCTTCAACAAGCTATACTGGCAAGAAGTATGGTCTGGTGGTGGTAGATGACTATTCAAGATTCACTTGGGTAGTATTTGTCAAACACAAGTCTAAAACAAGGACTGAAATACCTAACTTGCTGAACAAGCTCGAAGTCATGAAAAATGACAAGGTAAAAGTCATAAGAACAGACCATGGTACTGAGTTTAAACCAGTACATAACTGAGTATTGCACTTCAAAAGGCATACAACATCAGTTATCCTCAGTAAGGACACCTCAACAAAATGGTGTTGCTGAAAGGAAGAATCGTACCCTTAAGGAAGCAGCAAGAACAATGCTTGCTGACACTGAAATAAGTGAAGCTTATTGGGTTGAAGCGATTAATACTGCCTGCTAGACTCAAAATAGATGTTTGATAACTAAGGAATACAACAAAACTCCCTATGAGTTATTTGTTGGAAGACCTCCTAATATCATTCATCTAAGAGTGTTTGGTTGCAAATCCTTGTTCTTAACAATGGTAGGGAATATTAAGAACATTTCAACCAAAAGTGATGAAGCGATATTTCTTGGTTACTCCTTTCATAGCAAAGCTTATAGAGTTTACAACAAAAGGCACAAAAGATCGAAGAATCAGTGCATGTTGTATTCAATGAAAAACCAAAAGGAGCCCCTGCTGAAGAAGAAATATCAGAGTGTATGAAGAAATTACTCATACACGAGCAATGAACTGAATCCGATGCTAGAAATGTCAAATCAATTGAACTTAATGATGATTCTGACAATGACACTCCTCCCCAAGTCATGACAGGATAAATATAGTTCATGATAAAGAATTTCCAGCTAAGGACGCAGTTGCTCGAGTGTTGCTGAAACTACGCAACTGTGTCTGCTGTGAGTCACCTCATCGGCAATGCTGAACAAGCAGTTGCTGATGAACCAATTTTAGCAGAGACACGACAAGATACCAGTAGTACTAGTAACAAGTACATGCTGAAACGCAAACATATCCACATCCAAAGAGCAGAAAACCTGTTAATAAGTGGATTAGAGATCATCCCTACGGATATGATTAGTGATATTGACAACGCCAAGTGACTAGATCCAAAGTGTCTACTAATCAAGAACTTGTTGAAGAAGCAAATTTCATTGAAGTAGAAGCTTTGTTCTCTTGCTTTGTTTCAGAAATTGAGCCCAGACCATAGAAGAAGCTTTAAAGCATTCTGAATGGATCAAGGCAATGCAGAAGAACTGGATCAATTGAAAGGAACAAAGTCTGGAAACTTGTACCCTTGCTGAAGGAAAGAAAGCAATTGGTACAAAGTGGGTGTTCAGAAACAAGCTGAGTGAGTCTGGAGAAGTAACAAGGAACAAAGCACGTTTAGTTGCTCAAGGTTACTGCCAGACTGAAGGATTGGACTATGATAAGTCTTATGCACCAGTTGCAAGATTGGATGCTATTAGACTTTTCTTAGCCTTTGCTTCTCATAATGACTTGATTGTTTATCAAATGGATGTTAAATTGCATTCCTACATGGTGAACTTGCTGAAGAAGTCTACCTAGAACAACCCCTGGCTTTGAACTTCCCTCAGAAACAAGATGGTATACAAGCTTCAGAAAGCTGTATATGGTCTAAAGCAAGCCCGTAGAGCTTGGTATAATACCTTAGCTAAGTTCTTGCTGGATAATGGTTTCAAGAAGGTGAAGTTGACAAAACCTTATTTACCATGAACCATGATGGTAAAATACTCTTAGTCCAAATTTATGTGGATGACATAATATTTGGATCTAAGGACAAGCAACTTTGTGATGATTTTGCCAAACTCATGACAAACAAGTTTGAAATGAGTATGATGGGCAAATTGAATTATTTCCTAGGATTGCAAGTCAAGCAACTCAAAGATGGAATATTCATAAATCAAGCAAAGTATGCAAAGAAATGCTCATAGTTCAGGATCAAAGAGGAAGAAAAACCTGAAAAGATCCCTATGAGTGTTGGTACCAAATTGGGCTATACTAAACAAGACAAAAGTGTTGATGAACACAAGTATAGGAAGCTCATTGGTTCCTTGATGTATCTAACAGCAAGTAGGCCTGACATTCAATATGTTGTTTTGTGTGTGTGCAAGATTCCAATTTGATCAAAGAGAATCACACTACAAAAAGGCACTCAAGATACTGAAATATGTCAAAGGCACAGTCAATGTTGGATTATGGTATCCAAAAGATTCTGGATTAGAATTGGTAGGTTTATTCTGATGCTGATCATGGAGGATCAACTCTTGATAGAAAAAGTACCTCTGAACTTCAGTTTCTAGGTACAAGATTAATATCATGGTTCAGCAAGAAGCAAACCTATGTTGCCAATTCATCCACTGAATCTGAATACATTGCGGCTGGTTGTTGCACAACTCAAATCCTATGGATTCAGCAACAATTAAGAGATTATGGTATTTTTGCAAAGAAAAACCCAATCTTTTGTGATAATACAAGTGCTATTGCTATCACACAAATCCTAAGTTCCACTCAAGGACAATGCACATTGATATTAGACATCATTTCATTAGAGATCATGTGGAAAAAGGAGACATTGAGGTTGTAAAGGTAGGTACTGATGATCAACTTGCTGACATCTTTACCAAGCCCCTACCAGATAATAGGTTCGCAATGCTAAGGTATAACCTTGGATTGATTGAACTACCTCAATAAAAAGGACACATTGGTGGATTTCTGAAACAGGCATTCAGCAAGCCAATGGTTGCTTAAAGGCTATTTGTTCCTTAAAAGTCCCTTCCACTGATTTCTCTAAAGAGATGGTTGTACACTAAATGTTTAATGAAACAGGAATTCAGCAAGTAATTCCTTCAAACCGGGTATTGTTAAGGAAACTTGATCACTTGCTGAGACGGGAACTCAGTAAGAAAACTTAAAGATTGTTGAAACTGGCATTCAGACAATCGAGGATACTGAAACAGGTATTCAAGTATCAAAAGAAAAATCTGAGATGGGAACTCAGCAAAGAGCAAAATGCTTCTTAGAATTTACCTAAGGATATCTCAATATAAAAAGAATTTGCTGAGACAGGAACTCAGAAATATCTTTGACCCTAAAGAAAAATGAGATATTTAATTAAGGGGGAACTTTCTGCAAATACAAGGCTTGTTACTTGAAAAGGTAATTGCTAAAGTCAGATTGGCTAAAATTGTTGAAAAGATTCTTGATACTTCAGCAAGCAATTAGCGTTGAAGTAAAAGAGATCAAATCCCGTGAATCAAGGTAAAATCAATTGTGACGTTAATCATGGCACAGATAAACTCGCTGTAAATCATGACATAATACAATCGTGGCCATTGATTTTAAAGCAGTTGATGATATAACGGTTAATATTACAAAGTGAAAGCATGCTCTGACGGTCTCGTGTTAGTGGTCCACTACGCATTTAATGCAAAGGCTCCACTAACTCAATGAATCTCTGTTTTACCCTTGCTGAGAACTCAAAACCATTGAGTTTCTCACATAACAGAGATACTATATAATGAAGAGGTAGAGAAACAAAATTCTTTAACTCACATTTCCTTTCTCTACAAAAATTCCCTAGCCGGTGCTCTGAATTACTGTACCTCCGGTCAAAAGAAAAGTCTCTTTTTCGTACACTCTCAACCCTTACCTACTATATAAGAGAGGGCTCCCAAGAGACATCATCTAAGAACACCAAGTCATCAAAGGCAGACAGTACTGGAAAAAGTACTGCTCCTACTCCGGTGACTACTCCAGTGAAAAACACGGTGAAAATCGTGTTTGCCAACAACCGTATAACATAGAGACCCATGCCTCCTGCATATCTCGACACTGCAAAGTGTGAGCAGATGATTGCAATGAGGCGGATTTGCCAAAGAGAAGTATATCATATACTTCTATGAACAAGAACTTGATGAAGAAAACATTGAGGCGTTGAATTACATAAATCAACAAGGCCTACTTTTCTTCATCACTGCTCGCACTAAGAAAGTGAGCATGCTGGACACAATGGAATTCTACAACAATGCAGAAATCCAAACTCTTACTGATGGACAAGGAGTCACTGAAAAAGTGATTTCTACCACAGTTCAAGGAGAGCAAATCATCCCGAAATGGATTGATTTAGCTAACATCTTTCAGATTCCAACTACTGGACCTGAAGATGACATCACTGCCACTAATAAGAAATAGAAGCCTTCTACATTGATGTCAGAAACGAAAGGATGAAGAAAGGAGAGATAGCCCAGTGACTTGGAATAAGCACGTAAAAAGGAAGCATCTTTGCCATTCACTTGGTCTAGTAGCTCTGCTACTCATCAAAGTTCTTGAGTCCCAAGTTGGAGGAATAGACCAAGTAGGCCTTAGAAGATGGCCTTGCTGATGCATATCTATGAAAGCAAAACTGACATTAACTGGGCTAAGTACATTTTCAACAGACTTGTTGATTGTGTTACAAAGTTTAAGGTCAAGGTTGAAGACAACACAGTCTCACCTTCCCTTCCAGTAATGTATGGATTGAATATATGCTACATCCTTGAACATTAAAGGATTCAGCTGAGAAACCCATTGTCGATTAAGAAATCAGTATGCAATGTGGGAAGAGCTTTCTACAAGCTGAATGGACCTAAGGTTGATGACAAGAAGTCAAGGAAAGCAATAGCTGCAAATGTTGTTGAGACTGATAACCAGTCTAGGAATACAACAGCTGCAATGTTGCTGAAACTGACCAACAGTCTAGGAATACAACAACTGCAAATGTTGCTGAGAATGCAACAACTGCAGATGTTGCTGCTGATACTACTGCGGGTGCTGACACTACTGCACCCAGCAAGAGATCCAAGAAAAAGAGGAAAGCTGATGATGACACTCAAACTACAGCTTTATCAGCTGATCCTATTCCAAAAAAGGCAAGGGCAGAGACCACTTTCCCAAGAAGAAAACAACGGCAAGAAAGTTCGTTCCAATTGTCCATGTCATTCAAAATGATGACATTCCAGTGGTTGCTGAACGCAAGCCACTGTAGTAGACGTTGCTGAAGTGTTTGCAGAAGCCTTCAGAAATCCAATTACTTGGATCCATCTGCTGAAGCAAGACCGCAAGGCAGTGGAAATGAAAATCCTGCCTTAGAAATATTAGAAGATATCTACATAGTAGATAATCTTGATGACAACACTCTGGAACCAGCAAGTGACATTGCTGCAGACTTAAGAAAAACTGCACTTGCTGAAAATGTTGCCAGCAAAGCAACAGAAGAAACAGTTGATGAAATAGCAACTAGTCAAGTCCGAGAAATTGCTGAAGCTGCAATTGCTGAAAACCAGTTGCAGAGACTGCAATGGTTCAAGTCCTAGAGGTTGCTGAAACACAACAAGAGACATTGTTCGACGATGCATCTCATGATGCTGAGAACATTAGACCTAGTTCACCGATAACTTCTATTGACAAAGTCCAACTGGTGCTGACTGACCTAAGTCAGCAAATGGACATGGAGTTGATGACAACTCCAATAAGTCAGTAGACCTGTTCATGACAAGTAGTGAACTTAAAGGTCTAGATGTCTCTGCTCAACTTGTCAATTCAGAGATAAGGGAGATTGTTGAATCTGCACAGCCTTCTCAAATAGAGCAAGAGAAGAAATCTGCTGAAGAACAAGTCCCAGATAATGAAGATGTTATCGATGCTAAAAGGACTGAGTCACCACCTGCCCTTCTTCAGCAGGTAGTTAACTCAGATATAAGAAAAACTTCACTATCTGAAACTTTATCTTTAGCTAATATAATCATTTCTTTACAAACTTCTCAAGATACAAGTCAGAAGATTGCTGAAAGTTCTGCACCAGAATCCACAACTCCTATTCAGCAGGTAGATGAAAATTTTTGTAAACTTACTAAGTGTGAAAACTTAGTACTTGTATCTAACATTAAATTATCTCCGGATGAACAATTCAAGCACAACTCAGTGTGCAACATGAGCTTGCTGAAAGTCAGCAGGTAATTCATGTTACAGTTTTAGACTCTAAAACTATTTTCCAAAACATTCCTGATCATAACAATACTCTTATTCAGGCTCAAAAGGAGAATGATGAAATGGTTCACATCATGGAAGCTCTTAAAGTTAGTTCCGAGGAACTATACTCAAACTTCAAAAGAAACACTTTGACAAGAGTTGCTAAGTCTGTCAGCAACTGGCAAAGATACAGAAGGATGGATTTTTCAGATCTTCACATCCATCTATCCAATGAAAAGAAAAGAAACTCTCTTTTCAAACTCGAGATGTTTGTACACTCAATACTTCTTGAAGAACTCTCATATTCTCAGAAAATGAGTTCAAATCTGATTGCAACAATCAGAGAGAATATGAAAGCCAAATTCAAGAGTGCCTCTCCAGCTGAACAAGCTGTGATTCTCAAGGGTTCCTTTGTACCCGTGGTGGCTGATACCCACAAAATCAATGCGGGAGAGGAAGTTACAAGTGCTGCAAAGTACAAACATCTAGAGTTGGTCATACTGACGGATGATGATGAAGAAGAAAATGATGAAAATATCCTTAAGTATACCAGTGATGATGAATCCAAAGGTTCTAAGGACAGTAGGACGATGATGATGATAATCAAGGTCTTAGTCCGGATGTTGGCGGAGTAAAATGACAGTTGCTGATCATGAAAATCAAGACAACACTGAAATCAGCAAGCTGATCAACCTCCCAGTCGGCAACAAGAATCTACTCCTACTCCTGCTGAGAAAGTACTCTAGCAACTGAACAAGTTGCTGAGACTGAAGAATAGTACGCCAGTGATGATGAAGCCAAAGATTCTAAGGACAGTAAGGACGATGATGATGATAATCAAGGTCCTAGTCCGGATGCTGGCGGAGTAAACTGACAGTTGTTGATAATGAAAATCAAGACAACACTGAAAATCAGCAAGCTGATCAACCTCCCAGTCAGCAACAAGAATCTACTCCTACTCCTGCTGAGAAAAGTACTCCAGCAACTAAACAAGTTGCTGAGACTACGCCAGAAAGCGTGCTGAAATGCCTAAAGGAAGAGCTAAGCTTTCTGATGCCGAGTTAGCATTACTCGAAGCTAAGGTCACCGATTCAAACCTTGGAGAAGATGAAGATATGGATGAAGATTACCAAAGGGCATTACATAATAGTCTACAGATTCACGACAGACACACAAAAAATCATGATATTGCTCAATCTTCAGGAGTGAACAACAAGGAAGTCTCCCTTCCACTTACTACTGGTGAAACTCCAGTTTTTGAGTCCAAAGAGTTGCTTCAGCAACCACTCAACCAGAAGTGACTGAAGCTAATGATTTAGGAATCAAGGTTGCTGGCCTTGATGAATCTGATGAAGAAGAAGATCTATCTAACTTCTCAGCAAATGAAGAAGAAAAGTCAAAGAAAGCTGAACCCAAAATGGTAGAAATTCCTCCACCATCTCTCATCAATGATGAAGGAGATATGGAGAGAAGTCGCTTGCTGAGAAACGATGATCAGATCGCCACTTAAATCAAAGATCACTCATTCACTCCCTCTCTAGTGCCGTTCCCAAATATTGAGGAGTTTACTCCTAGAATAAGAGCACTAATGGCTATTCACAAAGCATGCCAAGAAGAGGATGATGCCTTGCTTGCTGAGAGTCCACTCGACATTGGCAAAATACTGACTACTGTGCTAAGACGCACTACTACACTTACCATAGCTCAGAAAGACATAAGTCTACATCACAAAAGCTATGAAGATGATGTCAGTCAGGCACTCAAGCTTGCTAAAAGTGCATGGACAAAGGCTCAGGTTATACTTGAAGAAAAAGTCAACAATGAGCGCAGACATGAGGAGAATCTGGCTTTTGTTAAAGAAGAATTGTCTAAGCTAACTACAGATCAGCAAGACATGATTCTGAAATACAACAGCCTAAGTACTCTTGCTGAAAATTGCAATAAGTTTTTCTCTTTACACATCAGGCCGATGATGCAATCCATGTCTAAGGGGGAAGATTTTAGAAAAAAAAGTCTTCAAGAGACAGATCAACTAATCCCTCTGAAGCTGAAGCTCCATTAAAGATGCCTGGACCGCCTCCCAGAACCTCTTGCTGAAATAGAGCAAAGTTCTAAGAAAAGAGCTGAAACAGAATCTGAGAGAAGTTCAGCAAATCCTAAAAGGAGAAGAACTTCTGCTGAAACTCAAGAATTCTGTCATACTGAAAGTCATCAAGACATGCATGAATATGATGATAATGATGATGACCAAACAATAGCTCAAGCTATAAGGCCAAGCCTCTTTCTATCTTAATTCCATCTGGCCAATCCAAACACTTCTCCTCTGACTCCAGATCTTCAGCAAAAGATCATGATAATGCTAAGTCAAGAAGAAGAAAGAAAAGACAGGATGAAAGAAGGCTAGGTAACATTGCCATTGGCACTGGCATTGATTAAACAAACACCAGCAATGAGGAAACCACTCAGAACGTGATCAGAAACCTCCATGGTTGCTAGATCATAAAGCTGGAAGATCTTTTGGCCAATGACTTCTTTCCAACTGCTGTACTGAATCAAATGTACACTTGGATTGAATTGAAAGTCACAAAGAAAGAAAGGGATCCTCCTCCATACCCAAGGAACATTGCTATAAAATGGCTGAACATTGAAATTTTGGTAAGAAGAAATTCCATCAGCAAGAAGATAAACAAGAGCCTGATCTAATCAAGCCGATGGATGTTGCTTAATTAATGATCTTCATACCAAGAAGTCCAAAAAGAAATATGGCTTGATTCCTTATGAGTACTTTTATCTCACTGCAAAGGATCAAGAAGAAGACCTCCCGGTTTAAGGAAGATTCATGCCAACAAGGGAATGGTGAAAACCATCACTATACTGCGTGCAAGAATGCAGAATTATTCAACTCGAGTCCGTAAGCTACTTGAAGATTACGAGAAGGACTGTGTTGAATTCACTGCTTTGCTGAAAAGAGTGTAGAAGAGATTCGTAGAGAATCCTCTACTGGAATAGAATAGTCCCTTGAAAAGCTTTGTTTTGCTTGCTGATTGTTTTTAGTTATCTGCGAACTTTCTTGTAACCTTACTGAAAGATAACTATCAGCAATGAACTTCTTGGAATCTTATTGGTTCTTGATTATGCAAATTATTTTATGCTTACGTTATTATTATCAAGTATGTTTGCATTAATCAACTGATTTATTCAACATCAGAACCTCTAAAAGGGTAACAATTAATTTAGCCATGGATTGCTAACATCAAAAGGGGGAAATTTGTTAGGAACTTGTAATTTTGATGATCAATTAACCATGCTAAATAAGGAAAGTCCAGTAACTATACTCTTAAGGTCCATAAGAATTTAGAATTTTAAGGACATTGGTAAAAGAGGAACGTTTGCTGAAAGACTTAGTGTAGATACTAGTTAGGATACTTCGTTTGCTGATGATGTACTTTGTTTTTACAAACGAACTATTGAGCACTAGAACCGCTCAGAAACTTGAAGATTCGAATATTGACTTAAAAATTCTGAGAAAGGTATCTACAAAGGCACATGGTGCTCAGAATGTGAGATTTTCAGCAACAGCTCGCATAAGTGAAAATCTATATGACAGAGTAGGTTGTGCTTGATGAGATTGAGACTGACCACTTGCTGACTAACATATGTGACCTCCTTGCTAAAGAGTACTTGCATTTTGGCTCCAACGTTCACATTGAATTTGATTCAAATGAACATTAAATGCAAAGTAGGCACGCAAGAACATGAAGACAAGAAGACAAATGAAGGACGCTGCTGAAGTACAAAAAGCCAGATAGTGAATCTTAAGGTTAAAGCCTTAGAATTTGAAATTCAAACGGCTCCCTTGAGGACACTATAAATAGAGGTCATTTGGCAAAGAGTAGGAGTGTGTCAACAACGGGATCAAACTCTCACTTGTGCTTTAAACACTCAAACCTTCTATACTCTTTACTTCCTACTGATCTTTCCAAGACTTAATCTTGAAACAAAAGCTACTTGTGAAAGTAGAACATTCACGCTAAAAATAGTTAAGTGTTCTTTCTTTCGACAAGAACAAGTCTTGACACCAGAACAATAAACTTGCTTACTGCAAAGTATTACAAGTTGTGTTTCTTTAGATAACTTGTTATAGCTGAAAAGTTATATTCAAGTGATCTCATCACAAACCTCTCTAACTGATAAAACACCCTTTTCAGGCGTGAAATCAGGGGAATTAATCAAGCATAGTGTTGCTGATTATAAGTCCCAAGTTTGGTGGAGAACACGGTTACAGTTCTCTAGTTAGGTTGGAAACGAAGTAACTATGCTTTGGTTTCTGAAGAATCATTAGTGATAGGGATTTGTAAGGACCTCACATCTTATCTTTGTGGATTCAGTCCTAGAAAGGACAAATGGATTAGTTGAGAGATTACGGCACTCTCCAGATACCACTATAAAAGTGTTTGTGTGATTTACTTTACTCGGAATTAGTTTTCAAAAGCTACATTTATTGTTGATGAATGTGTATTTTACACTTTCATTTAGGGTCTTTTTCACCTATTTTAGCTATCCTCTATGTTAATTTAGCTATATTTTAGTGCATTTATTAGAATAGGGTCACGTTTCCCTTAGTTTTTATTTTACAGGTTTGTTGTGAAAAACGAGGATTTCCGGGCAATTATTATTGAAGTTTCAAGGACTTGGTGTTCTAGAAGCCTATTTGGAGTATCTGAAGGTTCCGATAGGATTTGGAGTCTAGGGGTCGAATCTGGAGGTTAGAAGGCCACTAAAAGTCAGAAACCGTCCCGAAAAGGGGAAGATATCCAAAACGCGATTGAAACGCGCAAAATCCCGAGAAAAAGCTCCGGGCGAATCGCCCCACACCAGGCGACTCGCCGGTGTGTGGGGCCCTTCGCCCGACAAAATTCGAACACTATTATAGTTGCTCAATTTTTCTCGTTTTCATACTTTTCCAGACCTATTCTTCACCTTTCTCTGTAGTTTTAGGTAGGAACTTCTCAGAGCCTGTTCTGGGGGTTCATAGCTTAGGAGATACTTTTTCATAGCAGTTTGGAGCTTGTAAGACCGCGATCCTTCGGAGACTGACAACCTTCGGTAACATTGTATCTTACACGTTTTTTCTACTTATTTATATATCTTTCAACATGTTTTCTTCTATGATTTCTGTTGATTGCATGACAACTATGATAGTAGCTAAACTTATTGTTGGTGATAGTATTGAATTCTTAGCGAAGGGTTGATAATTATGCTAATGGCTATATTGCACATTATACTCCGTGTTATTGCTTTATTTCTTTGATCTATCGGAATCTATATCTTCGTATGTTGATTAATATTGCACACAATGGACAATTCATTGGACAATTCATTCTAAATATATATATCTTCGTATCTATTAATTAGAATCTATATCTTCGTAGTGTTTGATAATTACAACATGACAATTTATTGATCAAAGATCTCCATGCAAACCGAGGAATTTAAGCATGATTATTAACCCGTTATGCTTTGAAGGACCATACTATCACCATCTCCATTATCTGTTAAGAAAACCCTTGCTATATCGTCTGCTGTTTTTTATATTCTAAATTAGATTTGATAAAGCTAGTGATAGTCCTTAGAGATCGCCATCGAGGTTATTCTACTACACACTACGGTTTTCGTTGTATTGAGAATTGCCTTTGGCTAAATAAACAAATTTATTTGATTAATCCGGAACTGACAATCATGCGATCACAAATTGGCGCCGTTGCCGGGGACTATACTCCTTTTTTCTGTTTAATTTGTTTATAATTTCATCATTCAATTCCTAGTTCTAGTAGTTTTAGTTTTCCTTTTAATCTCTCTCTGAACCTGCTTTCCCTAGTCTGTTACAGATAGTGTGATGCCACATACACGATCTAGGGGAACACCGCTTGCTTAATTCAATTGTTGAGATCGACAGAGTCGACCACTAGAGAAGGCGACTACTTCAAAGGCAGAAGCTAGACCCACTGAAAGCAGAAGCTAGACCACTGAAAGCATGGGTTCAACCCTCCAAGGATCGTATGAGGGGACTGGCGATTGTTCTTCGTCTCAACTCGAGATCTGGAAATCAAGAACCACGCATTCCAACAATTCCCGAGTTCTATGGCTTATCAACGGGAAGAGGTGATGGGGGACTGGCAGGCGATATCGATGATTTCCGTCAACCAACTCCCACGACCCGGAGCCTGAAAATAACAACGAAATGAGTTGAGGATGAAGGTTTTGCCATGGGGCTTGGCGACAGAAAGGGCCACAGTCATGGCTAGTTCTCTGGAGGTAGGGGAAATTAGGTTGCATAGAAACCGAGTAGCAACCGGTCCGAAGAGGGAAGATCCTCCACACGCGTTCGAAAAAGCGGAATTCCGCGAAATTTTTCTCTGGGGCTAATGCCCCATACCGTGGGCGAACCGCCGCACACCGGGCGAAACGCCGCGGGGGTTGGGGCGAACCGCCCCACAGTATTTCGGGGCCTATATAAATAGTTGCGCAGTTTTTCTCCGAAAATATATCTTTCAAGCCTACTTTCTCACCTCTCTCTTAGTTTTTTAGGTAGAACTTCCCGGGCCTGTCTGGGAAGTTCCGTAGCTTAGGGGATACTTTTTCATAGCGGCTATTGGAGCTTGTAGGATCGCAATTCTTCGGAGATTGACAACCTTCGGTAACTATGTATCTTACAGTTTAATCTACTTATTTTACATATCTGTCAATATGTTTTCTTTTATGATTCTGTTGATTGCATGCCTATTATGAGTAGCAAACTTATCGTTGGTGGTATATGTGAATTCTTAGCGAAGGGAAGATAATCATGCTAGGGCTATATCGCCATATACTCTCCGTGGTCATTGCTTTATTTCGTATCACGCACAACCTAAATTCTCTTATGTTTGTATTATTATTATGCACAATTGGACACTTGTCGACCTGTGTGCGAGTTTATCTCGTAGTGTTGAATATTACGGAACACAATAGGACAATAGTGGGTTGACTTGTCAGACCAGTTTATCTTCGTAGTGCTTAATAATGCAACAGGACACTAGATTCGATTCAAAGATCCTATGCAAGACCGAGGAATTTATGTATATTATCGACCCGTTATGCTAGAAGGATCATACTATGCACCAATCTCCATTTCTGTTAGAAAAAACCTCTTTGCTATCTGTCTGCTTTTATATTCTAAATTATATTTATAAGCTAGTTAATAGTCCTGAGAGAAACACACTCGGATCAATCTACTGCTTCATACGGTTTTCGTTGTAGTTGTGGATTGCCTTTGGCTAAATTACAAATATTATTTGATCGAATCGGGACCCGACAAATTCCGGTTCATCACGTATGTGCTTATTTATGTTTGAGTGAGATTTTTCGAGTGGTTTTTTTTGAGAAAAAATGGTTTTCGGTGACTTAAAAACTGCATTTTTTTTCGAAAAGTTCGTCTCCCCGCCTCAGGAGGCGGGGGGCGAATCGCCCCCACATGGGTCGAATCGCCCACGAGTCGAGAGCGGCGCGCCGCGCGCTCCGGACGCGCGGGGCGATTCGCCCACATGCGGGGCGACTCGCCCAGGCTGGGGCGACTCGCCCCACGTTCTCGTATGTTAAAAAACGCGAGAACCCCTTTTGAGCTCATTTGCTTCATCCTCACCATTCTTACTCCCCAAAAAGGGCGGAAAATCGCAAAAATAACTTCAATCCCCATAAAACCTTCATTTTTCACCAAGATTAGTGTTCTATAGCTTCAATCGAAGCCCATTACGTGAGCTATCTTTCATCCGA
The DNA here is from genome assembly GCA_028274465.1 of Plantago ovata. NCBI lineage: Eukaryota > Viridiplantae > Streptophyta > Magnoliopsida > Lamiales > Plantaginaceae > Plantago > Plantago ovata. Next base: position 115,301,778 of record CM051455.1, on the reverse strand, counting down.
ACAGATTTCACCCTATGTGCATTCGTTTTTCAGATCTGAGGTATCTTCTTATGAACCCTAATTTTTCAAATTTGGGTGTTTTCTAATTTGAGCTGCAAATTATGCTTATATGATTGCATGGGTAGGTTTTTTGTGTGATTAGAAGGGTTATTTTCTATCAAATTGCATGCTCAATTATGCTTGGATTGTTGATTTGGGAATATTTGCTACTAGATGACTATCTTTATGCAATATATCTATATCTTTGATTTTTGCATATGATTGTGTTTATTGATGTAAGATGATGGATTTGATGATAGAATGCTTAATTGTTGAGTATGAGGATTTATGATGCGCAGAATTTTTCGCTACTATGGTATAATTGAAGCCTAGCTATTTAGGTTATTGGTTGTCTAGCAGGAGAATAATGTGATGGTTGCATGTGGTAGTTACATTGGTATGTTGCCTGTTGAAGAAGTTAGGCCTCGGACATTAAGAACTTTGGGCGTGTTCGATTGTTGATTTTATCACTTGTTGTGTTTCGTTCTTACACTAGCATATGCATGAGTCAGTTTTGTGTCAACGAGTTACTAACTGTTGTTTGTAGGAATCATGCCAAGGGAGAGGAGCACATCCCGTATTAATGCTAGGAAGTATTGGGGGGGATCGATACAACCATGTCAGAAGAGTGAGTCGTTAGAGGTGCGTTCGAGCCACGGGCTCTTGCAGCAACGTCGCAGATTATCCAAGCGGAGGAGCTAGAGTACACCTGGAGTAAGGACTCCTATGCCTATTCATGCCCCACCGAAGGGACATAAACAATTATTACGTCAGCAATCCATCACAAGACGTGCAAAGTTCGAGTGAACTGGAGGCACCGGGACGATCTTGGCCGCGACGATTCAATCTTGATTCACGTTGCTAAGAAGGTTCCGAAGCGCTAGCTTGGTTTCCAAAACATAATGACATGGGTGCCCCAGCCCCTCATTGGGGTGCCCCTTGACTCCTCTAAAGGGAGAATCAATAGACATCAGTCGCATCAACCGTAGAGAATGTGGTCGACATTGGAAAAAAGGGTAGAAGACTCTGAGTATTCCGAACAGCTTACTGTAACCTCCTCGGGGTGTAAACGCTGGAGAGGAGGCTCTGATACCACTGCTCTTTCCCCTTCAACAGTTCACACCTATATGGAGGGGCTACAGGATGGAGGATTCCATAACAGCGGTGGCTAATCTTGAGGATTCTATTCGAAATGCAACTCTACTGGCGATGATCATGGTGACAGTAGTGACAATGAAGGCCATACGGGCAATGATATACTAATGGAGGCGTTGTTCCTATCCGGCCTATAAATGAAATACGCACGACCAGAAGACCTGATGACCACCATAAGGCTCCCAGAGCAGTCCCAATAACTCACAAGCAGCATAACTCAGCCGACCGAGGCCAACCATGCGTAACATCTAGTAATCAACATCTTAGTTCCTCATGGGTCTTACTGATAGGACTAGCGTTAAGGTTCATGAGTGGGGAGGGATATTAAGTGATCAGTGTTGTTAGTTTGGAGCTTGTC
>CM051455.1:115251332-115300126 GCA_028274465.1 Plantago ovata | reverse complement strand
CTGTTTTATTATTCAAGTATGTTTGCAATAATCAACTGATTTATTCAACATTAGGAACCTCTAAAAGGGTAACAATGAATTTAGCCATGGATTGCTAACATCAAAAAGGGGGAAATTTGTTAGGAAACTTGTGATTTTGATGAGCAATTAACCATGCTAAATTAAGGAAAGTCCAGTAACTAGTACTCTTAAGGTCTATAGGAATTTAGAATTTTAAGGACATTCTAAAAGAGGAACGTTTGCTGAAAGACATAGTGTAGGTACTAGTTAGGTTCTTTCGTTTGCTGATGATGTACTTTGTTTTTAGAAACGAACTATTGAAGACCTAGAACCACTCAGAAAGTTGAAGATTCGAAGACTGAAGACTTAGAAGAATTCTGACAAAGGTATCTACAAAGGCACATGTTGCTTCAGAAAGTGAGAATCTCAGCAACAGCTTGTATAAGTGAAAATCTATATGATAGAGTAGGTTGTGCTTGCTGAAACTGAGATCGACCACTTGCTGACAACATATGTGACCTCCTTGCTGAAGAGTACTTGCATTTTGGCTCCAACATTCACATTTGAATTTGATTCAAATGAACATTAAATGCAAAGTAGGCACGCGAAGAACATGAAGATAAGAAGACAAATGAAGGACGCCGCTGAAAGTACAAAAGCAAGATAGTTGCATCTTAAGGTACAAAGCCTTAGAATTTAAAATTCAAACGGCTCCCTTTAGACCCTATAAATAGAGGTCATCAGGCAAGAGTAGAAGGTGTGTCAACAACGTGATCAAACTCTCACTTGTGCTTTAAACACTCAAATCCTTCTCTACTCTTTACTGCTTATTGATCCGTTCCAACACTTAAGCTTGAAACAAAAGCTACTTGTGAAAAAGTAGAACATTCACGGCTAAGAAATTAGTTAAGTGTTCTTTCTTTGGAACAAGAACAAGTCTTGACACCAGAAACAATCAAACTTGCTTACTACAAATTATTACAAGTTGTGTTTCTTTAGATAACTTGTTATAGCTGAAAATTTATATTCAAGTCATTTCATCCCAAACCTCTCTAACTGATAAACACCCTTTTCAGGCGTGAAATTCAGGGGGAATTAATCAAGCATAGTGTTGCTGATTATAAGTCCCAAGTTTGGTGGAGAACAAGGTTACAGTTCTCTAGTTAGGTTGGAAACGAAGCAAGTGTGCTTTGGTTTCTGAGAATCATTAGTGATAGGATTTGTAAGGAACCTCATATATTATCATAGTGGATTCAGTCCTAGAAAGGACAAATTGGCTTACTTGAGAGATTACGCCACTCTCAGATACCACTATAAAATTGTTTTTGTGATTTACTTTACTTCACTTAGTTTTCAGCAAGTTACATTTCTCGTACACTGTCACTCTGCTCACTTGCTGAAACTAGCTCTCAGAGAAAAGCACTTATTGTAAAAGACTTCCACACTCTGTTTTAAGTACCAGCAAACTCATTACTGAAAAGTAATAAGTACTTGCTGAGAAAGTTAAGTACCATCAAACTCATTAATAAAAAGTAATAAGCACTTGCTGAGAAAGTTTTAAACGACGAAAAGTTTGAAAAGACTATTCACCCCCATCTAGTCTTTTCTTGTTGTTTAAAGGGACCAACAGACTGAATCCACTATGATAAGATATCAAGTGCCTTACAAATCATATCACTACTGATTCTCAGAAACCAAAGCACACTTGCCTTGTTTCCAACTTAATCTAGAGAACTAAACCTTGTTCTCCACCAAACTTGGGACACTTAATCAGCAAAACTATGCTTGATTAATTCCCCCTGAATTTCACGCCTGAATAAGGTTGTTTATCAGTTAAAGAGGTTTGGGATGAGATGACTTGAATATAACTTTGCAGCTATAACAAGTAATCTAAGGAAACACAACTTGTAATACTTTGCAGTAAGCAAGATTGTTGTTTCTGGTGTCAAGACTTGTTCTTGTTTTAAAGAAAGAACACTTAACTAATTTCTTAGATTTCAATGTTCTACTTCTTGACAAGTAGCTTTTGTTTCAAGCTTAAGTCTTGGAACGGATCAATATGCAGTAAAGAGTAGAGAAGGATTTGAGTGTTTAAAGCACAAGTGAGATTTTGATCACGTTGTTAACACACCCTTCAACTCAGCCTAAGGTCTTCTATTTATAGTGTCTCAAAGGAGCCATTTGAATTTCAAATTCTAAGGCTTGTACCTTAAGATGTCACTATCTTGCTTTTGTACTTTCAGCAGCGCTCTTCATTTGTCTTCTTGTTCTTCGCGTGCTAACTTTGCATTTGATGTTCTTTTGAATCAAATTCAAATATGAACGTTGGAGACAAAAATGCTAGTACTCTTCAGCAAGGATGTCACATATGTTGTCAGCAAGTGGTCGATCTTAGTTTCAGCAAGCACAACCTACTATGTCATATAGATTTTCACTTATGCAAGCTGTTGCTGAAATTCTCACTTTCTGAAACAAAATGTGCCTTTGTAGATACCTTTCTCAGATTCTTCTAAGTCTTCAGTATTCGAACTTTCAACTTTCTGAGCGGTTCTAGGTCTTCAATAGTTTGTTTGTAAAAAAAAAGTACATCATCAGCAAGCTTAATAACCTGACTATTACCTATACTAAGTCTTTCAGCAAATGTTCCTCTTTTGCAATGTCCTTAAAATTCTAAATTCCTATGGATCTTAAGAGTACTAGTTACTGGACTTTACTTAATTTAGCATGGTTAATTGATCATCAAAATTACAAGTTTCCTAACATCCTGGAACTTATTAACGGTGCTAGATTGGTTAAGTGTGTTGTGTTCTTTCGTTACTTAAACAAAAAAAACAAAAAAAAATGAGTTCAGAAGTCAATAGATCCGCTTAGTTGAAATTTACCAAGAACTTGTGGTTGTAACCACTTGAAAAAGTTATCATCATAAGGGGGGACGCAAGAGCAAAAAATGATCCATATCTTTCCATATAAATCCCACAAATGTAAACTGTCTGAATATATGTTCAAGAAGCAACTTTCTAGTCTTCAACTATATGTTAAAGTTTTGTGATGGCATGAGTAAAAGTTACTATGTAATTGCATCAGTAAATAGGCTTCTGCACAAAAAAAAAACTCTACCTATAAAACCGAGCCCAATATACAGAAAGCAAATGATTGAAGCTGTAAACAAGAAGAAATTAACACATAAACGTTAAATTCATTTCATAACGATTTGCAGGAACCATCTGCTACAAAACGAGCTAAACAAGTGCAAGGAAATTAAAGATACTGGACTATATTGACTAGACTACAATAAACAGAGCAAGCATGAATTAAATCCTGCAAATAGAGACTAATTTCTTTCATAGTTTCACTTCAAGTAGCAGGCCTTGGTAGTGGATTTTCGGTCACTTCTGGAAGCTCACGCTCGTAAACGAGTTGCTGTACAAAGCCTATCCCAAGCTCCTCCTGAAACTCAAGTATCTCCCAAGCCAGGTCGTGAAACTCCTCCATGTTAACAAATTCATTGATGTAGATCTCAAGTGGATGCGGCAAGGAATAGAGCAGCTCACCGTATTCTCCTTCCTCAAAGTGAGTTGTGTTGTCATGGAAGAACAACACTCCACAGCTGGCGCCCACCCTCTGGAGATCAAGCCAAAGATCCTGGAGGTCATTGTCGTTCCTCAAAGGCCTAAGGCAGCAAGGCCATTCCTCAAATGTCCTAGCATAAAAGACGGCGAAGGGCAGCTCCTCACCTTCACACAGCCTCAACATGCAAGAGAAAAGGTTACCCATGCCAAATCTCTCTGGATCAATGTTGTGGATGTAGCTGACATCCCCATCCACATAATCAGCAAACTGGCCCTCCATGCATGTCTCCAATCTGCCACCAAAATGGACGCGCAAGCTTCGTAGGTGAGAGAACGGAGCTGCATAAGAAAGCAAAGCAAGAAATTGTAAAATACCACAAGTTTAAAGAGAAGCACTTTCTGTCAATAAACTCAAAAAAAAAAATAAAAGAACTCTACTTGCGGGAGCAAAAAGGAAACTAGATGGTAAGTTTGCGAAACAAAATGATTACCGGGAAGAGCGGTGTCGGCTGGAAAGCCTAAGGAGTGGCAACCATATTCGCCAGCCATTGTTGAAGCAGACCTGGGATTCTAGTAGAAAGAGGAAAGTTGAAGGAGCTTGAGTGTAAGAGTGTGTGGAAAAGAAGGTCATGTGAGAAGTGAAGCAAGCTTGTACCGGTATTTAAAGGCTCCAGAAAAGCTTCTGTGTTAATGGCAATGAGATTGGTTAGTTGGATAGATATTAAAGGGTGATCAGAATTTAAGTACTCACATTTGTGACTGATAGCAATTTCTTGTTAACTCATACACTCTACCTCCCAATTGGTTATCCGTAGATTGATGTAGCCTCACAATAAAAGTTTAAAACAAGTCCACAGTTTCATGGAATTTGGAAAACATGAATGATTCTTTACTAATGAAAAATAATATCTTTCGAAGTCTATTTATCATGTCCTAGTTCACAGTTTCATATCCTAGTTCTCAATTCCATGTTACTAGTCTATATTACAACACATTAGGCTCGAGTTTTATTCCAAACAGAGAAACACAACAACTTATCAACAAAATAGTCCAAGATATCAGGAGTCACAACTTAACCTCAAATTAATTTCACACAGCTTGGTACATTTGTAGATTATATTTCCTTCGAATCAACACAAATCCAGACTCAACTTCAAATGCAAAATGGAAAACTCACGATTTCGAATCCAAAGCCAGGGACAATATAAATCCACCAAAGTTCATCTTATTTCTCATCAACAGAAATTCTAAAAAATGTTCAGATAACACGAGTCACAACAACCATAAATCAAGAATATACAGCTTGGTACATTGCAGATGTTATTTTCTGCAACTCAACACAAACCTAGGCTCAAGTTCAAATCAAAATTGTAAAGATAATGATTTGGAATCCAAACATCAGGACAATATAAATCCACCCAAGTTAATCTTATTTGTTGATGAACGCGGATTTGTCGGGTTCCGGTTCAGCAAATAATATTTGTTATTTAGCCAAAGACAATCCACAACTACAACGAAAACCGTAGTGTAGCAGTAGAATGACTCGAGTGTCGTTCTCCCAGGACTATAACTAGCTTTATCAAATCTAATTTAGAATATAAAAACAGCAGACGTAATAGCAAAGGGTTTTTCTAACAGATAATGGAGATTGGTGATAGTATGATCCTTCAAAGCAAAACGGGTCAATAATCATGCGTAAATTCCTCGGTCTTGCATGGAGATCTTTGATCAATCTAATGTCATATTGCAATTATTAAGCACTACGAAGATAAAGGTACTGACAAGTCAATCACTATTGTTCTATTGTGTTACGTAATTATTCAACACTACGAAGATAAACTTGCGTATAGGTCGACGAGGGTCCAATTGTGCATAATAATTAATACAACATACGAGAATTTAGGCTGAGCCTGATCAACGAAATAAAGCAATAACACGGAGTATAATGCGCGATATAGCCATTAGCATGATTATCTTCCCTTCGCTAAGAATTCACATACTACCACCAACGATAAGTTTAGCTACTCATAATAGGCATGCAATCAACAGAAATCATAGAAGAAAACATGTTGAAAGATATATTAAAATAAGTAGAATAAACTGTAAGATACAATGTTACCGAAGGTTGTCAATCTCCGAAGAATTGCGATCCTACAAGCTCCAATCTGCTATGAAAAAGTGTCCCCAAAGCTACGAACCCCCAGAACAGGCTCTGGGAAGTCCCTACCTAAAACTACAGAGAAAGGTGAGAAAGTAGGTCTGGAAAAGTATGAATTTCGGAGAAAATCTGAGCAACTATATATAGGCCTCGAAATAGTGTGGGGCGGTTCGCCCCACACACCGGGCGGTTCGCCCCACGTCTGGGGCGGTTCGCCCCTGAGACTTTTTCGCAGAATTCCGCGTTTTCGACGCATTTTTGGATTTCTTCCCCTTTTCGGACTCGGTTTCTGACTTCTAGTGGCCTTCTAACCTCCAGATTCGACCCCTAGACTCCAAATCCTATTCGGAAACCTTCAGATACTCCAAATAGGCTTCTGGAACACCAATTCCTTGTCAACTTCAATATAATTGCCCGGAAATCCTCGATTTTCAACCAAAACCTATAAAATAAAATCTAAAGGCAAACGTGACACTATTCTAATAAAATGCACTAAAATATAGCTAAATTAACATAGAGGATAGCTAAAATAGGTGAAAAAGACTCGAATGAAAGTGTAAAATACACATTCATCAAACTCCCCAAACCGAACCTTTGCTTGTCCTCAAGCAACTAAGCTAGACTCTAACGCAAAAAACATGTAAGACACAAAATGGAGTCTCATGCCAAATAAAATGAACTAATCTACTGAATCTACCAAAAAAACATATGAACAAGAACCATATAAATCAAAGCATGAATATAGGTTGAAGAATACCTCGATTGACTTATACACATCCACATAAGCACTTATGTCAAGGCAAGATAGTCTCTCGTAACATTCTCTACCTGGACCTAGTCAGTGACGACGTAATGAAGCATGCTAAGATACGAATGGTTGTCCCGTGCCTATGAAACTGAGGACTTACTGTTGTTCCACCAGGTTAAGACTTTCCCTCAAAGAGGTCGAACCAGTACTGGCTCTCATCAAACGAAGGAGGGTTCCCTATAAAAGATAACACTCCCCTATTCTACCCATCTCTCAAGTAAAGTCTTAAGCTATTCACCACTTCCTGAATGGTAGGACGAGGGTGGTCTAGAACAGATGACACTCAAGACAAAAAAGATAAATAGAAAATTACAACACGATTACGAACATTACAAGAATTGGAAAATGAGACACAACACTTTGCTAACTGCTATTTGGCTTTCTTTTTTTGGACCCTTTCTTTGCTTTTTTTTTGGGGTCTTTTCTTTTTTTTCTTTTTTTTCTTTCCAGATTCCCCCTTTTTTTTCTTTTTCTTTTTTTTTCTGGAATTTTTTCTTTCTTTTTTCGATTTTTTTCTAGCCAGCAGTAGCATAACAAAAAGAGAAACAAAATGACTCACACGACTTCCCCAAACCTATTCGAAAGAATAGGTTGGAGTAAAAAATTTACGGAAAGGGAAAAATGAACTCACGATACGAAAATGAAAAACAGAAACAAGTCTAATGATGGTGTAACCCCCTCCCCAAACCTATTCGGAAGAATAGGTTATAAACAAAGGAACACACAACCTCACACTACCTCCTTCCTAGGCGTTTAGCAATCTGAAAGCATGGTGAAGACTTGTTTCCTCTTAGGTACATAATTACTCGGGAAAACAACCATAAGACCCTAACATGCATCATCCTATTATAAAGGCCTTCGTGAACCGCAGTAGAGAAAACACCACTAAGTGATGTCGAGACTACCAAGCTTAACTAAGTGGAATACATAAACGTGACAAGCCAAGCGAGAAAAACCTCAAACAAATTCATAGAGATGAAGCATACGATTAATGGCATAGTTAGTTGATCTATCCAATAAAAAAGTTCAAAAAATTCGGCAATAAACTCCATATTAAACATGCAAGGCTATCCTAGGATGAATATAGTGAATGCAACCTAAAAAAACTAAGAAAGTAGTAAACGTGCAAATGCAAATGCAGACGGATAAAACATGCAAGGTACTATACTCATCCTTACAATACGAAGCTCCAAACTAACAACATCAGATCACATAAATCCCATCCCCCCTCATGAAATTAACGCTAGTCCCTAGCAGTAAGAAAATGAGGAAATAAGATGTGATACTAGATGTTACCCCATGGTTTAGCCTCGGTCGGCTGAGTACGCTGTTTGTGAGTTATTGGGACTGCTCCAGGAGCTTTATAGGGTGTCATCAGGTCTTCTGGTATGCGTGGTAGTTTCAATTATAGGCCGGATAGGAACAACTCCTCCATTAGTATCATCATTGCCCGTATGGCCTTCATTGTCACTACTGTCACGCACATCCTCACTAGTAGATTTGTAGTGGCGAGTAGAATTCTCAAGATTAGCCGCCGCTGCTATGGAATCCTCCATCCTGGAGCCCTCCAATAGGATGTGAACTGTTGAAGGGGAAAGGGCAGTGGTATCAGGACCTCCCCCTCCAGCGTTTTACACCCCGAGAAGGTTACAGTGAGCTGCTCGGATACTCAGGAGTCTTCTACCATCTTTTCCAATGTCGACCACATTCTCTACGGTTGATACGACCGATGTCTATATGATGCTCCCTTTAGAGGCAGGCAAGGGGCACCCCAACGAGGGGCTGGGTACCCATGTCATTATGTTTTGGAACCAAGCTAGCGCTTCGGAACCTTCTAGCAACTGCGAACTCAAGATTGAATCCGTCGCGGCGAGAATGTCCCGGTGCCTTCAAGTTCACTCGAACTTTGCAGTCCTTGTGATGGATTGCTGACGTAATAATGGTTTCTGTCCCTTCGGTGGTGCATGAATAGGCATAGGAGTCCTTACTCCAGGTGTACTCTAGCTCCTCCTCTTGGGTAATCCACGACGTTGTTGCAAAACCCCTTGGCTCGAACGCACATCCAACGAGGTCACTCTTCTTGACATGGTTGTAATCGATCCCCCTCCAATACTTCATAGAAATCATACGGGAATGCTCCTTTCCCTTGGCATGGTTCCTACAAACAACAGTTAGTACCTCGTATGACACAAAACTGACTCATGCATATGCTAGTGTAAGAACGAAATACACAAGTGATAAAATCAACAATCGAGCTCCCCAAACCTTAAATGTCTAGCCTAGCTTCTACATCATGCAACATACCAATGTAACTACTACATGCAATACATCACATTATGCTCTTACTAGACAACCAATATCCTAGATAACAAGGCTCAATTCATACCATAGTAGCGAAAAATTCTAGCATCATAAATCCTCATACTCAACAATTAAGCATTCTATCATCAAATCTACCAACATTACATCAATAAACACAATCATATGCAAGAAATTAAAGATAAAGACATATTGCATAACAAGATATATCATCTACTTGCAAAATTCCCAAATCAACAATCCAAGCAAAATTGAGCATGCAATTGATAGTAAATAACACTTCTAATCACACAAACAACATACCCATGCATCAAATAAGCATAATTGAAGCTCAAATTAGAAAACCCCCAAATTCGAAAAAAATAGGGTTCTTAGGATGATACCTTAGATCTGAAAATCTAATGCATTAGGACGAAATCTGTTCGGATGGATATATAGATCATGTAATAGGCTTCGATTTAAGCTAAAGAACACTAAATTTGGTCAAGAAATGAAGAAGTTATGAAGATTTGAATGTAAAATCGCGATTTTCGATTTTTGGGGAAGAGGAATGATGAAGATATGAAGAAAATGAGGTAAAGAGGAAGAATCCGCGTTTTTTACTTACTGGAGCCGTGGGGCGGTTCGCCCCTGGTGCGGGGCGATTCGCCCCCCACGTGGGGCGGTTCGCCCCGTGCTCCCCGATGCGGGGAGACGGTTCCTGTCGTCAGAAAACGCGGTTTTAATCCCCGAAACCAATTTTTTCCAAAAACCACTCGAAAAATCTCACTCAAACATAAGCATATACGACACAGACAAGAAAAAATTCGCATACGAGAATCAAATAGTTCAAGAATGAATGCATGTAATAAAGCGGTAAAGAAAGCGATAAAAATTCCGGGTTGCCTCCCGGATAGCGTCATTGTTTAAAGTCTTTGACTCGACTCCTGTCTGCGCCTATCTCTTCTTTTTGCGGGTACTAGGCTTCCCCTTCATTGATCTCCTCTCCATGCCACGAACCTGTGAATAAGAAAGAATGTAGGCTGCAAGACCACAGTAGTGAGTAGTGAAAGAAATATCAGGCGGATCAGGTGGATCAGTTATGGCTTGCAACACGTGTTGCTTGCCATCCACTTCAATAGTGCAAGTTCTTTGGTAGATGTCCATCACGGAGCGTAGTTTGGTCAAGAATGTTCGCCCTATGAGTATGACATCCCCCGTTCCAGGTGCAGACGCCGGCATAACTACAAAATTGGTGTATACTGAAGCTTCACCAATCTTGACCAACACATTTTTCACAACGCCTTCGGGTCTCATAAAGGATCCATCCGCCAGTTGCACAATAGCCCTATGCTCAGATAGTTTTCCAAGGCTACTCTTTTCAAACACATTTAAGGGGAGTATGTTTGAGTAGGATCCCGTGTCTAGTGTGGCACGGACATCTTCAAGGTTACCAATCCCTACCTTAACATCGAAACTTTTAGGGAGTGGCTCGGGATCCTCTTGCTCCTCTTCACTTTCGTCAGAACCAAGGTCCTTCTCTTCTTCCTTGGCCTGTAGAAGTTCCTCCTTCTTGCAACACTCGCATTTAGCAACCTTCTTGATGGTGATTTCGTCAGGTAGATCACCAGCCAATGTAATGGCATACGACTTCTCAGTGTTGCTAGGCAGTTTGCCTTGTTCCCTACTTGGTCCTCTGTCGATCAACTCTTGCATCTTTTGATGGGCAAGCCTAGTGCTCTCTTCTAACCTATCAAGCCTTGCCCTAGTCTTCTCGGAATCTTCTTCATAACGTTTGAGAAAACTTTGTGTGTGATCAACCATCTTTTGCAAGTTCTCCATCAATTGAGCCGACTTCGACTTCAGTGGCTTTTTCGGAGCGGGTTTTCGCAGTGATCATTACCATAGTTTAGCCTACTACGGTCTTGGTTAGGGCCATAAGTTTGATTAGCCGGTGCATATCCTTGATTGTTTTGGAATCCCCTTCTCCAAAATCTACCTCGAGGATTCCTACCGTCTTGTCCGTAGCTAACTTCTTGAGTACCAAATTCCGTAGCAAAGGCTTCCTCTTCGCCTCCTCGAGCCCAATTGCCATCATCGTACGCCAGCTCCGATCTACACATATGAGCCCCATCCCCATAGTTCTTGCATATTCGGCATACTTCGTTCGAAACAGTTGTTCCGGTGGCGCTCTTGAGGACTTGCTTCAATTCGTTGGTAAAGCACTCGAATTGATCCCCATTCCCCCTATACATAGGGGCTTCTTTTGACTCGGTGGAGCTTCAGGTCCACGTCTCCTAACCATTGCTCTTGGGTCCTTGAACTGTGAACCCTTAGCAAGCCTTTCGAAAACTGCCCAGACGGCTTCTGCGGTTTCCTCCCAAATATTGCCTCGGCATTGGAAATCCACCACTTGTTGGTTCTCGAAGGTTAGTCCATTGTAGAAGTGTTGGACTAGGTCAGAAAGCTCAAAACCATGGTGAGGGCACTTGTTCGTGAGATCTTGGAATCTCTCAAACGCGGTGTAGATGGTCTCATCATAGTCCTGCTTGAATCAAGTGATTTGCGCCTTTAGCGCGGTAGTCAAGGTGTGAGGGAAGTATTTCTCCATGAAAGCTGAAAAAACCTTCTCCCAAGTGTCCAGCGAGCCTGCTGGTAGAGAACTCAACCATGACTTGGCTCTGTCGCCAAGTCCCATAGCAAAAACCTTCATCCTCAACTCGTCCGTAGTTATTTCAACTCCGGGTCGTGGGAGTTGGTTGACGAAATCATCGATATCGTGCAAGTACCCCATTACATCTTCCCTTGCTAAGCCATAGAACCTCGGAAGTTGTTGGAATGCGTGGTTCTTGATTTCCAGATCTCGAGTTGCAGACGAAAGAACAATCGCTGGTCCCCTCATACGATCCTTGGTGGGTTGAACCCATGCTTTCAGTGGTCTAGCTTCTGCCATTCCGTCGATTTCCTTGAAAAGACTATGTAGAGATTCCGAGAAATCGGTATCCTCTATTTCCTCTAGTGCACGACTTTCGAGTAGTCGCCTTCTTTGGTGGTAGACTCTGTCGATCTCAGCAATTGAATCAGCAAGTGGTGTTCCTTTACATCGTGTATGTGGCATACACTATCTGTAACAGACTAGGAAAGCAGTATCAGAGAGACATTAAAAAGGAAAACTAAAACTAATAGAATTAGGAATCGAAAGCTGAAAATATAAACAAATTAAAAAGAAAAAAGGAGTATAGTCCCCGGCAACGGCGCCAATTTGATGAACGTGGATTTGTCGGGTTCCAGTTCAGCAAATAATATTGTTATTTAGCCAAAGGCAATCCACAACTACAACGAAAACCGTAGTGTAGTAGTAGAATGACTCGAGTGTCGTTCTTTCAGGACTATAACTAGCTTTATCAAATCTAATTTAGAATATAAAAACAGCAGACATTATAGCAAAGGGTTTTTCTAACAGATAATGGAGATTGGTGATAGTATGATCCTTCAAAGAATAACGGGTCAATAATGATGCGTAAATTCCTCGGTCTTGCATGGAGATCTTTGATCAATCTAATGTCCTGTTGCAATTATTAAGCACTACGAAGATAAAGGTACTGACAAGTCAATCACTATTGTCCTATTGTGTTCCGTAATTATTCAACACTACGAAGAAAAACTTGCGTATAGGTCGACGAGGGTCCAATTGTGCATAATAATTAATACAACATACGAGAATTTAGGCTTAGCCTGATCAACGAAATAAAGCAATAACACGGAGTATAATGCGCGATATAGCCATTAGCATGATTATCTTCCCTTCGCTAAGAATTCACAAACTACCACCAACGATAAGTTTAGCTACTCATAATAGGCATGCAATCAACAAAAATCATAGAAGAAAACATGTTGAAAGATATATTAAAATAAGTAGAATAAACTGTAAGATACATGTTACCGAAGGTTGTCAATCTCCGAAGAATTGCGATCCTACAAGCTCCAATCTGCTATGAAAAAGTGTCCCTGATGAATGTGTATTTTACACTTTCATTCGAGTCTTTTTCACCTAATTTAGCTATCCTCTATGTTAATTTAGCTATATTTTAGTACATGTTATTAGAATAGTGTCACGTTTCCCTTTAGATTTTATTTTATAGGTTTTGGTTGAAATTCGGAGATTTACGGGCAATTATATTGAAGTCTATAAGGAATTGGTGTTCCAGAAGCCTATTTGGAGTATCTGAAGGTTTCCGGATATGATTTGGAGTCTAGAGGTCGAATCTGGAGGTTAGAAGGCCATTAGAAGAAATCCAAATCCGCGTCGAAAAATGCGGAAATTCCGCGAAATACTGGGGGGCGAACCGCCCCAGAAGAATCTCGGGCCTATATATAGTTGCGAGTTTTCTCTCCGAAAATCATATCTTTCCAAGCCTACTTTCTCACCTCTCTCTATAGTTTTAGGGAGGAACTTCTCGGGGCCTGTCCTGGGAGTTCCATAGCTTAGGGGATACTTATTCATAGCAGATTGGAGCTCGTAGGACCACAATCATTCGGAGATTGACAACCTTCGGTAACTTTGTATCTTACAACTTTTATCTACTTATTTTATATTCTTTCAATATGTTTTCTTCTATGATTGCTATTGATTGCATGCCTATGAGTAGCTAAATTTATCGTTGGTGGTAGTATGTGAATTCTTAGCGAGGGAAGATAATCATGCTAATGGCTATATCGCGCATTATACTCCGTGTCATTGCTTTATTTCGTTGATGAGTTGAACATCAAAATTCTCGTATGTTGTATTGATCATTATGCACACTTGGACACTTGTCGGCCAATCAGACTTAATTATCTTCGTAGTGTTGAATGATTACGGAACACAATAGGACGTTAGTTGTCGACAGGTCAGACCCATATTATCTTCGTAGTGCTTAATACTTGCAACAGGACCCAAGATTCATTCAAAGATCTCTATGCAAGACCGAGGAATTTATGCATGATTATCGACCCATTATGTTAAGAAGGACCATACTATCACCAACCTCCATTATCTGCTTGAAAACCCCCTATTGCTTTCTATCTGATGTTTTATATTTTCTTGTTAAACAGATAAAGCTAGTTATAGTCCTGAGAGAACGACACTCGAGTCATTCTACTACTACACTACGGTTTTCGTTGTAGTTGTGGATTGCCTTTGGCTAAATAACAAATTTATTTGCTTGAATCGGAACCCGACAAATTCCGGTTCATCAGTCCCCTAAGCTACGAACCCCCAGAACAGGCTCTGGGAAGTCCCTACCTAAAACTACAGAGAAAGGTGAGAAAGTAGGTCTTGAAAAGTATGAATTTCGGAGAAAATCTGAGCAACTATATATAGGCCTCGAAATAGTGTGGGGCGGTTCGCCCCACACACCGGGCGGTTCGCCCCACGTCTGGGGCGGTTCGCCCCGGAGACTTTTTCGCGGAATTCCGCGTTTTCGACGCGTTTTTGGATTTCTTCCCCTTTTCGGACTCGGTTTCTGACTTCTAGTGGCCTTCTAACCTCCAGATTCGACCCCTAGACTCCAAATCCTATCCGGAAACCTTCAGATACTCCAAATAGGCTTCTGGAACACCAATTCCTTGTCAACTTCAATATAATTGCCCGGAAATCCTCGATTTTCAACCAAAACCTATAAAATAAAATCTAAAGGGAAACGTGACACTATTCTAATAAAATGCACTAAAATATAGCTAAATTAACATATAGGATAGCTAAAATAGGTTAAAAAGACTCGAATGAAAGTGTAAAATACACATTCATCATTTGTCCACAACAGAATTTAAAAAAAAAACATTCAAAAATTTACCTTTCCAAATAACCTCCACATGAACAATGCCTAAGCCACTCCAGTGTACCCACATGTAAGATCATAAACTTCAAACCATAAGTAGAGTCAGACTTAAGACAGAACAAAATCAATGTCAATCCAAACGGTGCACAATCCATGCAAGAATCGTAAGATACAACATACGTTAACCCAGTTTCGTTTAATATCACATTACAGAGGATGAATTCTTAGTTTCAAAACAAAGGAGGTTCTAACTCATGTTATAAGTTCCAGTTCATCAGTAGATTTTGGTAGTTGTTAAATGGTATTAAACTGAACCTGCTCACCCTCCATCCAAAATAAGCTCATGCCTTTTCAGGGATAATCCTTGTTCATCTTCAACAGCTCCAGTCTGACGTACTCTTCCCGATCTGCATCCGGGAGAGAATAGAAGTATTCCAGTTTACCCTTTGTGGTACAGATGACATCACCAACCATTAACCTCTCTGTTCTTTCCACCTTCGGTAACTTCTCCAGCTCTGCATTCCGATTCGCACGCATCTTAGCACGTTCATCCCCAACCATGACCGGAGGATGACCAATCATCGCCTTAATGGTCTCCAGGAATTCGGCATCCATAAATCCACGTTTTCGCTTGACACGGGTGCTTGAATCACTTGCATCTGGTACATTGCTCCCTGTACAAATGACCCCATCCTCGTCAATTTCCAAGTCGTCTGCTACAATTGAACGATAGTTGTCATTAATTATCCATTATCTTCTTCGCAGATGACATAATGTCCATGGCCTTCTTACTGGTTGCTTGGTATGTCCCATAAATCTCGACTCAGGCTGGATAATGACGCAACGGCTTATTGTTCTTTCCTTCAATCGCTTTGCCATATGTTTGGGAAAAACAATTAAAAACAAAGACTGGGTGTTAACAACACATCACAAAGGTATTCAATGGAAACAATAGGAATAGGAATACAAAGACCAGGAAATATAATTCCACCCAAATTCAATACGAAAATAAAAACACCCCTAACAGAAAATTTCAAACCAACAAATTCATAAAAAAAACATGTCAAGAAAGATGAGACAACATATACCGCGCACAAGTCCTTCCAAACAATCTTGTCAGTTGAGAATTTAAATTCTACATCGCACCAGCCCGAACCAAACATCCCTTTGATATTGTGCTGGTCCCTTTAGACAACAAGTAGAGACTAGAGGGGGGGGTTAATAGTCTCTAAAACTTTTTCGTCGTCTAAAACTTTCTCATTAAGGAGCTTTTACTTTTCAGTAAAGAGCTTATGCTGATACTTAACACAAATTTCTCATCAAGGTACTTAATACTTGTTCAGTTGTAAGTTTTGCTAATACTTAAATAATCAGAGAGCGGAAGTCTTTTGAAATTAAGTGCTTTTGAAGAAACAACTACTCAACAGGTTTAAGCAAACCAAGTTTAAAACACGTCTGCTGAGTAAAGGCTTTTAGAAAGAAACTTCAGTAAATAAGATAAAGCTTTGCTGAATGTAAATGCAGTAAGTAAATCACACAAACACTTTTATAGTGGTATCTGAGGGTGGCGTAATCCCTCAACTAGTCCACTTTGTCCTTGCTAGGACTGAATTCACTAAGATAGATGATGAGATTCCTTACAACACCTAATCTAATAGAATTCCAGAAACCAAAGCGCCCTTGCTTTGTTTCCAACCTAACCAGAGAACTATAACCTTGTTCTCCACCAAACTTGGGACACTTATCAGCAAATCCTTGCTTGATTAGTTCCCCCTGAATTTCACGCCTGTAAAAGGGTGTTTTATCAGTTAGAGAGGTTTTGGTGAAGATCACTTATGAGATTAACTTTTCAGCTAATACCAAGCTATCTTAAGAAACTCAACTGAATAACTTTTCAGTTATAAGTATATTGTTTCTGGGTGTCAATACTATTTGTTGTTAGGAGAAAGAACAGTTAACCAATTTCTTAGCTAAAGTTCTACTTCTTCACAAGTAGATTTTGTTTCAAGCTTAATTCTTGGGTCCGATCTTTAGACAGTAGTAAGCTTAAGAAAGATGTGAATTTGAAAGCACAAGTGAGTATAAGATAACGTTGTTGACACACTTTCTTTCACTGCCTAAGGGTCTCTATTTATAGTGATTTCTTGGTACCGTTTGAATTTTGAAATTCTAAGCCGGAGCCAGAAAATGTCACTATCTTGCTATGAAGGTACTGTCAGCAGCGTGTTCAACTTTTTCAGAACGACATGCTTTTCATTTAATGCTCTTTGAACTTTTTCAACGTTTGAGACTCGGAGCACAAATGTAAGTACTACTTCAGCAAGTAAGGTCACATGTAGTTACTTTAGTACGTTATATCAGCTCAACAGACTAAAGCTTTTACACTTGTGTCTTCTGCTTTGCTGAAATATGTACTTTAGTTAACTTTACTATGTGCCTTATATAGATACCAAATCTCAGCAAACTTCAAGTCTTCTTGTCTTCAAATGTTCAAGTCTTCAAGTCTTCAAGTCTTCTGAGTGGTTCTTATACTTCAATAGATTTTTTCAGCAAACAACGTACATCATCAGCAAACAAAAGAACCTATCTAGTACATATACTAAGTCTTCAGCAGATGTTCCTCTTTTACAATGTCCTTTAAAAATTCTAATTTCCAATGGACCTTAAGAGTACTAATCACTGGACTGTTCTTAATTTAGCATGGTAATTTGTTCATCAAAATTACAAGTTTCCTAACATATTGAGTATAGCAAGGTACTGTTGTCTCCATGTTTTGATGTGGTGTCTCACGTTCTCCAGTGTTATTGTGGTTTCTGGAAGGCACGCCTGGATGTGCTCAAGCATCATAGGAGGTCCTTCTTTCCTAAAACCTTGGGGTGACTTATGACCGGCAGCTTTAGCAAGCCGCATTCCTTCAATAAGAGCGTCTTCTGCCTCGGGTGTCCAAACATAGTTTCCAGCGGTGCCCTTAATGGATTCAACTTCCCTAACAATTTCCTCATGTCCTTCTTCAGAAGAGTCAGCTGGAGGTGATTGTTTCTTAGGAGGTGATTTTTTCGCACCCTTCAGCCCAGATGCTTTCGCCCTTGGACCAATAGCAGATGGGACCGTCTTCTTCGTTCTCTTTCTCCCAAGCAAATCCAGATCAACATTGTGTGCACCTAAAGGGGTGAACTTCTTGGAACCTCCTTGTGGCACACCAGCAGTAGTCCCAGCCCCCTGCTTGCGAAGCCCCGGGGTTTTGGCTGGAGTTTATCCCAGAAGTGGCACCTACATTATGCCCTGAACCTTGGCTGCAACTTTTCATAGCAGGGCTAGCATTTGGAGTTTCTATCACTGCAAGGATTAAAATGTTAATGTTAGTATGAAGATGGTACATCAACAATTGCAACATGAAACAGGAAGGCACTACACATCATATCAAGAACTACCAATATTAAACGCAAATCTAACAAGAAAGATCATCTTCTTCAATCTAATTCACACACTAGTCTAAAGGTTACACATAATTAGACCCACAAGAGTAGTGAACAAGCAATGTCGAAAGTCGAATACATATTCTAGACGAATACATAATAAAACCAATAGACATTGGCAAATTAATAGTCTATTTATGTCTAAAAGGAAGGAATATCTGAATATAAACGCCTCCTCCTTTGTTCCAGATACTCCTTGTATTTCTGCCACATTATGGTCGCCTTAACCTCACGTAGCTGAACCCAAGTTGGTTCTTCAAGGTCAATCTGAGATATGACTTCAGGTGGGGCTGGGTAGTTTCTAGCCCTTCTTGTAGGAGGTTCATCATCTTCTTCATCAGAAGAGTCCTCTTCTTCCAATATATCATCGGGAGCGTGGTTCCTCAAGAAGTTGTGGATTAGACAGCATGCTAAGATGATGTGGTTCTGCGTGTCAATGGAATAGAACGATGAAGAACGTAGAATTGCAAATCTCTTCTTCAAAAGCCCGAAAGTACGTTCAATCACATTTCTGGCAGCAACATGTTTGAGGTTAAAATACTCATGTTGGTTTTGAGGAGCACGATCACCCCGAGCCCATTTGTGAAGATGATATCGAGTGTTTCTATATGGGGCCATAAAGCCAGGAGCGTGCCCATAACCAGTATCAACAAGATAATAATTATCTACATCAAACCACAACTTAAATAGTTTAGAAAGTCAGTTAAACAAAAGGTAGAATGATATTGCCCAAGTTTGTTATGGTCGAAACTCACTTTTTGGGACCTTCAATGCACCTTCCTCCCTAGTAATTGCATCACCCAGAACTTTCCCGTCAGCTGCAGATCCTTCCCAACCAGTCAAAACATAAATGAACCGCATTTTGAAGTCACACACGCCCAACATGTTGATGGCTACACTCCCCTTCCTGCTCCTATACCATCTAGGGCACCAAGATAGCCCTACAAAGTAAATAACTAAAGTGTTTGAGGGATTGCATTAACACAATCTAAATGAAATGCGTACTTCAATCATCAAACTATTCACATCGACTTATGTTAGGAAACTTGTAATTTTGATGAGCAATTAACCATGCTAAATTAAGGAAAGTCCAGTAACTAGTACTCTGAAGGTCCATAGAAATTTAGAATTTTAAGGACATTGTAAAAGAGGAACGTTTGCTGAAGACTTAGAGTAGGTGCTAGATAGGTTAGTTTTACCGCTTATGATGTATCTTGTTTTCTGAAAAGAAATACAACCTATTGAAGCATTTGCTGATGATGTACTTTGTTTACACAAACAAACTATTGAGCATTTAGAACCGTTCAGAAACTAGAAGAATTCGAAGATCTGAAGACTAGAAGATTTCTGAAGACTGGTATCTACAAAGGCACATATTGCTAAGAAAGTGGAAACTTCAGCAACAGCATTGCATAAGTGAAAATCTAAACGACAGAGTAGGTTGTGCTTGCTGAAACTGAGACTGACCACTTGCTGATGAACATTTGTGACCTCTTGCTGAAAGTACTTGTATTTGCGCTCCAATGTTACTGTTTGAATTTCATTCAAATGAGCATTAAATGCAAAGCATGCAAGCGAAGGACATGAAGACTAGAAGACAAACAAGGACGCTGCTGAAAGTACAAAAGCAAGATAGTGACATCTTAAGGAACAAAAGCCTTAGAATTTGAAATTCAAACGGCTCCTTATTTTCACTATAAATAGAGGTCATCCGGCAAAGAGTTGAAGTGTGTCAACAACGTGATCAAACTCTCACTTGTGCTTAAACTCACATACCCTTCAAATAATCTTTACTGCCATTGATCCGTTCCAAGACTTAAAGCTTGAAAAAGCTACTTGTGAAGAAGTAGAACTTACATGACTAAGAAATTAGTTAAGTGTTCTTTATTTCTTTCGAACAAGAACAAGTCTTGACACCAGAAACAATCAAACTTGTTTACTGCAAAGTATTCAAAGTTTTGTTACTTAGATTACTTGTTGTAACTGAATAAGTTATAATTAAGTTATCTCATCCCAAACCTCTCTAACTGAAAATACACCCTTTCAGTCGTGATATTCAGGGGGAACTTAATCCAGCATAGTGTTGCTGATTAAAAGTCCCAAGTTTGGTGGAGAACAAGGTTTCGTTCTCTAAGTTAGGTTGGAAACAAAGCAAGTGTGCTTTGGTTTCTGTTTGAATCGCTCTAGATAGGTTTTGTAAGGAACCTCAAACTTATCTTAGTGGATTCTGTCCTAGAAAGGACAAAGTGGATTAGTTGAGAGATTACGCCACTCTCAGATACCACTATAAAAGTGTTTGTGTGATTTACTTACTGTATTTAATTTTCAGCAAAGCATATCTATCTGTACACAGTGACTCACTTCACTTGCTGAAACTATCACTTACTGACAAAGCACTTATTGTATCAAAGACTTCCGCTCTCTGATTTTAAGTATCAGCAAAACTAGTTACTGAGAAGTAACTTGCGCTTGCTGAGAAAGTTAAGTATCAGCAAACTCATTACTGAAAAGTAATAAGTACTTGCTGAGAAAGTTTTTAAACGACGAAAGTTTGAAAAGACTATTCACCCCCCCCCCTCTAGTCTTTTCTTGTTGTTTAAAGGGACCAACAAGTGGTATCAGAGCCAGGTTCTTTAACCTTCAGCACTGAACCTAGATCCCCTTAGGTGCTTTCCGTAAATCACTCTCACTTGATCAGTTTGGTAGTGTTTTGCTGACTGGATGTCTTTAGGAGATGCTCCCTTGCTGAAGCTGGAAAACTACGAAAAATGACGAAACAACATGATGCTACATCTTGAGGCCATTAGTGATGAGATGGTTGCTGTCATTAATGATGGACCTATCAAAATCACTAAGGTTTAAAGAAGTTTTCCTCACAAAACCACAGAAGCTGGAAAGGAAACTATCTTAGGCGAACCAGTTGATACTGTTGTTCCAAAACCAAGAGAGGAATGGACTTCCGACGAAGCCAAGAGATTTCGTCTTGATGGCCAAGCAAGAAACATCATCATTCGATCAACTCTGGATACCATACAGTGCAAACTGTGGGGTGCTAAAACTTCTAAGGAAGCTTGGAAAATGGTTCAAGATCTTTGTGTTGGATCTGACAAAACCAAGGAAAACAAACTCGAAGTGCTGAAGTTAAAGTTCCAGAACTTTAAACAAGGTACAAATGAGTCACTGGAAGACTTGGACTTCAGATTCACAACTCTAGTTAGTGAGATGGCACCCTTGGGTGTTGGAAATCTTTACTCAGATTCTGAGAAGGTGAAAACCATCATCAGAAGTCTGAACCAAGAATGGATCCACATTCAGAACTTCTACTACAATCAAGGAATGCCAGACATTACACCAACAAAGTTGTTCTCTCATCTTGCTACTGTCAACTACGAGACAAAGCCAAGAGAAAATGTGTTTGCTGAAAAATCGCAAAACATTACTCTTGCTGCAAAGCCGTCATATTCTGAAAAGAAGAATGATAAAGAGCCTGCTGATGAAAATGCTTTGGTTGTTAAAAACATGAAGAAATTCATCAGTAAGGAACTCGAAAGGCGAAAAGCAAAAGAGAAGCTGAAAAAGCATCTTGGTAACAACTACCATAAGTAAAAGAATGAGACTGGCTCGCTGAACAAGCAAGCTCAGCAAGCAACCTCATCAGAAGAACCAGCAGTTGGAAACGATCTCTGCTTTTACTGCAAAAAGCCTGGACACTCAAAGCAAATTGTCCTTTGCTGAAAGGCAAATCTGCTGAAAAGAAGAAGAAGTTCAAAAAAGCTTTTATTGCTGAAGAAAAGAAGAAGCTTCAAGCAAAAATCTATGCATTATGCATTGATATTAGCTCCAAAGACAGTGAGGATGAAAGCTCAGACACTGACGGTGAAGAAGCCACTCCTGACGTAGAGATTGGCAAAGAAGTTTGTGGAATAGCTATGGAAGCTTATCCAGATGTGTCAAACTACGAGTTCTGCCTCATGGCCGATCACGTAAACAATGCTACCTCTGACTCAGACTCAGAAAGTGAAGACGAGATTGACCTTGACAAGATTCAAGGAGAAATCGAAAGATTTGAGAAAACTCTGAGCAAACAGCAAGAGAAACTACAGAATGCTGAAACTCTGACCAAGCAGACTACTGAAAAGTACGCCTTGCTGAAAGAAGAGACAGAAGAAAAGGATGCTGAAATAAGGCGTCTAAAGAAGTTGATTTCTGAAGCTACAGAGAAGAATTCTCAAATGACATTAGAATTGGAAGAATATCAGTCCTCAATTCTAAAGTTACTTGCTGAAATCCAAGAGATGAAAAAGATGAAAATCAATTTCAAATCTTATGCTGATGCAAGTAATACGCTGACTGAACTAAACTCTTATTTGAGAGATCCATCTCAGAAAGAAGGTTTAGGTGCAACGTATGAAGGTGATGACGTAATAATCTTGAGTAAAGACAAATCACTGATTTCCTTTGTACGTGCTACTGATAGTGGTCAACCAGAACTCTATCAGTTTGGTCAATCTAAGGTTGCTGAAAACTGCAATCAAGTACCTACGACCGTAAAGCCCGCTGTTGCTACTCAAAGTAACAAGACTTTAAAAGGAAAACAGGTTGCTGAGAAGCAAACTGTAAAGAAAAAGGATGCTGTAAAGCATTCCGCCAAACAAGTTGCTGAAAAGCAATTTGTTAAGTCAAAAGGCAAGATTACTAAAAGTAATCAGAAGACCTTTGCTGACAAACCTGAATCAAGTAAGGTTGCTGACACTAAAGTTCAGCATTCTCCGAAAAGTGGACTAGGTTTCAAAACCAAGCAAAGTCAACCTTTTCACGAGTATAAGCAAAGTCAGCAAAGATACTTCAAAGAGATGAATAAAATCAAGCCTAAGAGTTCTGAAAAGACTCAAAATGCTAGGGCTAGAAGGAACCTTGCTAGAAAAGAACTTACCGAAAAGTATGTTCAGCAAAAAGGTCAACCGAGCAAGACACCACATCAGAAAGTGGACTTGATCAGCACGAATCAAAAGTCTTTTGGCTCAAAACCTTCTAGTTCCTCAGCAAGTAGAAAACAAGTCAAAGTTGAAAAACTTAAGACTTGGGTTTCCACTGGACGCATTCTTGAACATGTTAATGGACATCCAATATTGGATAATTAACTTGTTTGCTCTTGATTGTGCAGACTTCAGCCACGGAGACAAACGATGCAATCTGGCACTTTGACAGTGGTTGTGGAAAGCACATGATGGGCAACAAGAATAACCTTATAAACTATAGACGGTGGTCTAAAGGTCCAACAATAAGGTTTGCTGGTGGAGCCTCTGGTTCTACAAAAGGCTATGGTGACGTGAAGTTAGGATGCATTACCATTACGGGAGTTCTTTATGTCAAAAATCTTAAGTTTAGTCTTTTCATCATGAGTCAGTTTGCTGAAAAAGGATACTTCATCAAAATCAAAAGTGATGAATGTAAACTTATAGATTTCGAGACAAAGAAGGTTATTATGATTGCAAGAAGATCAGGAGGCTTGTACACCGTAGATTGGTCTTCAGCAATCGTTGAAAAATGCCTTGTCTCAGATCACGATTGCCTTGCTGAAAAAGCATGGTTATGGCATAAACGAACAAGTCATCTAAACTTCAAGACGCTGAATAAGCTGTCTAAAAAGGCACTTGTAGTTGGATTACCTAAGGTTACTTTTAAGAAGGATGGTGTTTGCAATGCATGTCAGCAAGGAAAGCAAACCAAATCTTCTTTTAAGAACAAGGCAATACCGTTAACTACAAAACCTTTACAACTCTTGCACATGGACTTGTTTGAATCTTTTTCAACAAGCTATGCTGGTAAGAAGTATGGTCTGGTGGTGGTAGATGACTATTCAAGATTCACTTGGGTAGTATTTATCAAGCACAAATCTGAAACAAGGACTGAAATACCTAACTTGCTGAATAAGCTAGAAGTCATGAAAAATGACAAGGTAAAAGACATAAGGACAGACCATGGTACTGAGTTTGTAAACCAGTACATAACTGAGTATTGCACTTCAAAAGGCATACAACATCAGTTATCCTCAGTAAGGACACCACAACAAAACGGTGTTGCTGAACGGAAGAATCGTACCCTAAAAGAAGCCGCAAGAACAATGCTTGCTGACACTGAAATAAGTGAGGCTTACTGGGTTGAAGCGATTAATACCGCCTGTTACACTCAAAACAGATGTCTGATTACTAAGGAATACAACAAAACTCCATATGAGTTGTTCGTTGGTAGACCTCCTAATATCACTCATCTAAGAGTATTTGGTTGTAAGTGTTTCGTTCTTAATAACGGTAGAGAATACCTAAGAACATTTCAACCAAAGGCAGACGAAGCGATATTTCTTGGTTACTCCTTGCATAGTAAAGATTATAGAGTTTACAACAAAAAGGCACAACAGATCGAAGAATCAGTGCATGTTGTATTCTACGAAAAGACACAAGGAGTGTCTGCTGAAGAAGAATATCAGAATGTATGAAAAAGCTAATCATACATGAGCAAAGAACTGAATCTAATGCTAGGCAAATCAAGTCAATTGAACTAAATGATGATTCTGACAATGACTCTCCTCCCCCAAGTCATGACAAGATAAATGTAGTTCACGACAAAGAATTTCCAGCAAAAGACGCAGTTGCTCTGGAAGTTGCTGAAACTACGCAACCTCCCGTGCCTGCTGATGAGTTACCACAATCTAGCAATGTTGAACAAGCAGTTGCTGATGAACCAATCTCAGCAGAGACACAAAATACCAGTAGTACTGAACAAGTACATGTTGAAGAGTCACATGCTGATGAGCAAACATATCCAGATCCAACAAGCAGAAAGCCTGTTAACAAATGGATTAGAGATCATCCCTCCACGGATATGATTGGTGATATTGATAAACCCCAAGTGACTAGATCCAAAGTTTCTGCTACTCATGGACTTGCTGAAGAAGCAAATGTCGTAGAATTAGAATCATTGTTCTCTTGCTTTGTTTCAGAAATTGAACCTAAAACCATAGAAGAAGCTTTAAAGCATTCTGAATAGATCAAGGCAATGCAAGAAGAACTGGATCAATTTGAAAGGAACAAAGTCTGGAAACTTGTACCACTTGCTGAAGGCAAGAAAGCTATTGGTACAAAGTGGGTGTTCAGAAACAAGCTGAGTGAGTCTGGTGAAGTAACAAGAAACAAAGCACGTTTAGTTGCTCAAGGTTACTGTCAGACTGAAGGATTGGACTATGATGAGTCTTATGCACCAGTTGCAAGATTGGATGAAATTAGGCTTTTCTTGGCCTTTGCTGCTCACAATGACTTCATTGTTTACCAAATGGATGTTAAAAGTGCATTCTTGAATGGTGAACTTGCTGAAGAAGTCTACTTAGAACAACCCCCTGGCTTTGAACTTCCCTCAGAAACCAAGATGGTATACAAGCTTCAGAAAGCTGTATATGGTCTAAAGCAAGCACCAAGATCTTGGTATGATACCTTGGCTAAGTTCTTGTTGGATAATGGTTTCAAGAAAGGTGAAGTTGATAAAACCTTGTTTACCATGAACCATGATGGTAAAATACTCTTAGTTCAAATTTATGTGGATGACATAATTTTTGGATCTAAGGACAAGCAACTTTGTGATGATTTTTGCCAAACTCATGACAAACAAATTTGAAATGAGTATGATGGGAAAATTGAATTATTTCCTAGGATTGCAAGTCAAGAAACTCAAAGATGGAATATTCATAAATCAAGCAAAGTATGAGAAAGAAATGCTCATAAAGTTTAGGATCAAAGAGGAAGAGAAACCTGAAAAGATCCCTATGAGTGTTGTTACCAAATTGGGCTATACAAAAGAAGATAAAAGTGTTGAAGAACACAATTATAGGAAGCTCATTGGTTCCTTGTTGTATTTAACAGCAAGTAGACCTGACATTCAGTATGCTGTTTGTGTGTGTGCAAGATTCCAATCTGATCCAAGAGAATCACACTACAAAAAGGCACTTAAGATACTGAAATATGTCAAAGGTACAGTCAATGTTGGATTATGGTATCCTAAAGATTCTGGACTTGAATTGGTTGGTTATTCTAATGCTGATCATGGAGGATCAACTCTTGATAGAAAAAGTACCTCTGGAACTTGTCAGTTTTTGGGTACTAGATTAATATCATGGTTCAGCAAGAAACAAACCTGTGTTGCCAATTCATCGACTGAATCTGAGTACATTGCGGCTGGTTGTTGCACAGCTCAAATCCTATGGATTCAGCAACAATTAAGAGATTATGGTATTTCTGCAAAGAAAACACCAATCTTTTGTGATAATACGAGTGCTATTGCTATCACGCAAAATCCTAAGTTTCACTCAAGGACTAAGCACATTGATATTAGACATCGTTTCATTAGAGATCATGTGGAAAAGGGAGATATTGAGGTTGTCAAAGTAGGTACTGATGATCAACTTGCTGACATCTTTACCAAGCCCCTACCAGATAATAGATTCGCAATGTTAAGGTATAACCTTGGATTGATTGAATTACCTCAATAAAGGATACAAGTGGCAGAATGCTGAAACAGGTATTCAGCAAGCCAAAGTATTCTTACTAAATTAAAAGCTCCTTCCACTAATTTCTTCTAAGAAATGATAGGTCACTGCATGATTGTTGAAACAGGCATTCAGCAAGTAATTCCTTCAAAACGCGTATTTGTTAGGAAACTTGATCACTTGCTGAGACAGGCACTCAGTAAGAGAAAAACCTTGAAGATTGCTGAAACGGGTATTCAGACAATCAAAGATACTGAAACAGGTATTCAAGTATCAAGGGAATATTCTGAGATGGGAACTCAGAAAAGAGCAAAAATCATTTCTCGGATTTTACCAAAAGATATCTCAAGTATAAAAAAGAATTTACTGATACGGGAACTCAGAAATATCTTTTAAACTTAAGGAAATATGAGATGTCCGAGTAAGGCGGAATTTTCAGCAAGTAACAAGGCTATTTATGCAAAGTCGCTGAAAAGATTCTTGTTTATTTCAGCAAGCAATCAAATCCCATAAATCTCGGTAAAATCAATTTGTGACGTTAATCGGGCACAGATAAACTCGGTAATAATCATGACATGAAATACAATCGTGGCCACTGATTAAAAGGAGTTATTGATCTAACAGTTAACATTACAAAGAGAGAGAGTGCTCTGACGGTTTTTGTTAGTGGGCCACTACGCATTTAATGCAAAGGCTCCACTAACGCCTTTGTTTCTCTGTTTTACCCTTGCTGAAAACTCAAATCGATTGAGTTTCTCACACATCAGAGACACTATATAAAGAAGGAGTTAGAGAAATGACAAAATTCTTTAACTCACATTTCCTTTCTCTGCAAATTTTAGCCTGAATCTACTGTACCTCCGGTCAAAAAGCAAACAATCTTTTTCGTACACATTTCTCTTCTATATAAAGAAATGGCACCAAAGAGACAGTCATCAAAGACCTCAAAGTCGTCTAAGGTTGACAGTGCTGAGAAACGCACTGCTCTGGTAACAACTTCGGTGACAAACACAGCGAAAGTTGTGTTGAAAAACGATAGAATCACAGAAAAACCCATGCCTCCCTCATATCTTGACACTGCAAAGTGTGAGATGATGATGCAATGGGGTGGTTTCGCAAAAGAGAAGTATATCCGATACTTCTACGAACAAGAACTAGACGGTGACAATGAAGAGGCGCTTGACTTCATTAAGCAGCAAGGCCTCATTCATTTTATAACTGCTCGCCCTAAGCAAGTGAGCATGTTGGATACAGTGGAGTTCTACAATAATGCAGAAATCCAGTCCCTAACTGATAGTCAAGGAGTCACTGAAAAAGTGATCTTTACTACAGTTCAGAACACGCAAATCGTCCTGAAATGGACTGATTTAGCAGAAATCTTTCAGATTCCAACCACTGGAACTGAAGATGACATCACTGCCACTGATGAAGAGATAGAAGCCTTCTACAGTGATGTCAGAAATGAGAAAATGAAGAAAGGAGAGATTGCTCCCGTGACTTGGACAAAGCACGTTAAGAGGAAGCATGTCTGCCACTCACTTGGTCTAGTAGCTCTGCTACTAATCAAAGTCTTAGACTCCCAAGTTGGAGGAATAGACCAAGTAGGCTTGAGAAGGTGGCCGCTGCTGATGCATATCTATGAGAACAAAACGGAGCTCAACTGGGCAAAGTACATTTTCAACAGACTTGTTGATTGTGTTACTAAGTTCAAGGTTAAGGTTGAAGACAACAAGGTCTCACCTAGCTTCCCAGTCATGTATGGACTGAAGATATGCTTTATCCTTGAACACTTCAGGATTCAGCTGAGAAACCCATTGCCAATCAAGAAATCTGTATGCAATGTGAGAAGAGCCTTCTACAAGCAAAATGTACCTAAGACTGCAGGCAAGAAACTCGAAAAATCAAAGAAGACAACAGCTGCAAATGTTGTCAGCACAAGTCAGCAAGAAAGGTATACAACAGCTGCAGATGTCACCACTCAGCAACTTAGAGATGAAACTGTTGTAGATGGTGATAGAGATGAAACTGTTGTAGATGGTGATCATGCAAACACCACTACACCCGTTGCTGAAAATGCAACTACTGACGCCTCTGCTGGGAAATTGGAGAAATCCAAGAAGAAAAAGAGGAAAACTGATGATAACACTCAGACTGCAGCGTCATCAGCAAACCCCGTCCCCAAGAGAAAAAGGACAAATAACCCAAGAAAGAAAACACTGGCTCGCAAGTCAGTACCAATTGTCCATGATCTCTCGGACGATTCCCAAGCAGTTGCTGAAAAGCAAACTCCAGTAGACGTTGACAAGGTGGTTACTGAAACCTATGTCAGCAATGTTGAAGTGTTTGCGGAAGCCTTCAACAATCAACTTAATGTTGATTCATCTACTGTGAATAGACCACAAGGCAGTGGAAATGAAATTCCTGCCCCAATCCCAGATATCTACATTGTAGATAATCTTGATGATCAGACTCTGGAACCGGTAACTGATATCGCTTCTGACATAAGAACCGCGGCACTTGCTGAAGCTGCCGTTGCTGAAAAGATGGTTGCTGAACAAGCAACTCATCAAGTTGTTGAAGAACCAGTTGCTGAGATCGCAATGGTTCAAGTCCCAGAGGTTGCTGAAACAACACAAGAAGCATTATTCGACGACGCATCTCGTGATGCTGAGAATACTGGCCCCAGTTCACCAAAGACATCAATTGATAAAGTTCAGCTTGTGATAGAAGAAATAAGCCATCAAATGGAGTTGGATATTGAAGAAACATCCAACAAATCAATCGATGTATTTATGACAAGCAGTGAGCTTAAGGGTCAAGATGCTTATGCTCAACTTGTCATTTCAGAGACAAGGGAGATTGCTGAAACCGCACAGCTTTCTCAAACAGAGCAAGCAAAGAAGTCTGCTGAAGAAACAGTCCCAGAAACTGAAGAAGCTGTTATTGCTGAAAGGACTGAGCCACAACTTGTCCTTCTTCAGCAGACTTCTCAAGATGCAAGTCAGACGGTTGCTGAAGCCTCTGCACCAGAATCAACACTTCCTGCTCAGCAGGATGAACAGATGGAGGATGCTTCTCAAGCTCCTCAAGGAATGGAAATTGTACCAGCACAAACAAGTGTGCAACATGAGCTTGCTGAAACTCAGCAGGCTCAAAAGGAGACCACTGAAGTGGTTCACATCACTGAAGATCCAAAAGTAAGTTCTGAAGAACTGTACTTAGACTTCAAGAGAACTACCTTGTCAAGAGTTGCTAAGTCTATCAGCAACTGGCAAAGGTACAGAAGGATGGACTTTTCTGACCTTCATCTTTATCTATCAAACGAGAAAAAGAGATCTTCTCTGCTGAAGCTCGAGACGTTTGTCCACTCTATACTTCCGGAAGACATGTCATATTCTCACCTAATGAGCTCAAATATGATTGCTCAAATCAGAGAGAATATGAAGGCCAAATTTAAGAGTGCCTCTCCAGCTGAACAAGCTGTGATGCTCAAGGATTCCTTTGTACCCGTGGTGGCTGATCCCCACAAAATCAATGAAGAAGAGGAAGTTACGAGTGTTGCTTTGTACAAGCATCTCGAGTTGGTTATTTTGACTGATGATGATGAAGAGGAAGAAGATGAAAACATCCCTACTGATCCCAGTGATGATGAAGGGAAAGATTCAAAGGATAAAAAGGAAGACGATGATGACAATCAAGGTCCTAGTCCTGATGCTGGTGGACTTAAACTGACAGTTGCTGAAACTGAGAATCAAGACAATCAGCAAGCTGAACAAACACCAACTCAGCATGAATCTCAACCTGCTCCTGCTGAAACAAGTACTCAAGCACCTGTGCAAGGCGCTGATACTGAAGAAGAGTACGCCAGAAAGCGAGCTGCTTTGAAACTTTGCAAAGGCAAGCTTTCTGATGCCGAGTTATCTTTACTCGATGCCAAGGTCACTGATCCAAACCTTGATGATGAAGAAGAATTGGATGAAGATTACCAAAGAGCACTACAAAACAGTCTCCAAATTCATGCAAGGCACACGCAGAATTTGGATATTGCTCAATCTTCAGGAGTAAAGCCAAAGGAAGTCCCCTCCCTTGCACTTAATACTGGTGAAACTCCAGCAATTGAGTCTCAAACATTGCCCTCAGCAACTACTCAATTAAAACTTACTACTGGTGAAACTCCAGTCGTTGAGTCTGAAGCGTTGCCATCAGCAACCACTCAACCAGAAAGGAATGAAGCTACCAACTTAGGTTCCAAGGTTGCTGGCCTTGATGAATCTGAGGATGAAGATGATCTATCAGCAAATGAGGATGATAATTCCAAGAAAGACCCCAAAGTGGTTGAAATTCCTCCTCCTGACTACGAAAATGATGAAGGAGATGACTTGAGAAGTCAATTGCTGTTACAAGATGATCAATTTGCTTCTGAGCTCAAAGTTCATTCCTTGACCCCAAATCTAGTGCCGTTCCCAAACGTGGAGGATTTTACTCCAAGAATTTTGGCACTTAGGGAAGTCCACAAAGCCTGCAAAGCAGAAGATGATGCAATGCTTGCTGAGAGCCCGCTTGATATCGGAAAGATATTGGCTACTGTGTTGAGACGCACTACTACTCTTACAATAGCTCAAAAAGACATCAGTCTTTATCACAAGAGCTATGAAGAAGATGTAAGTCAAGCACTCCGGCTAGCAAAGTCTGCATTAGTCAAGGGTCAGACTTTCATTGATGATAAGGTCCAAACAGAGCGCAGACATGAGGAGAATATGGTGAGTATTAAACAAGAATTGTCACAGCTGACCTCTGATCAGCAAGCAATCATTATGAAATACAACAGCCTAAGTACTCTTGCTGAAAATTGCAATGAGTTCTTCTCTTTGCACATTACTCCAATGATGCAATCCATGTCTAAGGGGGAAGATAAGCAAAAGAGAACTTCAAGGAAGAAAACCCCTACTGCTGAAGCGCCACTGACAATAGAACCTCTTGCTGAAAAAGAGCAAAGTTCTAAAAGACAAGCAGATTCTGAGTTGAATTCAGCAAGTCCCAAAAAGAGAAAAACTGATGCTGAAACTCAAGAATTATGTCATACTGAAAGTCATCAAGATCTGAATAAAGAAGATGATGATGATGATGATGACAATCAGACCATAGCTCAAGCCATAAGAGCTAGACCAATTACAGCCTTGACTCCGTCTGGTCATTCAAAGGACAACATAATATAATATATGTTTGGCGTTTGACTATTGAGTATCGCTTTCATATTTATATTACACCAGGCATGCAGCATGTCATATCTCTATTTTTGTCTGTATTGATATTAAACATGTCCCCTCGGATAGATGACCGGTCACACAGATAGTGGGAGCTATGTGAGTTATCATTTATCCCAAACTCTCCCTAGTCGAGGTTCATCTCGGATGTAGGGGTCTGAATGAACCAGCTGAGACTAGTATGCGTGGAGGTTATACTTGTTGGAGCAAGTGTGAGCCGATCCCACGGCCACGGAACGGATTGTTGGACAATCAAGAAACGTTCCCATAACTGCGCATAATTGTTCGAATGATGATTAACGAACAATGGAAGTACCCACCGGACACTCCCATCGATGTATACTCTACACCGAAGTGTCTATGGAACCGGTAAGTTGTCGAAGTGATGCCAGTCGTCCTTTGGACTTACAGGACTTTATCATCACATTTGTTGCCCCATATCCTTGGTGGACCCGTCGATGTCAGCTCTGAATAAGCAGTTGACCTAAGACACGATCCAGGATTATGGCTACATACAAATGGGGATGATAAATGATTCTGTGAAGGATTCATCTCTCATGTGTAGCACAGGAGAGCACTGCTCATAGTCATTCATAGTTGTGATTGGTAAAACCGTTGGCCAGCGTATCAATATTATTACGATGGTCATAATAGATATTGGATTCACCATGCAACTCACTGAAGACGCCCGTGGATGTATTATTGGGATAGACACTTCATCGATCCTAGATACATTCGAGTCAGTCAGATGAAGGGACGTTACCATCGCCGCGTTGAGCGCAACAGACTTTGCAACGAAAGGGTTTGCTTTGAGAAACCTCTCCAACGTCCTCATGTATTAATATTGCCAATGGAACCGTCTAGGAATTCCATTTTGCCTAGTCTAGGACTTGCTTAATACAATGAGGCCCTATGGGTCACACTATGTGGTGATTCAGCTTATCCGAATATCCTTGAAGATGGAATCGCAATTAATTTGGAATTAATTGTGATTGATGGATTATAATTGATTTGAAATTAATTATAATATTTTGTGGCTCAATTAATGATTTGGAATTATTAATTGAATCGGCTAATTAATTGTATTTTATGTAAATACAATTAAAGATTATATTTTAGAAATATAATAGAGGTTTGATTTGAAAAAATATGTTAATTTAGAATTAACATATGCACATGGGCAAAATCTACTTGGAGTTTGAATTGCCTTAGAACTATAAGTGGGTCCCAAAATTGGGACCCACCTATTACCCTTGGGAGCGCGCGCGCGCAGATGGTATAGGGGAAGTAGTTCGACTCCTTCCTCTATTAGAAGTCCAAGGGATAAGTTAGATTTTCCTGATTGAGGTTTAATTTGATTGGGAATGAATCTAGACTTGAAATTGGTTTCCTAGTGCGATAAGAATTAGATTCGTATTGCTTTACGAAGTCTAATTGCTTATGCTTTAGGCTTCTATTGACTACTATATAGTAGACTATTAGAGAGCTTTTGACACAGTTTTCACACAGTTGAATACCCAGTTTTCTTAGAAAAAATAAAAGGCTCTCCCCTACCTCTCCATACTAGCCACGCGCGCCACCCCTCTCACCGGCGAAAAACCGCCGCCCCATCTTCTTGGACACACAGAGAATATCCTAGAATTCTTTTCGATAGGTTGTTCATCCGTGGATACCAAGGTTGAGGTTCTAGGAGCTGGAAACTAACTTTTATTGTCTTGCAGATAATCAAAGTATTGCAGATATCTTCGACTTCGACGAAGGAGAAGATTCACCGGATTATTACGAAGACTTGGAAGCTATGCTTGCTTTTGGAATACGGTTAGTCTTCTAATTGACGTGTTTAAATATATACGGCATATACATAATCAATTAACCTGCATGTTAAGAAATTTTTTGAAATTCCGCAGCGTACCCTAGGGGTAACTCTGACCGTATTTTCTTACAGTGGTATCAGAGCGAGGTTAATTGATTATGTATATATGTATGTATGTTGTATGATTTTGTAGTTTATGTGGATGCAATTGATTCTCTGATTAATTCGATTTTCAAAAGTTTTGTTTTTTATATAAATTTAGAATTTATAATTTTTCAAAGAAAAAAATTAAATATATATATATCGACCGGCCGCCTGTGCGACGCAGGCGGCGGGCGCCGCAGGCGCCAGTGCCATCGTGTCGCGGGCGCCGGGCGCCCGCGGCCGCAGACACGGTAGGGGACGGGACATCCCGTATTTTAATATATATATATATATATATATATATATATATATATATATATATTTTATTTTTTTTCGGGTTGGACCCAAAACCGAATTTTTGTAAATTTTGTGGATTGAATTTTATATTTGGAATATAAATATGATTTAATTGTAATTGTTTTTAACTATAGGGGTTAAATTTAATTAGTATAAAGTTAAAGGGCTTATTTGTAATTTATCAATTTATTGTTTATTGCAAATTAGTCCTTCTACTTTTGAATTTTAGATTTAACACCTCCAAGGTTTAAAAAATTACAATTAAGTCCTTCGGGTTTTCGAAAATTGCTACCTGGTCAATAGAATTTTCGATTTTTCAATCTAGTCCAAATTTTCATTTATTTCATAGAGATTATAAGTATGGGATTATAATTTTCATAATGAAATTATGAAGTCATTTGGCATCCACATAGGCTACTACATGTTTGTTTGCCCGATATGGTATTGTTTGACAATGCATGTTTAAATACCATGTATTTTACTTTCCGTTTGACCTCTATGCATGCGAGGGTAGGCGGCGCCCTCTTATTTGTCGGACCGCATATTTTATGTATGGGTAGGCGGCGCCCATTATGTGCTTCACCGCGTTTAGAACTAGAATGGATAGGCGGCATCCATTACGTGTAGACCGCTCATGCATGATGGGTAGGCGGCGCCCTTATTTGTTTGTAGATGACAGTTAACAACCCTCAAGCTACAAGCCCCAACCAATATAAGTGCAGAAATATGTATATGTATGTATTTCTGAGATGCTTTCCATGGGGTGCTTTAATTCTGAACTTTCATTGCATTTTCCTGTATTGGCGACCTCGTCTTACAGACTCGTAGTGATCGTCATATTAGAGTAAGCCTATGGTTATATCTTACTTCATATTGTATCTAGCGACCTCGATAGGTACAATATGTAGAGTACCGGGTTAAATTAGATTTAACAACCGAGAGTTGTGTGACGCAATTGGATAGTCCTACCGGTCATATTATGCTATGCGACCAACCCCCGTTGGAGTGTAGCATAGTATGGATTTGGATCTTGGCCACTACGGTAACTTGTTGGACATTACCCGTATGTTTGTTTTGGGGACAAGCATATGTGAAAATAGTGGGAGCTAAACAGCTAAAGGACATTGTTGTTTAGTTATGTTGACTGTGTATTTAGAAATAATATTTCAATAGTTGATTTATTATTTTCGTTCTATACTATTTCTCCTAAGAAAAACCGAAATGGCGAGTATCTCGCTCCGTGCTGTCTTAGAGAAGCAAATTTTGACCGGACCAAACTTCCTAGATTGGATCAGGAATATACGTTTGGTGCTGAGGTACGAAAGGATTGAGTACGTCTTGGACGAGGCTAATCCCGTGTGTCCCGAGAATCAGACTACCAATCAAGTTGCTGATTTGGAATCAAGTCAACAAGGCAAAGTCTGATAAGCATCATGAGGATGCTAGATCCGCGCAGTGTATTATGCTGGCGGCAATGAGCGTTGAGCTGCAGAGGCAACATGAAAGCATGTTGCCGTATGAGATGCTGAAGCATCTTGAGTCGCTCTTTAAGACGACAGCTAGAAGTGTTGAATTTGATTTGATCAAAGAGATACACAGTTGCAAGTTCAATGAAGGAGGGAACATGTCTGAACATGTTCTCAAGATGAGAATAAGATCATGGTGATCTTTGTCCTTCAATCATTGTCGAGTTCGTATTCGCAGTTCATCATTAACTACACGATGAATACGAAGGACGTAACACTGCCCGAACTCCATAATCTGCTGAAGACATATGATCAAACTCTTCTTAAGAAGGAAAAGTCGATCATGTTTGTTGGGCAATCGTCTTACCCAAACCCGAGACAAAAGTGCTAAGGGTAAGGGAAAGTCAGGAGCCAAGGCTAACACTTCGAGTGATAAGCCTAAGCGTCTGAACCAGAAAAGGAAGTTCAAGAGAAGCGGAACGGTACACACAGATGAATGTCTTTTCTGTAAGCAGAAAGGACATTGGAAGAAAGATTGCCCTAAGCTGAGGGCAGATCCAGCTAAGAAGCCGACGGCTTCTAGCTCAGGTATGTTTGTTATTGAAATGAACATGACTACTTTTGACTCCAATGGTTGGGTATTAGATACAGCCTGTGGCTCGCACATTTGTAAAAATGTGGAGGGGCTAATTGATCACAGGCTAGTCAAGCAAGGTGAAATCGACTTGCATGTTGAAAACGGCAATCCAGCTGAAGCCAAACGCGTTGGACGCTACAAGATAGATTTACAATCAGGACAATGTTTAGAACTTGATAACGTTTATTGTATTCCATCCATTGTCAGAAATATTATTTCCATTTCATTGTTGGACAATTTGGGCTTTTCCTTTCGATTTGCTAATAATACTTGTTATTTTTCATTAAATGACCAGTATTATGGAAAAGCTCGCTTAGTGAATGGTTTATATATTTTGCAAAGTAGTCTACCTTTATTTCAAATACATAACAAACAACCGTCTTCAAGTAGGAAGAATAATCCATCTTATCTATGGCATTGTCGGCTAGGCCATATCAATGAAACATGGATTCAAAGACTAAGGAAGTTGGACTACTTAGAACCATTTGATTTTGAATCATATGGTACATGCGAATCATGTGTTAAGGGTAAGATGACGAACAAACCTTTTGTTGGACAAGGTGTTCGTGCCACTCGCTGCTTAGAGCTCATACATACCGATGTATGTGGACCTTTTAAAGTCCATGCGCGTGGGGGTTATCCTTACTTCGTTACCTTTACTGACGATTTGTCAAGGTATGGATATATTTATCTTATGAATAATAAATCCGAGACCTTTGGGAAATTCAAGGAGTTTAGGAATGAGGTCGAGAATGAATTGAACCTAAGGATAGTCACTCTTCGATCAGATCGAGGAGGTGAATACCTTAGTGAAGAATTTATCGACTACTTGAAGGAAAATGGAATTCAATCGCAATGGACTCCTCCTGGAACAGCACAGTTAAATGGTGTGTCTGAGAGAAGGAATCGAACCCTGTTAGACATGGTGAGATTAATGATTGGATTCTCGACTCTTCCAAAATATCTATGGGGATATGCACTACAAACTGAAATCTACATTCTGAACCGTGTACCATCTAAATCAGTGGAGAAAACTCCTTATGAGTTATGGAAAGGAAAGAAGGCCTCACTAGGCTATCTTAGACCTTGGGGCTGTCCTGCGATAGTCAAACTGATGCTCACTGATAAGTTAGATGCCAAGGGTGTCAAAGTATATTTCATAGGCTATCCTCGTCAGATGAGAGGCTATGAATTCTATCATGCTGAAGATCACAAGGTGATAGTATCTAGAAACGTCAAGTTTTTAGAAGAAGAATACCTCGAAGAAGAGAGGTTAGATGATATGATAGAACTTGAAGAAATTCAAGACTTTGACACGCGCGAACATGAGTTCTCTAAATCTTCTGATTTGGACTCAAGTTCAGTGGGAGCTTTCGAAGCAGACAAGGGTAATGATATGACACTTGTTAGGCATGTCATAGTCAGTGGGAGTCCTGTGATTAGATCAACAGTTGAAACCACAACAATAGAACCCGTTTTCAATCAAACTGTGCAACAAGTTGCACAAGAGCAGCCTCCCGCTAGGGAACAGGGTCGCGGGGCGCGACCAGCTGCATCAGTGCCCACTGATAATGTTCGTGTTACACGAAGCCAGAAAAGAAAAGCACCAGAACCAGTCGAGCTCCGTAGGTCGAAGAGGATCCTAAAAGGACCTCAGAAGCAAAGCCTTATGATAGAAGACATCAGTGAACTTGATGTCAGCTTATCAGATCGGGAAGATCCCGAGACCTACAAAGAGGCAATAATTGATATTGACTCAGACAAATGGCATGAAGCCATGGAATTGGAAATGGACTCCATGTATATGTCCTAGAGACAGTCCTTATTAAGGGCATGCAACCCTTATAGAGGGCATATATGTACTATTACACAGGTCAACGTAATATAATATATGTTTGTCGTTTGACTATTAAGTATCGCTTTCATATTTATATTACACCAGGCATGCAGCATGTCATATCTCTATTTCTGTCTGTATTGATATTAAACATGTCCCCTCGGATAGATGACCGGTCACACAGATAGTGGGAGTGTTAGGAAACTTGTAATTTTGATGAGCAATTAACCATGCTAAATTAAGGAAAGTCCAGTAACTAGTACTCTTAAGGTCCATAGGAATTTAGAATTTTAAGGACATTGTAAAAGAGGAACGTTTGCTGAAGACTTAGATTAGGTGCTAGATAGGTTGGTTTTACCGCTTATGATGTATCTTGTTTTCTGAAAAGAAAATAACCTATTGAAGCATTTGCTGACGATGTACTTTGTTTTTACAAACAAACTATTGAAGCATTTAGAAACCGCTCAGAATCTTGAAGAATATTGAAGATCTGAAGACTTGAAGATTTCGAAGATCTGAAGACTAGAAGATTTCTGAAGACTGGTATCTACAAAGGCACATGTTGCTCAAAAAGTGGAAACTTCAGCAACAACATTGCATAAGTGAAAATCTGAAAGACAGAGTAGGTTGTGCTTGCTGAAACTGAGACTGACCACTTGCTGATGGAACATATGTGACCTCTTGCTGAAAGTACTTACATTTGCGCTCCAATGTTACTGTTTGAATTCTATTCAAATAAGCA
Source organism: Plantago ovata (assembly GCA_028274465.1). NCBI lineage: Eukaryota > Viridiplantae > Streptophyta > Magnoliopsida > Lamiales > Plantaginaceae > Plantago > Plantago ovata. The sequence continues at coordinate 115,261,262 of CM051455.1, read as the reverse complement.
TTAAATGCAAGGCTTGCACGCAAAGGACATGAAGACTAGAAGACAAACAAGGACGCTGCTGAAAGTACAAAAGCAAGATAGTGACATCTTAAGGATCAAAAGCCTTGGAATTTAAAATTCAAACGGCTCCTTATTTTCACTATAAATAGAGGTCATCCGGCAAAGAGTTGAAGTGTGTCAACAACGTGATCAAACTCTCACTTGTGCTTAAACTCAAATACCTTCAAACTCTCTATACTCCCATTGATCCGTTCCAAGACTTAAAGCTTGAGAAAGCTACTTGTGAAGAAGTAGAATTTACACGACTAAGAAATTAGTTAAGTGTTCTTTCCTTCTTTCGAACAAGAACAAGTCTTGACACCAGAAACAATCAAACTTGTTTACTGCAAAGTATTCAAAGTTTTGTTTCTTAGATTACTTGTTGTAACTGAATAAGTTATAATTAAGTTATCTCACCCCAAAACTCTCTAACTGAAAATACACCCTTTCAGGCGTGATATTCAGGGGGAACTTAATCGAGCATAGTTTTGCTGATTAAAAGTACCAAGTTTGGTGGAGAACAAGGTTGCGTTCTCTAGATTAGGTTGGAGACGAAGCAAGTGTGCTTTGGCTTCCGTTTGAATCACTCTAGATAGGTGTTGTAAGGAACCTCAATCATATCTTAGTGGATTCAGTCCTAGAAAGGACAAAGTGGATTAGTTGAGAGATTACGCCACTCTCAGATACCACTATAAAAGTGTTTGTGTGATTTACTTACTGTACTTAGTTTTCAGCAAATCATATCTGTCTGTACACAGTCACTCACATCACTTGCTGAAACCTTCATTTACTAAAAGAGCACTTATTGTATCAAAGACTTCCGCTCTCTGATTTTAAGCATCAGCAAACCTAGCTACTGAAAAGTAACTTACGCTTGCTGAGAAAGTTAAGTATCAGCAAACTCATTACTGAAAAGTAATAAGCACTTGCTGAGAAAGTTTTAAACGACGAAAGTTTGAAAAGACTATTCACCCCCCCCCCCCTCTAGTCTTTTCTTGTTGTTTAAAGGGACCAACAAGTGGTATCAGAGCTGGAGGTTCTTTAACCTTCAGCACTGAACCTAGATCCCCTTAGGTGCTTTCCGTAAATCACTCTCACTTGATCAGTTTGGTAGTGCTTTGCTGACAGGATGTCTTTAGGAGATGCTCCCTTGCTGAAGCTGGAAAATTACGAAAAGTGGCGAAACAACATGATGCTACATCTTGAGGCCATTAGTGATGAGATGGTCACCGTCATTAATGATGGACCTATCAAGATCACTAAGGTTCAAAGGAGTTTCCCTCACAAGACCACTGAAGCTGGAAAGGAAACTATCTTAGGCGAACCATCGGATACGGTTGTGCCAAAACCAAGAGAGGAATGGACTTCTGACGAAGCTAAGAGATTCCGTCTTGATGGCCAAGCAAGAAATATCATCATTCGATCAACTCCGGATACCATACAGTGCAAACTGTGGGGTGCTAAGACTGCAAAGGAAGCTTGGAAAAGGGTTCAAGATATTTGTGCTGGATCTGACAAAACCAAGGAAAACAAACTTGAAGTACTTAAATTAAAGTTTCAAAACTTTAAGCAAGGTACAAACGAGTCACTGGAAGACTTGGATTTCAGATTCACAACTCTTGTTAGTGAAATGGCAGCCTTGGGTGTTGGAAACCTTTACTCAGATTCTGAGAAAGTGAAAACTATCATCAGAATTTCTATTACAATCAAGGAATGCCAGACATTACACCAACAGAGTTGTTCTCTCATCTTGCTACTGTCAACTATGAGACAAAGCAAAGAGAAAATGTATTTGCTGAAAAATCGCAAAACATTGCTCTTGCTGCAAAGCCGTCATCTTCTGAAAAGAATAATGAAAAAGAGCCTACTGATGAAAACTCTTTGGTTGTCAAAAACATGAAGAAATTTATCAGCAAGGAACTTGAAAGGCGAAAAGCAAAAGAGAAGCTGAAAAAGCATCTTGGTAACAACTACCATAAGTACAAGAATGAGACTAGCTCGCTGAACAAGCAAGCTCAGCAAGCTACTTCATCAGAAGAACCAGCAGTTAGAAATGATCTATGCTTTTACTGCAAAAATCCTGGACACTTCAAAGCTAATTGCCCTTTGCTGAAAGGCAAATCTGCTGAAAAGAAGAAGAAGTTCAAAACAGCTTTTATTGCTGAAGAAAAGAAGAAGCTTCAAGCAAAAATCGATGCATTGTGTATTGATACTAGCTCCGAAGACAGTGAGGATGAAAGTTCAGACACAGACGATGAAGAAGCCACTCTAGACGTGGAGATTGGCAAAGAAGTTTGTGGAATAGCTATGGAAGCTTATCCAGATGTGTCAAACTACGAATTCTGCCTCATGGCCGGTCAGGTAAACAACCCTACCTCTGACTCAGACTCAGAAAGTGAAGACGAGATTGACCTTGACAAGATTCAAGGAGAAATCGAAAGATTTGAGAAAACTCTGAGCAGACAGCAAGAGAAACTACAAATTGCTGAAACTCTGACCAAGCAGACTACTGAAAAGTACGTCTTGCTGAAGGAAGAGACAGAAGAGAAGGATGCTGAAATAAGGCGTCTTAAGAAGTTGATTGCTGAAGCTACAAAGAAGAATTCTCAAATGGCATTAGAATTGGAAGAATATCAGTCCTCAATTCTAAAGTTACTTGCTGAAATCCAAGAGATGAAAAAGATGAAAATCAATTTCAAATCTTATGTGGACGCAAGTAATACGCTGACTGAACTAAACTCTTACTTGATAGATCCATCTCAGAAAGAAGGTTTGGGTGCAATGTATGAAGGTGATGACGTAGAAATCTTGAGTAAAGATAAATCACTGATCTCCTTTGTACGTGCTACTGATAGTGGTCTACCAGAACTCTATCAGTTTGGTCAATCTAAGGTTGCTGAAACATGCAATCAAGTACCTATGACCATAAAGCCCGCTGTTGCTACTCAAAGTAACAAGACTTTAAAAGGAAAACAGGTTGCTGAGAAGCAAACTGGAAAGAAGAAGGATGTTGTGAAGCATCCCGCCAAACAAGTTGCTGAAAAGCAAGTTGTTAATTCTAAAGGCAAGATTACTAAAAGTAATCAGAAGACCTTTGCTGACAAACCTGAATCAAGTAAGGTTGCTGACACAAAAGCTCAGCATTCTCCGAAAAGTGGACTCGGTTTCAAAACCAAGCAAAGTCAACTTTTTCATGAGTATAAGCAAAGTCAGCAAAGATACTTCAAAGAGATGAAGAAAATCAAGCCTAAGAGCTCTGAAAAGACTCTTAATGCTAGGGCTAGAAGGAACCTTGCTAGAAAAGAACTTACTGAAAAGTATGTTCAGCAAAAAGGTCAACCGAGCAAGACACCACATCAGAAAGTGGATTTGACCAGCACGAGTCAAAAGTCTTTCAGCTCAAAACCTCCTAGTTCCTCAGCAAGTAGAAAACAAGTCAAAGTTGAAAAACTTAAGACTTGGGTTTCCACTGGACGCATTCTTGAACATGTTAATGGACATCCATTATTGGATAATTAACTTGTTTGCTCTTGATTGTGCAGACTTCAGCCACGGAGACAAACGATGCAATCTGGCACTTTGATAGTGGTTGTGGAAAGCACATGACGGGCAACAAGAATAACCTTATAAACTATAGACGGTGGTCTAAAGGTCCAACAATAAGGTTTGCTGGTGGAGGCTCCGGTTCTACAAAAGGCTATGGTGACGTGAAGTTAGGATGCATAACCATTACTGGAGTTCTTTATGTCAAAAATCTTAAGTTTAACCTTTTCAGCATGAGTCAGTTTGCTGACAAAGGATACTTCATCAAAATCAAAAGTGATGAATGTAAACTTATAGATTTCGAGACTAAAAAGGTAATAATGGTTGCAAGAAGATCAGGAGGCTTGTACACCGTTGATTGGTCTTCAGCAATTGTTGAAAAATGCCTTGTCTCAGATCATGATTACCTTGCTGAAAAAGCATGGTTATGGCATAAACGAACAAGTCATCTAATCTTCAAGACGTTGAATAAGCTGTCTAAAAAGGCACTTGTTGTTGGATTACCTAGGGTTACTTTTAAGAAGGATGGTGTTTGAAATGCATGTCAGCAAGGAAAGCAAACCAAATCTTCTTTCAAGAACAAGGTAGTACCGTCAACTACAAAACCTTTACAACTCTTGCACATGGACTTGTTTGAATCTTCTTCAACAAGCTATGCTGGTAAGAAGTATGGTCTAGTCGTGGTAGATGACTATTCAAGATTCACTTGGGTAGTATTCATCAAGCACAAATCTGAAACCAAGACTGAAATACCTAACTTGCTGAATAAGCTTGAAGTCATGAAATATGACAAGGTAAAAGTCATAAGGACAGACCATGGTACTGAGTTTGTAAACCTGTACATAACTGAATATTGTACCTCAAAAGGAATACAACATCAGTTATCATCAGTAAGAACACCACAGCAAAACGGTGTTGCTGAACGGAAGAATCGTACCCTGAAAGAAGCCGCAAGAACAATGCTTGCTGACACTGAAATAAGTGAGGCTTATTGGGTTGAAGCGATTAATACCGCCTGTTATACTCAAAACAGATGTTTGATTACTAAGGAATACAACAAAGCTCCTTATGAATTGTTTGTTGGAAGACCTCCTAACATCACTCACCTAAGAGTATTTGGTTGCAAGTGTTTCGTTCTTAACAATGGTAGAGAGTACCTAAGAACATTTCAACCAAAGGCAGACGAAGCGATATTTCTCGGCTACTCCTTGCATAGTAAAGCTTATAGAGTTTACAACAAAAAGGCACAAAAGATTGAAGAATCAGTGCATGTTGTATTCTACGAAAAGTCACAAGGAGTGCCTGCTGAAGAAGAAATATCATAATGTATGAAAAAGTTAATCATACATGAGCAAAGAACTGAATCTAATGCTAGGCAAATCAAGTCAATTGAACTAAATGATGATTCTGACAATGACTCTCCCCCCCCCCCTAGTCATGACAAGATAAATATAGTTCACGACAAAGAATTTCCAGCAAAAGACGCGGTTGCTCCGGAAGTTGCTGAAATTACGCAACCTCCAGTGCCTGCTGATGAACTACCTCAATCAAGCAATGTTGAACAAGCAGTTGCTGATGAACAAATCTCAGCAGAGACACAAATTCCCAGTAGTACTGAACAAGTACATACTGAAGAGTCACATGCTGATGAGCAAACATATCCTAATCCAACAAGCAGAAAACCTGTTAATAAATGGATTAGAGATCATCCCTCTACGGATATGATTGGCGATATTAATAAACGCCAAGTGACTAGATCCAAAGCTACTCATGGACTTGCTGAAGAAGCAATTGTCGTAGAAGTAGAATCATTGTTCTCTTGCTTTGTTTCAGAAATTGAACCTAAAACCATAGAAGAAGCTTTAAAGCATTCTGAAGGGATAAAGGCAATGCAAGAAGAACTGGATCAATTTGAAAGAAACAAAGTCTGGAAACTTGTGCCACTTGCTGAAGACAAGAAAGCTATTGGTACAAAGTGGGTGTTCAGAAACAAGCTGAGTGAGTCTGGTGAAGTAACAAGAAATAAAGCACGTTTAGTTGCTCAAGGTTACTGTCAGACTGAAGGATTGGACTATGATGAGTCTTATGCACCAGTTGCAAGATTGGATGAAATTAGGCTTTTCTTGGCCTTTTCTACTCACAATGACTTCATCGTTTACCAAATGGATGTTAAAAGTGCATTCTTGAATGGTGAACTTGCTGAAGAAGTCTACCTAGAACAACCCCCCTGACTTTGAACTTCCCTCAGAAATCAAGATGGTATACAAGCTTCAGAAAGCTGTATATGGTCTAAAGCAAGCACCAAGAGCATGGTATGATACCTTGGCTAAGTTCTTGCTGGAAAATGGTTTCAAGAAAGGTGAAGTTGACAAAACTTTATTTACCATGAATCATGATGGTAAAATACTCTTAGTTCAAATTTATGTGGATGACATAATATTTGGATCTAAGGACAAGCAACTTTGTGAAGATTTTGCCAAACTCATGACAAATAAGTTTGAAATGAGTATGATGGGAAATTGAATTATTCCTAGGATTGCAAGTCAAGCAACTCAAAGATGGAATATTCATAATCAAGCAAAGTATGCGAAAGAAATGCTCATAAAGTTTAGGATCACAGAGGATGAGAAACCTGAAAAGATCCCTATGAGTGTTGGTACCAAATTGGGCTATACTAAGGAAGATAAAAGTGTTGAAGAAGACAAGTATAGGAAGCTCATTGGTTCCTTGTTGTATTTAACAGCAAGTAGACCTGACATTCAGTATGCTGTTTGTGTGTGTGCAAGATACCAATCTAATCCAAGAGAATCACACTATAAAAAGGCAATCAAGATACTGAAATATGTCAAAGGTACAGTCAATGTTGGATTATGGTATCCTAAAGATTTGGACTTGAATTGGTTGGTTATTCTGATGCTGATCATGGAGGATCAACTCTTGATAGAAAAAGTACCTCTGGAACTTGTCAGTTTTTGGTTACTAGATTAATATCATTGTTCAGCAAGAAGCAAACCTGTGTTGCCAATTCATCCACTGAATCTGAATACATTGTAGCTGGTTGTTGCACAGCTCAAATCCTATGGATTCAGCAACAATTAAGAGATTATGGTATTTCTGCAAAGAAAACACCAATCTTTTGTGATAATACAAGTGCTATTGCAATCACGCAAAATCCTAAGTTTCACTCTAGGACTAAGCACATTGATATTAGACATCATTTCATTAGAGATCATGTGGAAAAAGGAGATATTGAGGTTGTGAAAGTAGGCACTGATGATCAGCTTGCTGACATCTTTACCAAGCCCCTACCAGATAATAGGTTCGCAATGCTAAGGTATAACCTTGGATTGATTGAACTACCTCAATAAAGGATACACTTGGCAGAATGCTGAAACAGGTATTCAGCAAGCCAAAGTATTCTTACTTAAAAGCTCCATCTACTAATTTCTTCTAAGAAATGATAAGTCACTACATGATTGCTGAAACAGGCATTCAGCAAGTAATTCCTTCAAAACGGGTATTTGTTAGGAAACTTGATCACTTGCTGAGACAGGCACTCAGTAAGAGAAAGACCTTAAGGATTGCTGAAACAGGCATTCAGACAATCAAAGATACTGAAACAGGTATTCAAGTATCAAGGGAATATTCTGAGACGGGAACTCAGAAAAAGAGCAAAACTCATTCTCAGATTTTACCAAAGGATATCTCAAGTACAAAAGAATTTACTGATACGGGAAATCAGAAATATCTTTTAAACTTAAGAAAATATGAGATATCTAAGTAAGGGGGAACTTTCAGCAAGTATCTAGGATGATAATTCAAACTCGCTGAAAAGATTCTTGTCTATTTCAGCAAGCAATCTAATCCCTTAAAACTCGGTAAAATCAATTTGTGACGTTAATCGGGCACAGATAAACTCGTAATAATCATGACATGAAATTCAATCGTGGCCATTGATTAAAAGGAGTTACTAATCTAACGGTTAATAAAACAAAGAGAGAGAGTGCTCTGACGGTTTTAGTTAGTGGGCCACTACGCATTCAATGCAAAGGCTCCACTAACTCAGTGTTTCTTCTCTGTTTTACCCTTGCTGAGAGCTCAAATCGATTGAGTTTCTCACACACCAGAGACACTATATAAAGAAGGAGTTAGAGAAATGACAAAATTCTTTAACTCACATTTCCTTTCTCTGCAAATTTAGCCTGAATCTACTGTACCTCCGGTCAAAAAGCAAACTATCTCTTTCGTACACATTTTCTTCTCTATAAAAGAAATGGCTCCCAAGAGACAGTCTTCTAAGTCCTCAAAGTCATCAAAGGTTGACAGTGCTGAAACACGCACTGCTCCGGCAACAAACACAACGAAAGTTGTGTTGAAAAACGACCGAATATCAGAAAAACCTATGCCTCCGTCATATCTTGACACTGCAAAGTGTGAGATGTTGATGCAATGGGGAGGTTTTGCAAAAGAAAAGTACATTAGGTACTTTTATGAACAAGAACTCGATGACGAAATGAAGAGGCGCTTGAGTTTATCAAGCAGCAAGGCCTCATGAACTTTATATCTGCTCGCACTAAGCAAGTGAGCATGATAGATACAATGGAATTCTACAACAATGCAGAAATCCAGTCCCTTACTGATAGTAAAGGAGTCACTGAAAAAGTGATCTTTACTACAGTTCAGAACACGCAAATCGTCCTGAAATGGACTGATTTAGCGGAGATTTTCAGATTCCAACCACTGGAACTGAAGATGACGTCACTGCCACTGACGAAGAAATTGAAGCTTTCTACAGTGACGTCAGAAATGAGAAAATGAAGAAAGGCGAGATTGCTCCCGTGACTTGGACAAAGCACGTTAAGAGAAAGCATCTCTGCCATTCACTTGGTCTAGTAGCTCTGCTACTGATAAAAGTTCTTGACTCCCAAGTTGGAGGAATTGACCAAGTAGGCCTGAGAAGATGGCCATTGCTGATGCATATCCATGAGAATAAAACAGAACTTAACTGGGCTAAGTACATTTTCAACAGGCTTGTTGATTGTGTTACTAAGTTTAAGGTAAGGTAGAAGACAACAAGGTCTCACCTTCCTTTCCAGTTATGTATGGAATCAAGATATGCTACATCCTTGAACATTTCAGGATTCAGCTGAAGAAACCATTGCCAATCAAGAAATCTGTGTGCAATGTGGGAAGATCTTTCTACAAGCAGAATGTACCTAAGATTGCTGGCAAAAACTAGAAATCAAAGAAGACAACAACTGCAAATGTTGTCAGCACAAGCCAGCAAGAAAGGTATACAACAGCTGCAGATGTTACCACTCAGCAACTTAGAGATGAAACTGCTGTTGGTGGTGGTAACACAAATGAAACTGCTGTAGAAATCAACAAGGTACGTGTACAACAGCCGTTGCTGAAAATGCAACTACTGATGCTCTGGGAAACTGGAGAAATCTAAAAGAAAAAGAGGAAAGCTGATGATGACACTCAGACTGCAGCGTCATCAGCAAACCCGTACCTAAGAGGAAAGGACACGGAAACACAGGAAGAAAACACTGGCTCGCAGTCAGTCCCTGCTGTCCAAGACCTCTCAGACAATTCCCAGACAAATGCTGAAACGCATTTGCCAGTAGATGTTGACAAGGTAGTTACTGAACCTAGTCAGCAACATTGAAGTGTTTGCGGAAGCCTTCAATGATCAACTTAACGTTGATACTCTACTGAGAACAGACCACAGGCAGTGGAAAAATTCTGCCCAGTCCCAGATATCTACATTGTAATATTAGATGATCCAACTATGGAACCACAAGTGACATTGCTGCTGATCTGCAAAAAGCGGCACTGTCTGATGCTGCTGAAAAGATGGTTGCTGACAAGCAACTCATCAAGTTTGCTGAAACCCAGCGTCTTCTGAAGGACCATTTTGCTGAAGACAGCAATGGTTCCAATCCAGAAGTTGCTGAAACCACAAGAGGCACTATACAACGACGCATCTCGATCGTGATGCTGAGAATACTGGCCGCAAGTTCACCCAAGACATCATCGCAAGTCCAACTTGTACTGGAAGCTATAAGCCAACCATGGAGTTGGAGATTGAAGAATCAGTCCAACAATATCCATTAGAATGGGATCTTCAGACAAGCCAGTCGAGCTGCAAGGGTCAAGATGCGCCTTGCATAACAACTTGTCATTTTATCAGAGACAAGGGGAGATTGCTGGAAACGCACGCTTTCTCAAATAAGCAGAAGCAAGAAGTCTGCTGAAGAAACAGTCCAGAAGCTGATAACTGTTAATGCTAAGGACTGAGGCCACAAACCTGTCCTTCTTCAGCAGGTATTAATTCAACCATCA
>CM051455.1:115165065-115251232 GCA_028274465.1 Plantago ovata | reverse complement strand
CCCTCGGCAAGCCCAAATCGACACACACTGTTTCTCCAGACGAAGTTCATACTCTTTGTTCGGTGATGGTGGAGACTGCTTCAACTTCCGCCCACTTGCTAAAGTATTCGACCGCAACGATGATGAACTTCTTTTGGCCCGTGCCTCTTGGAAAGGGACCGACTATGTCGATGCCCATATGTCGAACGGACAAGTGATGGCGATGGGCATGAGAGGTTTCGCCGGGACGTTGATCAAATTGGCGTGCATTGACACTCCTCGCACTTCCTCACAAATTGGGCAGCGTCTTCGCGAACAGTGGGCCAGTAGTATCCTTGTCGAATGACTTTTGGGCGAGGGTTCTTCCTCCGGCATGGTCGCCGCAACTTCCTCGATGCATTTCTCCGAGAAGTTTTTGAACTTCGTGCTCGGCGACGCATCTCAAGTAGACTCCCTCGAAAGACCTTTTGTATAAGTAGTCTCCTTGCATGATGTATCGAGGAGCTTTCCCCTTGATCTTCTTGCCTCGGTTTGTCTCGAGGAAGGCTTCCATTTTTGAGATATGTTGTTATCTCTTGCATCCAATTCGGTTGATCGTCAATTGCAAGACGTTTGGCTTTGATGACCACAGAGATGATGCATTGATCCTCATGAGTATCACATTCCGGTATCAACTCCTCCGGATGCTGAGGCATACTTTGATAGGGCATCTGCCCTTTGATTGAGATCTCTTGAGAACTTTTCAATCTCACAGCTTTCAAACTTTTGAATTTCTTCCGTGATGGCGCTCTTGTACTCAGCAAGTGAGTCTTTCTTGGTTCTGAATTCCCCGAGATTTGCTTCTCGGCCAGTTGAGAATCGGTGAAGAGATGTAGCTTCTTCACTTCCAATGATTTTGCCATACGTAGAGCGATGAGGATGGCCTCATATTCTGCTTCATTGTTGGAGACCGGGAAACTAAGAGTAACGGCGTACTCTAGTTCAGCCCCTCCAGGACGCTTGAAGTATATTCCTATCCCGCCATTTTTTCCTGATGAGGATCCATCACATGAAGAATCCAGACGTCTCCGTGGTCGACTAGCTCTTTGGGTTTTGGAGAGACGGTCTCCGCACCCTTTGGCTCGTCGGTTTTCTCTGTCAGGAACACTTCATGCCTCTTCCTTTTGGTTTGGACATTGCCTTAAGCTCTTTTAAAGCATCCTCTAGAGCTTGCATCGGGTTGTTTTGATGGGGCTGTTCTTCGACCATCATCATAGCACTCTTTGTTGCTGAAGAGTTTTCCTCTGAAGTTCCTTTTGAGGGATACTCCACGAGGAAGTCGGCTATGACTTGTGCTTTCTTGGCTACGGGTGCTTGATAGTCGATGTCGTACTCACTTAGCTCGATCGCCCATCTTGCCATTCTTCCCGAATTCTCGGGCTTTCCGAGGACTTGCTTGAGAGGTTGCTTTGTCAGAACAACAACCTTGTGAGCCCCAAAGTAGGGTTTTAGCCTCCTTGCCGTATAGACGAGGGCAAAGGAAAGCCTCTCGATATCCATATACCGCGTTTCAGCCCCGGCAAGTACTTTGCTCAAGTAGTAGATGGGCAAGTGGTCGTTCCCTTGGATTCGTACCAAAACCGAGCTGATAGCTTCCCCAGTTGCTGCTAAGTACAGATAGAGTACCTCTCCGTCCACGGGTTTTGACAATAGAGGAGGAGCGAGTAGGTATTCTTTCAGCTTCTCGAAGGCTTCCTCGCACTCCTTTGTCCACTCGAAGTGGCTGCTCTTTCTCAATACCTTGAAAAAAGGTAGGTTTTTCTCGGCGGACCTTGAGATGAATCTACTCAATGCGATTGATTTTCCCACCAATTGTTGCACCTCGTTGATGGACTGAGGTTGGGGAAGATCGAGGATGGCCTTTATCTTCTCGGGTTCGCTTCTATTCCTCTTTCGGTCACCATGTAACCGAGGAACTTCCCCCCTTTGACGCCGAAGGTACACTTCGCCGGGTTGAGCTTCATGCCATACTTTCTCAAGATTGAGAAGCACTTTGCCAGGTAACCTACATGTTGCTCCTCGGTCTTGCTCTTGACGAGCATGTCATCGACATATACTTCCATGGTTTTACCAAGCTCTTCCTTGAACATCTTGTTGACCAGCCTTTGGTAGGTCGCTCCGGCGTTCTTGAGACCAAATGGCATCACTTTGAAGCAATACACATTGCCGTTAGCGAAGAAGGCGGTCTTAGGCACATCATCTTTGGCCATTTTGACCTGGTAGAAGCCCTGGTATGCATCCATGAAACTCAAGAGGGCGCATCCAGCGGTGGAATCAACAAGCTGGTCGATCCTGGGGAGAGGGTATGGATCCTTCGGGCAAAACTTATTTAGCCTTGTGAAATTGTTGCACATTCGCCATTTTCCCGGACCCTTCTTCACGAGGACCACGTTGCATACCCAGTCTGAGTATCTCACTTCTTTGATGTGGCCAGCTTTAAGAAGCCTTTGTACTTCCGCTTCTATGATGGCATTATCTTCCGCACTGAAGTCTCTTCGTTTTTCTCTAATGTGGGTGATCGACGGGTCTACGTTCAGACGGTGAACGGCGACACGTGGGTCGATCCCCTTCAGGTCCTCGGTGCTCCACGCGAAGACGTCGTTGTTATCTTTCAAACATTGGATGAGCTTCATCCTGACTTCAGTGGCCATCTCTGTGCCAATCTTTGTGACCTTGTCGGCACTTCCTTCGACAATTTGGATTTCTTCTAGGGCTTCTCTTGCTTCAATTTTGTTTTCCTCAAAGAACTTCTTCTTTTTGGAAGAGGGTGGGACTGGTGGAATCACTTGATACTCCTCGAGCTCCTTAACAGCTCCTACTAGAGTATCTTCATCTTTCTTCATGGTTGCTTTTCTTCGCCTAAGTGACGGACTTGGCTTTTTTGATTTTTTCTTCACTCGCCGAACCGTGTAGAAACGATAAGGCGCATTGTGAACAAGGGGTGTCTCCTCGGATGATTGCCCGGGGTTTGGTTCTCCAATGGCAACCCTTGAAGTGAACTTGGCCGACAGAGTGTAGCATTCCCATGCTTCTCGTATGTCTCCTACTTCTTGTCCGATTCCCAAAGGAGTGGGGAATTTTAACTTGTTGTGGACCGTGGACACTACGGCTCGGAATTGAGAGAGGGCAGGTCGGCCTAGGACTGCAAAATAATCAAATGGCATATCGACCACCACGAAAGGAACTTGTTGGGTTACCCTTCTAGGAGCGCTACCCATTGACACTGTGAGGTTGATCATTCCGAGCGGCATGACAGGTTGTCCTCCGAATCCTACCAATGCGCTCCTCACTTCTCTGAGCCCTTCTCTTGGGTTCATGTGCATCCTTTTCAAGGTTCCGGTGAAGATCAAGTTTGCCGAGCATCCAGTATCGACGAGGATTCTACCCAACTTGTAGGATTGAACATCCAAGGATACTACAAGTGGGACGCAAGGATCATAGATGTTACCTCCTCCAGCATGCTTTAGAGGTATCTCGCTATCATCGAAAGAGATAACGTTGGTTCCCGGTCGCGCAGCTTGAGCGTACTTCACATCTCGGACCCTAAGGTTGTCCGCCGTAATCTCCCTTTGATTACGAGTGTCGCCGCCGGCGGGTCCTCCCGCAATTGTGAGAGTGCGGATGCTTCCATTTACGGGGCGGTTCTCATAATTGTTGTAATTATGAATATCGTCGTCCTGAGGGTCTCCTTGGTAGGGGTGCTCGCTCCTGTTTGAGGAGGTGGAGGCAACAGTGCCAGGGGTTCCTCCTTCCGGATGTAGTTAACCAATTGACCGCCGCGTATCATTCTCTCAATTTCGTTCTTGAGCTCGACACACTCCTCGGAGGTGTGCCCTTTCCCCTTGTGAAACTTGCAAAATTTTTCCGAGTTCTTGTTCCTTTGGTTTTCCTTAATCGGGGGTGGCCACGAGACGTCTAGCTTCCTCGAGACTATATAGTTCAAGATGTCGGATCTTGGCCTATTCAAGTCTGTGTAGTTGCTATATCGTCTTGGAGGCGACCTTCTGGGAGGAGACCTCCTGTCTCTGAAATCATTTCTTGAGTTGCCCTCCTTGATCAACCCAAACTTTTGCTCTTTCCTTTGCTTCCCCGGATTTTGGGGTCGAGGAGGGTACTCCTTTTCTTTTTCTTTTTCTTTCCCTTTTTCCTTGGGAAGATTGGTTCTCACGGTGACCGTTCTTCGGAATTCCTCAGCTTCGAGGAAGTCCTTGCAAACTTTGGCAAGTTGTGCTTCGTTCTCTATACACGATGCTGAGAGTACATCTTGGAATCTGATGTTGGTAGTGTTACCATACAAGTATTCCTTCCTCTCATTGATCGAGTGATCTTCGACTTGGAGGGCTGCTTCATGAAAGCGGTTGATGAAGTCCCTCAAGTCTTCGTTGTTTCTCTGGACAATTTCGGCCAAGTACCTCACCCGTCTCTTGGCGTTCATCACTTTCTCGAAACGCTTAGAAAACTCCTTACAGAGATCTCTGTATGATTTGATGGATCGGTGAGGGAGGCGCGACCACCATTTCATGGCTTCTCCGGAAAGGTTAGCCGGGAAGAGGAGTGCTTTAGTCCTTGAGTCATGACCGTAAGCATCCATTTTGGTGCCAAATCTTACCAAGTAGTCCTTTGGACAACTTGTTCCATCATAGCTTTCGAAGGTGGGAAAGCCTCTTTCAATCTTGGCTTGGTGGTTCCTGATCTCATCGCACAAAGGGCTCGGATCTTGGTCTTGCTCTCTCTCTTGGACAGTTCCACGAAGAGTCTCTATCTGAGCGTCAAGTGCGGATTTCCTCGCGTTGAGTTCCTCCAGGGTGAGCCTCCTCCCCGTGATCGGATCGACCAGGGGGGTTACCTCAGCTACTGTTCTCAATGCTTGATTCTCTTCCACTGCCTCTTGTTGGTTTTGAGGAGTTACCTGGTTGGGGGTAACTTGATTGGGGAGCGCGGGTGGTGTAGCGACCACCTGAGCCCTATTTTCTTGTTGCGCCACATTTTGCAATGATGCCCTTATCCTTCTATCAATCAGGTCTCTCAAATCATCCGGGGCACCTTGTGGTCCTAACCTCGATTGGATTCTCGATGGTCCAAGTCGAGATTGGATCGGCCTGGTGTTGGCTCTCGAATGTGCTTCATCTTGTGCAACCGGTGCTCTTCCTTGAGATTGACGAGGAGCAACCAATGTGGCTCGAGGTTGCTCTTGCACCGGTGCTTGTGGTTCTACTGGAGCTTGTATCTCGGTATTAACCCTAATAGCCTCATGACCTCCGACATATCCTTGTAAAGTGAGAAGGAATAAACCGTATTGAGCTTCGCCCATCCCGAAATCTGATGGTCGGACGACACGTCCATCAGGAAGGGTGAAGGTCAATGCGGCCGGTTGAGGAGGATTCACTGCCACGGAAGGTTGGTTAATTGCTACCGGATGAGGCTGCCCCCTGGACTCGGCGTTGTTCGCGACTCTCAAAGCTCCATAGGCGTTTCCTACCGGGACTCCTTGCGGGTTATTTTCCCCGGATGTCTCATTTTGGGAGTGAGTGACATTAGTAAATGCCCCCTCCGTGTAATCTCGGTTCCTTGCAACATTGTTATTTCTTGGCTCCCTAGGAACACCCTCCGTTCCTCCTCCGCGACCGTTATTAGAGGGACGGCCTCTAGGTCGAGAAGGGTTCGCGGGTGGTGCATTAGCAAGACGGTTGCTTCTTCTGGGAGGCATATTCGTGAAGTGTCACGAGGAGGAAAGTGGCTCGACCAGTAGGGCAAGGTATGACCTTTTGTGTCGTTTCCCACAGACGGCGCCAAATGTTGAAGGGTAATTCGTGTTTCTTTCTAAGTTCGCAATGAATCGCTATTCTAAGTCTTTCTAGTTCTTCCTCTTGTAGTGTTCCTCTAAGGTAGGAAATGAGTCTTCTTGTAGCTTCCTCGCACCTGAAATAGACTAGAGGGGGGGGGTTAGTGTCTCTTGCCCGGTCTGTAAGGTATCAGACCGGAGAGGCGACTTTACGAGTAGGGAGTTGTGAGGCTTCCCTAGTAAGAGTAGTGAGAGTGGTGCTCGGGTGACGTAGTTAATGCTTACTGTTGAGGAGTAAATGAGACCCTTTTATAGTTGAGACCTTTCAACTTCCGGTCGTGTAGGATCACGCCACGTGTACGGCCAGGATTGAGGCCTTCCTCGGCCCAGGCCCATTAAGGAGGTCCGTGGGCCTTGGCCCAGGAGAGCAACCATGGCTGGTCGCTCTGTGGTCCTCGTGCCTTCCTTGTGCGTGGGTGATGCGAGTAGTGTCCTGCTCAGTTTCTGTCAAGGAGCGTTACCTTGACGTAAGGTCTCCTCGAGCCCGAGAGATGCTCCTCGAGCCCACTGGCAGGTTTGTCCTTGAGAGGAGCTTATTTTGAGGGTTGTCCTCCCAGTGATGGTCGGACCCTATGTTGGTCGATCCACACCTTAGTGACATACTTGGGTGTGGTTGTGCCCCTTGAGGGACGGCCTATGATGCTTTGTCGCGCTCTTAGACCGCTCCAGTTCGTACATGCGGACTGGACATATTTCAACCCTAACAATTCTGATAGACTGAATCACCACATAGTGTGACCCATAGGGTCTCACCGTATTAATCAAGTCCTAGACTAGGCAACATGGAATTCCTAGACGGTTCCATCATAATATATCATTTGCACTGGCCAGTGACTTTACCAACACAACTATGCAGACTTTGAGCAGTGCTCTCCTGTGCTACACTTGAGAGATGAATCCTTCACAGAATCACTTATCACCCCCATTTGTATTTAGCCATAATCCTGGATCGTGTCTTAGGTCAGCTACTTATTCAGAGCTGACATCGACGGGTCCACCTAGGATATGGGGCAACAAATGTGATGATAAAGTCCTGCAAGTACAAAGGACGAATGGCATCACTTCGACAACTCACCGGTTCCCATAGACACTTCGGTGTAGAGTATACATCGATGGGAGTGTCCGGTGGGTACTTCTATTGTTCGATAAAGCTTCTTCGAACAACTATGCGCAGTTATGGGAACGTTTCTCGATTGTCCAACAATCCGTTCCGTGGTCGTAGGATCGGCTCACACTTGCTCCAACAAGTATAACCTCCACGCATACTAGTCTTGTCTGGTTCATTCAGACCCCCACATCCGAGATGAACCTCGACTAGGGAGAGTTTGGGATAGATGATAACTCACATAGTTTCCACTATCTATGTGATTGGTCATCTATCCGAGGGGACATGTTTAATATCAATACAGACAGTAATAAAGATATGACATGCTGCAGCCTGGTGTAATATAAATATGAAAGCGATACTCAATAGTAAAATGCAACAAACATATATTATATTACGTTGACCTGTGTAATAGTACATATATGCCCTCTATAAGGGCACCATGCCCTTAGTAAGGACTGTCTCTAGGACATATACACTATCAATCTCCCACTTGGACTAGAGCCAGTCACCTTTATGCCTAATGCCCAGATTAG
This sequence comes from Plantago ovata, assembly GCA_028274465.1. Lineage (NCBI taxonomy): Eukaryota > Viridiplantae > Streptophyta > Magnoliopsida > Lamiales > Plantaginaceae > Plantago > Plantago ovata. Next base: position 115,243,731 of record CM051455.1, on the reverse strand, counting down.
CATAATGTCTTAAGTGGACTTCCACTGATAAGACCTTGGTGAAAGGATCTGCCACGTTGTTCGTGGTAGAGACACGTTCTATACTAACTTCTCCTCTATCTATAATCTCACGTATAACGTGATATTTTCTAAGTACATGTTTGTTCTTGTTTGTAGATCTAGGCTCCCTAGCTTGAGCGACGGCGCCCGTATTGTCACAATAAATCGTTATTGGACTGGGAGCAGGAACAACCCTCAATTCCTTCAAGAACTCTGAAATCCAGACAGCTTCTTTCGATGCTTCTGATGCTGCAATGTACTCGGCCTCTGTGGATGAGTCAGAAACCGTGGCTTGCTTAGAGCTCTTCCAACAGACAGCTCCTCCGTTCAATTTGAATACGTATCCTGTCTGTGACTTAAAGTCATCAGGATCTGATTCAAATCCAGCGTCGACATACCCAGACATCTTTAATTCTGGTTCTCCACCAAACACCAAGAACATCTCTTTAGTCCGTCTAAGGTACTTGAGAATGTTCTTCACAGCAGTCCAGTGAGGTACTCCTGGATTCTGTTGGTGTCGACAAGTGACACTAAGCGCATATGCCACATCGGGCCTTGTGCAATTCATTGCATACATTATAGACCCTACTGCCGAAGCATAGGGCACACGACTCATTGCATTTCTTTCTTCATCAGTTTTAGGACCATCCTTAACTGATAAGACAATCCCATGCCTAGCTGGGAGAAAGCCTCTCTTTGAGTTGTCCATCTTATAACGCTTCAGTATTTTATCGATGTAGGTGGACTGTGTCATTCCCAACATCCTGTTGGATCTATCTCTAAAGATCTTGATCCCTAGGATGTAGTTCGCTTCACCCAAGTCCTTCATCGAGAAGGTACTTGATAACCAAACTTTAGTCTCTTCTAGCATAGAGACATTGTTTCCCATGATCAAAATGTCATCTACATAAATGATCATGAAAACAACTCCTTTGTCGTTGTGTCTCGCATAGACACAGGGATATTCCTTGCTTCTGATGAAGTCAAACGATTTGACAGCTTCATCAAAGCGGATATTCCAGCTCCTCGACGCTTGCTTTAGCCCATAGATGGATCTTTGTAATTTGCATAAAGCAGTTGGCCTGGTTTTACTAATAAAACCTTCCAGCTGTACCGTATAGACCTATTCCTCAAGGTTGCCATTGAGGAAGGCTGTCTTTACATCCATCTGCCAGATTTCATAATCATAGTAGGTAGCTATCGCAAGTAGAATTCGAATGGACTTCAGTTTTGCTACCGGTGAAAAGGTTTCATCGTAATCGATGCCATACCTTTGCGTGTAGCCTTTCGCCACAAGCCTAGCTTTGTGCGTTTGTACCTTGCCATCGGCATCTGTCTTTCGTTTAAAGACCCATTTGCACCCAATTGGTCTAACCCCTTGGGGCAAGTCTACCAAGTTCCAAACTTGGTTCTGGTACATTGAATCCATTTCTAATTCCATGGCCTCTTGCCATTTGTCTGAGTCAATATCAATTATTGCCTCTTTGTAGGTCTCGGGATCTTCCCGATCTGATAAACCGACATCAAGTTCACTGATGTCTTCTACCATAAGGCTTTGCTTCTGAGGTCCTTTTAGGATCCTCTTCGACCTACGGAGCTCGACTTGTTCTGGTGCTTTTCTTTCTGGCTTCGTGTAACACGAACATTATCAGTGGGTACTGATGCAGCTGGTCGTTGGGCGCGACCCTGTTCCCTTACGGGAGGCTGCTCTTGTGCAACTTGTTGCACAGGTTGGTTGACAACGGGTTCTATTGGTGTGGTTTCAACTGTTGATCTAATCATTGGACTCCCACTGACTATGACATGCCTAGCAATTGTCATAGCATCACCCTTGTCTGCTTCGAAAGCTCCCACTGAACTTGAGTCTAAATCAGAAGATTCAGAGACCTCATGTTCGCGCGTGTCAAAGTCTTGAATTTCTTCAAGTTCTATCACATCATCTAACCTCGCTTCTTCGAGGTATTCAGCTTCTAAAAACTTCACGTTTCTAGACACGATCACCTTGTGATCTTCAGCATGATAGAATTCATAGCCTCTCGTCTGACGAGGATAGCCTATGAAATATACTTTGACACCCTTGGCATCTAACTTATCAGTGAGCATCAGTTTGACTATCGCAGGACAGCCCCAAGGTCTAAGATAGCCTAGTGAAGGCTTCTTTCCCTTCCATAACTCATAAGGAGTTTTCTCCACTGATTTAGATGGTACACGGTTCAGAATGTAGATTGCAGTTTGTAGTGCATATCCCCACAGATACTTTGGAAGAGTTGAGAATCCAATCATTGATCTTACCATGTCTAACAGGGTTCGATTCCTCCTCTCAGACACACCGTTTAACTGTGGTGTTCCAGGAGGAGTCCATTGCGATTGAATTCCATTTTCCTTCAAGTAATCGATAAATTCTTCACTAAGGTATTCACCTCCTCGATCTGATCGAAGAGTGACTATCCTTAGGTTCAATTCATTCTCGACCTCATTCCTAAACTCCTTGAATTTCCCAAAGGTCTCGGATTTATTCTTCATAAGATAAATATATCCATACCTTGAGAAATTGTCAGTAAAGGTAACGAAGTAAGGATAACCCCCACGCGCATGGACTTTAAACGGTCCACATACATCGGTATGTATGAGCTCTAAGCAGCGAGTGGCACGAACACCTTGTCCAACAAAAGGTTTGTTCGTCATCTTACCCTTAATACAAGATTCACATGTACCATATGATTCAAAATCAAATGGTTCTAAGTAGTCCAACTTCCTTAGTCTTTGAATCCGTGTTTCATTGATATGGCCTAGCCGACAATGCCATAGATAAGATGGATTATTCTTCTTACTTGAAGACGGTTGTTTGTTATGTTCTTGAAATAAAGGTAGACTACTTTGCAAAATATATAAACCATTCACCAAGCGAGCCTTTCCATAATACTGATCATTTAATGAAAAATAACAAGTATTATTCGCAAATCGAAAGGAAAAACCCATATTGTCTAACAATGGAATGGAAATAATATTTCTGACAATGGATGGAACAAAATAAACATTATCAAGTTCTAAACATCGTCCTGAGGGTAAATCTATCTTGTTGCGTCCAACGCGCTTGGCTTCAACTCGATTGCCGTTCCCAACATGCAAGTCGATTTCACCTCGCTTGACTAGCCTGTGATCAATGAGCTCCTGTACATTATTACAAATGTGTGAGCCACAGGCTGTATCTAATACCCAACCATTGGAGTCAAAAGTAGTCATGTTCATTTCAATAACAAACATAACTGAGCCAGAAGCCGATGACTTCTTAGCTTGATCTGCCCTAAGCTTTGGACAATCTTTCTTCCAATGTCCTTTCTGTTTACAGAAAAGACATTCATCTGTGCGCACCGTTCCGCTTCTCTTGAACTTCCTTTTCTGGATCGGACGCTTAGGCTTATCACTCCAAGTGTTAGCCTTGGCTCCCGACTTTCCCTTACCCTTAGCACCTTTGCCTTTCGGGTTTGAGTTAGACGGTTGCCCAACAACATGATCGACTTTTCCTTCTTAGGAAGAGTTTGATCATATGTCTTCAGCAGATTATGAAGTTCAGGCAGTGTTACGTCCTTCGCATTCATCGTGTAATTAATGATGAACTGCGAATACGAAGTCGGCAATGATTGAAGGACAAAGATCACCATGATCTTGTTCTCTAGCTTAACGCCGGCATCGGCAAGCTTTTCAAAGAGACCAATCATTTTGAGAACATGCTCAGACATGTTCCCTCCTTCACTGAGCTTGCATCTGTGTATGTCTTTGATCAAATCAAATTCAACACTTCTAGCTGTCGTCTTAAAGAGCGACTCAAGATGTTTTAACATCTCATACGGCAACATGCTTTCATGTTGCCTCTGCAGCTCATTGCTCATTGCCGCCAGCATAATACACTGCGCGGATCTAGCATCTTCAAGATGCTTATCAGACCTTGCCTTGTTGGCTTGATTCCAAGCAGCAACCTGATCGGCAGTCTGATTTTCGGGGCACACGGGAATGACCTCGTCCAAGACGTACTCAATCTTTTCGTACCTCAGCACCAAACGTATATTCCTGATCCAATCTAGGAAGTTTGGTCCGGTTAAAATTTGCTTCTCCAAGACAGCACGGAGCGAGATACTCGCCATATCTAAAATCCTAAGGAGAAATAATATAGAACGAAAACAATAAATCAACTATTGAAATATCATTTCTAAATACACAGTCAACATAACTAAACAACAAGGTCTTTTAGCTGTTTAGCTCCCACTATTTTCACATATGCTTGCCCCCACAACAAACATACGGGTAATGTCCAACAAGTTACTGTAGTGGCCAAGATCCAAATCCATATTATGCCATACTCCAACGGGGGCTGGTCGCATAACATAATATGACCGGTAGGACTAGTAATACTATCCAATTGCGTCACGCAACTTTTGGTTGTTAAATCTAATTTAACACGATGCCCTACATATTGTACCTATCGAGGTCGCTAGATACAATATGTAGTAAGTCATAACCATATGCTTACTCTAATCCGACGATTACTGCGACTCAGTAAGACGAGATCGCCAATACAAGAAAACGCAATGAAAGTTCAGAATTAAAGCACCTTATGGAAAGCATCTCAGAAATACATACATATATATTTCCGTACTTATATTGGTTGGGGCTTGTAGCTTGAAGGTTGTTATCAGTCATCTACAAACAAATAAGGGCGCCGCCTACCCATCATGCATGAACGGTCTACACGTAATGGATGCCGCCTATCCATTCTAGTTCTAAACGCGGTCAAGCACATAATGGGTGTCGCCTACCCATACATAAATATGCGGTCCGACATATAAGAGGGCGCCGCCTACCCTCGCATGCATAGCGGTCGAACGGAATGTAAAAACATGGTATTTAAACATGCATTGTCAAACAATAGCATATAAAGCATATGAAACAAGTAGTAGCCTATGTGGATGACAAAAGACTTCATAATTTCATTATGAAAATTATAATCCCATACTTATAATCTCTATGAAATAATTGAAAATTTGGACTAGATTGAATGATCGAAAATTCTATTGACCAACTAGCAATTTTCGAAAACCCGAAGGATTTAATTGTAATTTTAAAAACCTTTGAGGTATTAAATCTAAAATTCAAAAGTAGAAGGACTAATTTGCAATAAATATTAATTTATAAATTATAAATAAGCCCTTTAACTTTATACTAATTAAATTTAACCCCTCTAGTTTAAAACAATAACAATTAAATCATATTTATATTCCAAATATAAAATTCAATCCTCAAAACTTTCAAAAATTCGATTTTGGGTCCAACCCGAAAATATATAAATTTTTGAAAATCGAATTTATCACAGAATCAATTGCATCCACATATCTACAAAATCATACAATATATATACGTATACACGTAATCAATTAACCTCGCTCTGATACCATTGTAAGAAAATACGGTCAGAGTTACCCCTAGGGTACGCAGCGGAATTTCAAAAAAAAATTTAACATACAGGTTATGCATATGTCGTATATATATAAACATACACGTCAATTAGAAGACTAACCTTACTTCCAAAGCAGCTTCCAAGTCTTCGTAATAATCCGGTGTATCTTCTCCTTCGTCGAAGTCGAAGATATCTACAATGCTCCTTATATCTGCAAGACAATAAGAGTTAGTTTCCAGCTCCTAGAACCTCAACCTTGGTATCCACGGATGAACAGCCTATCGGAAGAATGCTAGGATATTCTTTGTGTGACCAAGAAGACGGGGCGGCAACCTCCGGTGAGGTGGCGCGCGCGTGGGTGGCTAAGGGAGGAGGGGAGAGCTTTTTATTTTCTCTAAGAAAACTGGGTAGAATAACTGTGTGCAAAACTGTGTGTAAAGCTCTCTAATAGTCCACTATATATAGTAGTCTATAGAAGCCTAAGCATAAGCAATTAGACTTCGTAAAGGAATAAGAATCTAATTCTTATCGCACAAGGAAACCAATATCAAGTCTAGATTCATTCCCAATCAAATTAAAACTCAATCAGGAAAATCTAAATTATCCCTTGGACTTCTACTAGAGGAAGGAGTCGAACTCCTTCCCCTTATCCATCAGCTCGCGCGCGCGCCTTGTCCTACGGGAGGTGGGTCCCAATTTGGGACCCACTTATATTTCTAAGGCAATTCAAACTCCAAGTAGATTTTGCCCAAGTGCATATGTTAATTCTAAATTAACACATCCTTTCTAATCAAACCTCCATTATATTTCCAAAATATAATCTTTAATTGTATTTACATAAAATAAAATTAATTAGCCAATTCAATTAATAATTCCAAATCATTAATTGAGCCACCAAATATTATAATTAATTCCAAATCAATTATAATCCATCAATCACAATTAATTCCAAATTAATTGCGATTCCATCTTCAAGGATATTCTGATAGACTGAATCACCACATAGTGTGACCCATAGGGCCTCACCGTATTAATCAAGTCCTAGACTAGGCAACATGGAATTCCTAGACGGTTCCATTTGCAATGTTAATACGTGAGGACGTTTGAGAGGTTTCTCAAAGCTAACCCTTTCGTTGCGAAGCCGGTCGCGCTCAACGCGGCGATGGTAACGTCCCTTCATCTGACTTGCTCGAATGTATCTAGGGTCGATGAAGTGTCTATCCCAATAATACATCCACGGGCGTCTCAATGAGTTGCTTGGTTAAGATATACTTATGACCATCATAATATATCATTTGCACTGGCCAGTGACTTTACCAACACAACTATGCAGACTTTGAGCAGTGCTCTCCTGTGCTACACTTGAGAGATGAATCCTTCACAGAATCACTTATCACCCCCATTTGTATTTAGCCATAATCCTTGATCGTGTCTTAGGTCAGCTGCTTATTCAGAGCTGACATCGACGGGTCCACCAAGGATATGGGGCAACAAATGTGATGATAAAGTCCTGCAAGTACAAAGGACGAATGGCACCACTTCGACAACTCACCGGTTCCCATAGACACTTCGGTGTAGAGTATACATCGATGGGAGTGTCCGGTGGGTACTTCCATTGTTCGATAAAGCTTCTTCGAACAACTATGTGCAGTTATGGGAATGTTTCTCGATTGTCCAACAATCCGTTCGGTGGCCGTGGGATCGGCTCACACTTGCTCCAACAAGTATTACCTCCACGCATACTAGTCTTGTCTGGTTCATTCAGACCCCCACATCCGAGATGAACCTCGACTAGGTAGAGTTTGGGATAGATGATAACTCACATAGTTCCCACTATCTATGTGATCGGTCATCTATCCGAGGGGACATGTTTAATATCAATACAGACAGTAATAAAGATATGACATGCTGCAGCCTGGTGTAATATAAATATGAAAGCGATACTCAATAGTAAAATGCAACAAACATATATTATATTACGTTGACCTGTGTAATAGTACATATATGCCCTCTATAAGGGCACCATGCCCTTAGTAAGGACTGTCTCTAGGACATATACACTATCAAACCCCTCCTGCTGTTGATGAGCCACTGCCCATAGAACCGCTTGCTGAAAAAGAGCAAAGTTCTAAAAGGCAAGTAGAATCTGAGTTAAATTCAGCAAGTACCAAAAAGAGAAAAACCGCTGCTGAAACTCAAGATTTTTGCCATACTAAAAGTCATCAAAATCTGAATGAAGATGATGACAATCAAACAATAGCTCAAGCCATAAGAGCTAGACCTTTAACAGCCTTGACTCCGTCTGGCCACTCAAAGCATATCTCGTCTGACTCTTCAGCAAGAGATCAAGACAATGCTAAATCAAGAAGAAGAAGGCAAAGACAGGAAGAAAAGAGGCTGGCCAGCATTGCTATTGGCTCCGGCATCGAATATACAAAGACCAGCAATGATGAAACCACTCAGAATGTAATCAGAAACATTCATGGTTGCTAGATCTTAAAGCTGGAAGATTTGCTGGTGAATGAGTTCTTTCCTACAGCCATATTGAACCAAATATTCACATGGATTGAACTCAAGGTACAAAGAAATCAAAGGGAAGAATCCCTCCCAAGAAATATTGTTGGGAGATGGTTGAATCTCGAGGTCTCAGTAAGAAGAATTGCCATAGGTAAGACTTATAGACAAGAACCAAATCTGATCAAACCACCTGGCATTGCTTACTACTCTGACCCAGTAACAAAGAAAACAAAGAAGAGACTTGGATTGATTCCTTCTGAGTACTTCTATCTCACTGCTAAGGATCAAGAAGAAGATCTTCTCTGGCTAAGAAAGATTCATCCTAAAGGCATTTCAGATACACAGCTTCTCCATGCCAACAATTGGGACATGCATTTGTGGGTGACTAACTACATGGAAATGAATGCTGAAAAGCATCATCATACTGCCTGCAAAAATGCAAGAATTCTTTAACTACAAGTCCGTAGGCTTCTGGAAAACTACGAAAAGGACTGTGTTGAATTTACTGCACTTGCTGAGAAAAGTGTAAGAGAGATTTTGAGAAAATCTTCTGGAAGAGCTTAACTCTCTGTAATAGTTTCTTTGTTAAAGTGTTGTTTGCTGATTTTGTTTAAAGTTATCTCTGCTACTTCTTGTAAACCTCTGAAAGATAACTATCAGCAATGAACCTTTTGACTCTTATTGGTTTTTGATTATGCAATTTACTTATGCGTACTGTTTAATTATTCAAGTATGCTTGCATTAATCAACTGATTTATTCAACATCAGAAACCTCTAAAAGGGTAACAATTACTTTAGCCATGGATTGCTAACATCAAAAAGGGGGAAATTTGTTAGGAAACTTGTAATTTTGATGAGCAATTAACCATGCTAAATTAAGGAAAGTCCAGTAACTAGTACTCTTAAGGTCCATAGGAATTTAGAATTTTAAGGACATTGTAAAAGAGGAACGTTTGCTGAAGACTATTTAGGTGCTAGATAGGTTGGTTTTTACCGCTTATGATGTATCTTGTTTTCTGAAAAGAAAATAACCTATTGAAGCATTTGCTGACGATGTACTTTGTTTTTACAAACAAACTATTGAAGCATTTAGAAACCACTCAGAATATTGAAGAATATTGAAGATCTGAAGACTTGAAGATTTCGAAGATCTGAAGACTAGAAGATTTTTGAAGACTGGTATCTACAAAGGCACATGTTGCTCAGAAAGTGGAAACTTCAGCAACAGCATTGCATAAGTGAAAATCTGAAAGACAGAGTAGGTTGTGCTTGCTGAAACTGAGACTGACCACTTGCTGATGGAACATATGTGACCTCTTGCTGAAAGTACTTACATTTGCGCTCCAATGTTACTGTTTGAATTCTATTCAAATAATCATTAAATGCAAAGCTTGCATGCAAAGGACATGAAGACTAGAAGACAAACAAGGACGCTGCTGAAAGTACAAAAGCAAGATAGTGACATCTTAAGGATCAAAAGCCTTGGAATTTAAAATTCAAATGGCTCCTTATTTTCACTATAAATAGAGGTCATCCGGCAAAGAGTTGAAGTGTGTCAACAACGTGATCAAACTCTCACTTGTGCTTAAACTCACATACCTTCAAACTCTCTATACTGCCATTGATCCGTTCCAAGACTTAAAGCTTGAGAAAGCTACTTGTGAAGAAGTAGAATTTACACGACTAAGAAATTAGTTAAGTGTTCCTTCTTTCTTTCGAACAAGAACAAGTCTTGACACCAGAAACAATCAAACTTGTTTACTGCAAAGTATTCAAAGTTTTGTTTCTTAGATTACTTGTTGTAACTGAATAAGTTATAATTAAGTTATCTCACCCCAAAACTCTCTAACTGAAAATACACCCTTTCAGGCGTGATATTCAGGGGGAACTTAATCGAGCATAGTTTTGTTGATTAAAAGTACCAAGTTTGGTGGAGATCAAGGTTGCGTTCTCTAGATTAGGTTGGAGACGAAGCAAGTGTGCTTTGGTTTCTGTTTGAATCACTCTAGATAGGAGTTGTAAGGAACCTCAATCATATCTTAGTGGATTCAGTCCTAGAAAGGACAAAGTGGATTAGTTGAGAGATTACGCCACTCTCAGATACCACTATAAAAGTGTTTGTGTGATTTACTTACTGTACTTAGTTTTCAGCAAATCATATCTGTCTGTACACAGTCACTCACATCACTTGCTGAAACCTTCATTTACTGAAAGAGCACTTATTATATCAAAGACTTCCGCTCTTTAATTTTAAGTATCAGCAAACCTAGCTACTGAAAAGTAACTTACGCTTGCTGAGAAAGTTAAGTATCAGCAAACTCATTACTGAAAAGTAATAAGCACTTGCTGAGAAAGTTTTAAACGACGAAAGTTTGAAAAGACTATTCACCCCCCCTCTAGTCTTTTCTTGTTGTTTAAAGGGACCAACAGGGAGCTATGTGAGTTATCATCTATCTCAAACTCTCCCTAGTCGAGGTTCATCTCGGATGTAGGGGTCTGAATGAACCAGCTGAGACTAGTATGCGTGGAGGTTATACTTGTTGGAACAAGTGTGAGCCGATCCCACGGCCACGGAACGGATTGTTGGACAATCAAGAAACGTTCCCATAACTGTGCATAGTTGTTCGAAGGATGATTACCGAACAATGGAAGTACCCACCGGACACTCCCATCGATGTATACTCTACACCGAAGTGTCTATGGGAATCGGTAAGTTGTCGAAGTGATGCCAGTCGTCCTTTGGACTTACAGAACTTTATCATCACATTTGTTGCCCCATATCATGGGTGGACTCGTCGATGTCAGCTCTGAATAAGAAGTTGACCTAAGACACGATCCAGGATTATGGCTACATACAAATGGGGATGATAAGTGATTCTGTGAAGGATTCATCTCTCATGTGTAGCACAGGAGAGCACTGCTCATAGTCGTTCATAGTTGTGATTGGTAAAACCGCTGGCCAGCGTATCAATATTATTATGATGGTCATAATAGATATTGGATTCACCATGCAACTCACTGAAGACGCCCGTGGATGTATTATTGGGATAGACACTTCATCGATCCTAGATACATTCGAGTCAGTCAGATGAAGGGACGTTACCATCGCCGCGTTGAGCGCAACAGACTTCGCAACGAAAGGGTTTGCTTTGAGAAACCTCTCAAACGTCCTCATGTATTAATATTGCAAATGGAACCGTCTAGAAATTCCATTTTGCCTAGTCTAGGACTTGCTTAATACAATGAGGCCCTATGGGTCACACTATGTGGTGATTCAGCTTATCCGAATATCCTTGAAGATGGAACCGCAATTAATTTGGAATTAATTGTGATTGATGGATTACAATTGATTTGGAATTAATTATAATATTTTTTGGCTCAATTAATGATTTGGAATTATTAATTGAATTGGCTAATTAATTGTATTTTATGTAAATACAATTAAAGATTATATTTTAGAAATATAATAGAGGTTTGATTTGAAAGGATATGTTAATTTAGAATTAACATATGCACATGGGCAAAATCTACTTGGAGTTTGAATTGCCTTAGAACTATAAGTGGGTCCCAAAATTGGGACCCACCTATTACCCTTGGGAGCGTGCGCGCGCAGATGGTATAGGGGAAGGAGTTCGACTCCTTCCTCTATTAGAAGTCCAAGGGATAAATTAGATTTTCCTGATTGAGTTTTAATTTGATTGGGAATGAATCTAGACTCTAAATTTGTTTCCTAGTGCGATAAGAATTAGATTCTTATTCCTTTACGAAGTCTAATTGCTTATGCTTTAGGCTTCTATTGACTACTATATATAGTAGACTATTAGAGAGCTTTTGACACAGTTTTCACATAGTTGAATACCCAGTTTTCTTAGAGAAAATAAAAGGCTCTCCCCTACCTCTCCATACTAGCCACGCGCGCCACCCCTCTCACCGGAGGAAAACCGCCGCCCCATCTTCTTGGACACACAAAGAATATCCTAGCATTCTTTCCGATAGGTTGTTCATCCGTGGATACCAAGGTTGAGGTTCTAGGAGCTGGAAACTAACTTTTATTGTCTTGCAGATAATCAAAGTATTGCAGATATCTTCGACTTCGACGAAGGAGAAGATTCACCGGATTATTACGAAGACTTGGAAGCTATGCTTGCTTTTGGAGTACGGTTAGTCTTCTAATTGACGTGTTTAAATATATACGACATATATATAATCAATTAACCTGCATGTTAAATTTTTGAAATTCCGGTGCGTACCCTAGGGGTAACTCTGACCGTATTTTCTTACAGAAACCACTCAGAACGTGATCAGAAACGTTCATGGTTGTTGGATCTTAAAGCTGGAAGACTTGATGGTAAATGAGTTCTTTCCAACTGCTATACTAAACCAGATGTTCACTTGGATTGATCTCAAGGTGAAAAGAAAAGAAAGGGATGAAACCCTACCAAGAAATATTGCTGGGAGATGGTTGAATCTGGAAGTCTCAATAAGAAGAACTTCAATTGGTAAGTCCATAAAACAAGAACCTGATTTGATAAAACCAATTGGAATTGCTTATTACTCTGACCCCGTGACCAAGAAAGCAAAGAAGAAACTTGGATTGATTCCTTATGAGTATTTTTATCTCACTGCTAAGGATCAAGAAGAAGATCTTCTCTGGTTAACGAAGATTCATCCTAAAAGCATTTCAGATACACAATTTCTCCATGCCAGCAATTGGGGCATGCATTTGTGGGTAGTTCACTACATGGAAATTGTTAGGAAACTTGTAATTTTGATGAGCAATTAACCATGCTAAATTAAGGAAAGTCCAGTAACTAGTACTCTTAAGGTCCATAGGAATTTAGAATTTTAAGGACATTGTAAAAGAGGAACGTTTGCTGATGACTTAGATTAGGTGCTAGATAAGTTATTTCTTTTGCGTATAATGTATTTTATTTTTTGAAAAGAAAATAACTTATTGATGCTGAAGCTTATGATGTATCTTATTTTCTGAAAATAAAATAACTTATTGAAGCATTTGCTGACGATATACTTTGTTTTTGCAAACAAACTATTGAAGCAAATAGAAACCGCTCAGAATCTTGAAGATTATTGAAGATCTGAAGACTTGAAGACTTAGAAGATCTGAAGACTTGAAGATTGCTGAAAGACTGGTATCTACAAAGACACGTGTTGCTCAGAAAGTGGACAATTCAGCAATAGCATTGCATAAGTGAAAATCTGAAAGACAGAGTAGGTTGTGCTTGCTGAAACTGAGACTAACCACTTGCTGATGGAACATATGTGACCCCTTGCTGAAAGTACTTGAATTTGCGCTCCAATGTTACTGTTTGAATTCTATTCAAATGTGCATTTAATGCAAAGCTTACACACGAAGGACATGAAGACTAGAAGACAAACAAAGACGCTGCTGAAAGTACAAAAGCAAGATAGTGACATGTTAAGGAACAAAAGCCTTAGTATTTGAAATTCAAACGACTCCTTAATTACACTATAAATAGAGGTCATCCGGCAAAGAGTTGAAGTGTGTCAACAACGTGATCAAACTCTCACTTGTGCTTTAAAACTCACATACCTTCAAACACTCTTACTGCCATTGATCCGTTCCAAGACTTAAAGCTTGAAAAAGCTACTTGTGAAGAAGTAGAACAAACTCGGCTAAGAAATTAGTTAAGTGTTCTTTCTTTCGAACAAGAACAAGTCTTGACACCAGAAACAATCAAACTTGTTTACTGCAAAGTATTCAAAGTTGTGTTTCTTAGATTACTTGTTGTAACTGAATAAGTTATAATTAAGTCATCTCACCCAAAACTCTCTAACTGAAAATACACCCTTTCAGGCGTGATATTCAGGGGGAACTTAATCGAGCATAGTTTTGCTGATTAAAAGTACCAAGTTTGGTGGAGAACAAGGTTGAGTTCTCTAGTTTAGGTTGGAGACAAAGCAAGTGTGCTTTGGTTTCTGTTGAATCGCTCTAGATAGGAGATTGTAAGGAACCTCAATCATATCTTAGTGGATTCAGTCCTAGAAAGGACAAAGTGGATTAGTTGAGAGATTACGCCAGTCTCAGATACCACTATAAAAGTGTTTGTGTGATTTACTTACTGTATTTAGTTTTCAGCAAATCATATATGTCTGTACACAGTCACTCACTTCACTTGCTGAAACCTTTACTTACTGAAAGAGCACTTATTGTATCAAAGACTTCCGCTCTCTGATTTTAAGTATCAGCAAACCAAGCTACTGTAAAGTAACTTACGCTTGCTGAGAAAGTTAAGTATCAGCAAACTCATTACTGAAAAGTAATAAGTACTTGCTGAGAAAGTTTTAAAAGACGAAAGTTTGAAAAGACTATTCACTCCCCCCCCCCTCTAGTCTTTTCTTGTTGTTTAAAGGGACCAACAGAAATGAATGCTGAAAAGCATTATCATACCGCCTGCAAAAATGCAAGGATTCTTCAACTACAAGTCCGTAAGCTACTTGAAGATTACGCAAAGGACTGTATTGAATTTACTTCACTTGCTGAGAAGAGTGTAAGAGAGATTTTGAGAAAATCCTCTGAAAGAACTTAACTCTCTGTAATAGTTCTGTTTAAGTTTTGTTTGCTGATTTTGTGTAGTTATCTCTGATCATTCATGTAAACTTACTAAAAGATAACTATCAGCAATGAAGCTTTTGACTCTTATTGGTTTTTGATTATGCAATTTACTTGCTTACTGTTTAATTATTCAAGTATGATTGCAATAATCAACTGATTTATTCAACATCAGAAACCTCTAAAAGGGTAACAATTAATTTAGCCATGGATTGCTAACATCAAAAAGGGGGAAATTTGTTAGGAAACTTGTAATTTTGATGAGCAATTAACCATGCTAAATTAAGAAAAGTCCAGTAACTAGTACTCTTAAGGTCCATAGGAATTTAGAATTTTAAGGACATTGTAAAAGAGGAACGTTTGCTGAAGACTTAGAGTAGGTGCTAGATAGGTTAGTTTTACCGCTTATGATGTATCTTGTTTTCTGAAAAGAAATACAACCTATTGAAGCATTTGCTGATGATGTACTTTGTTTACACAAACAAACTATTGAAGCATTTAGAACCGTTCAGAAACTAGAAGAATTCGAAGATCTGAAGACTAGAAGATTTCTGAAGACTGGTATCTACAAAGGCACATGTTGCTCATAAAGTGGAAACTTCAGCAACAACATTGCATAAGTGAAAATCTAAACGACAGAGTAGGTTGTGCTTGCTGAAACTGACACTGACCACTTGTTGATGAACATTTGTGACCTCTTGCTGAAAGTACTTGTATTTGCGCTCCAATGTCACTGTTTGAATTTCATTCAAATGAGCATTAAATGCAAAGCATGCACGCGAAGGACATGAAGACTAGAAGACAAACAAGGACGCTGTTGAAAGTACAAAAGCAAGATAGTGACATCTTAAGGAACAAAAGCCTTAGAATTTGAAATTCAAACGGCTCCTTATTTTCACTATAAATAGAGGTCATCCGGCAAAGAGTTGAAGTGTGTCAACAACGTGATCAAACTCTCACTTGTGCTTAAACTCACATACCCTTCAAATACTCTTTACTGCCATTGATCCGTTCCAAGACTTAAAGCTTGAAAAAGCTACTTGTGAAGAAGTAGAACTTACACGACTAAGAAATTAGTTAAGTGTTCTTTCTTTCTTTCGAACAAGAACAAGTCTTGACACCAGAAACAATCAAACTTGTTTACTGCAAAGTATTCAAAGTTTTGTTTCTTAGATTACTTGTTGTAACTGAATAAGTTATAATTAAGTTATCTCATCTCAAACCTCTCTAACTGAAAATACACCCTTTCAGGCGTGATATTCAGGGGGAACTTAATCGAGCATAGTGTTGCTGATTAAAAGTCCCAAGTTTGGTGGAGAAGGTTCTCTAAGTTAGGTTGGAAACGAAGCAAGTGTGCTTTGGTTTCTGTTTGAATCGCTCTAGATAGGTGTTGTAAGGAACCTCAAACTTATCTTAGTGGATTCTGTCCTAGAAAGGACAAAGTGGATTAGTTGAGAGATTACGCCACTCTCAGATACCACTATAAAAGTGTTTGTGTGATTTACTTACTGTATTTAGTTTTCAGCAAAGCATATCTATCTGTACACAGTCACTCACTTCACTTGCTGAAACTATCACTTACTGACAAAGCACTTATTGTATCAAAGACTTCCGCTCTCTGATTTTAAGTATCAGCAAAACTAGTTACTGAGAAGTAACTTGCGCTTGCTGAGAAAGTTAAGTATCAGCAAACTCATTACTGAAAAGTAATAAGTACTTGCTGAGGAAGTTTTTAAACGACAAAAGTTTGAAAAGACTATTCACCCCCCCCCCTCCTAATCTTTTCTTGTTGTTTAAAGGGACCAACAACTTAACAACAACAAAAATACCTTGAAGTGTTTAAGGGGCTCGGTTGTGCATTCAGATGTTATAGGCTCGGGTTTTGCAAGTAGTAATCCATGTAGTTGGAGAACAACCTTTAGCACCTCATGAAAGTAAATGCTAACTGTGTGCCCAAACCTCATGAATGCAAACATGTTAAGCCTATTTTTCATGTGGTGCCCAATGATTATAAGAAAATTTGCAACCTTTTCTTCAAGTGTGACCCACTGACTAGATTGTAAACCAGCAGACCCGTGTAGAAGATTGCACAATTCTCGAAAACAATAGCGGTCCATCCTCAGAACATTCTTGCAATTAACATCATTTTCATAACATATCCTCCTTATATAGGCCCACTGCAATGGCTGTTTCGCCTTCAAACTATATCGAATGGGCCCAACGATTGCAAGCCCTCGGGGACGTATGCGAGTTATCTAATACCAAAACAGAACCATCACCACAAGAACTCTCCTCACATAAGCACGCCTTATCATTTCATCATTCTCATCCATGAATGCTATCTCAATACCCCAAAAGCAGAAAATAATTACATAAAAAACACAAACAACACTACATAAGCAAGCAGAAAATCACATCCAGAAAGAGTCACTTTCCATATGGGTATCAACTTCATCTATAAACATCACTTAGTTACCTAACACATATATTCCAGTCAATTACCACACAACAAACACCCCAATTCCTCACTAGATTTAGCACGGCCACCCAAATACAAATAAAATTCCAACAATTTTCTATCAACTTGAACATAATCCAATCACAATAGACATATTTCATCTTTTTATAAGGATAAGAAAATGTTTGACGACACTTACCGGCTTATCAATCGGCAGGAAAACGGAAACTCACAGCTCTCCAACAGCACCCAACTCCTACAAAACATGCGAATCAGACCAATTAAAAAAGGAATGGCGTTATCCAGCTAGAACGGAAACTAAATCTGGCCGGAAGTGTAGATTCCGCCGGTAAATGGACAGCTTACTGTTCAATTCGGCGCCCAATGAACAAACCCTAGATACATCGACGTGTCATTTGATTTTGGGAGCAGACTTTTTTTTTAATTTGATATTGGAGGGAATGTCCTGGGTAATAATCTGGACTAATGAGGTTAATTTGGACAAAAAACTTGTGTTTTCAGGGTAAAAAAAAGTAACACAAAAAAGTTGAAAGATTTCCAAAATGGAATACATGCCCCCAATGTAAAATAACTAGGAATTTTTTTGATATTCATGCACAAAAATCCATCAAGGTGATTTCCGGTTCCGAAAAAGGCAAAATGTGGTCTGACCGGTTTTAGACATTTCCTACTTACATTTCCTATGAACCAATCAAGGAAATGTGCGTCAAAATCACCAAAACTTTTTCTTTTCCTAGTGAACCAAACGGCCCCTAAAGAAACATGTACTGTATGACACCAAAAGAACTAAAAAAAAACATGTTTACATAATAAAAACCTTACCCTAAGGTCCAATTACACTTAAGGGTAACACTTGTTTTATCCCCAATGTTAGAGTAACTTCCATGATGGACCTTAGGATAAAAAATCATAATATATAATTAAAAAATAATTAAAATATTGGTAAGTGTAAATTTTGGTAGTGAATTCTTTTAATTTAATGGGGAACTCTTAAGATGAGAATTGCGCAAATATAAAAAATAAAAAATAAAAAAAATTAGAGATATGATAACATGAAGAGCAATTGCAGTGAAGCTTTTTAGTAGCCATTTTCCAATTTCCCCAAAATATCGCGAGACGAGTGAGTGAGGGGAGTCGTCTCTCTCATCAGATCTGCAAACCCACTTCCCGATCATCTCTCTTCTCCTCCAGGTAAATTCAATTACCTTCTCAATTTTTCTCCTCTCTTTTTCTCTTCTTCTTCTTCTTCAACTTGCTTCCACTGTAAAATCAACAAAAAGTTGACCTAGAATCATTCCACAAACTGCTCATGATCATCAAAATGAGTTCAAATTCAGATTAATCTCGAAAAACTTATATGATTTACTCTAGTTAGCTGATTCAGTCCTTCTTCTGAGAGTTTTAGATCAACTAGCTATGCCTATTGCTTGATTAGCCTAGCCTTTTCTTCTGAGAGTTTTAGATCAACTAGCTATGCCTATTGCTTGATTAGCCTAGCTTTTTCAGAGAGTGTGTTAGGTTTTTTGATTGAATGAATTTTGTGATTGATTCGCTTACTAATTCATGGAGTAGACTACTTGAAATGCAGCTAGTAGCTTAGTTGTTGTTGTTATTATGCATAATTGTATAATTACTGCATTTTTCGTCTTCGTCTCCTGATTTTATTATGTTGTCTGTGTTTTTGATCTCTCAGGTGAGGAGGTCTGGATATCAAAGAGATTCATACAAAGTAAAGTAAGTGATGATGTCATGTTTGTTTGTTTTATAGCTTTCGGTTTGTTATCTTTCTCTTTGTTCACATGTTCAGTTTTATTAGTCCCATGCCCTGTTGTTAGTTGCAGCTAATGTGTTTTCAGTAATTGACAAGCATTTACACTGGTTTCGTTAATAGTTAATGTGACTATTGTGCATTGCATTATCCGATCACGGAAGTTCTTACTAAGATCGAACATATCTGTAAACATGCGACTCCAAAGAGATGGTTGTAGGAATTTCACAATTCTGGAGTGTTTTACGGAAATAGTGTTACTTAGGTGACATGATTTGTATTGCTTTTGTATTCGTGATTTACATGGTTTGGTGCTGGGACTTTATATTGTTTCTTTCTAATGAGAGGTAATCTGTGTGGATGAAGTGCAGAAAGATTGGGTATTTAAGTCCGACAATTTTAGGTCCTTCTGGGTTGGGTAGTTAGTATATAGGTCTTTGGAACGAGTTACACCAATTAATGCTTTGTTTAACTGCAGTGGTTAGAGAGAAGGATGTTTGTTGGGAATATGCTGATAGGTTAGAAGGAAACAAGGTGAGATGCAAATTCTGTGAAAGAATCCTGAATGGCGGCATAAGTAGATTAAAGCACCATCTGTCTAGGATTCCTAGTAAAGGCGTAAATCCATGCACCAAAGTTAGAGATGATGTAACTGACAGGGTCAGAGAGATCATAGCATCAAAAGAGGATAAAGAGGCTTCCACTGTTAAAATGCAAAAGACACCTGAAATATTATCTCCTGTAGCTGGTAGTATATCTGCGGGGAAAGGTCTGATGGGAATTGAATCTGCACCTGGAATTGGAAGACCATTTCCATTGGTTACGCTTCCAACTTCTTCTAGAAATGACCAAGAAAATGCAGAGAGAAGCATTGCTCTTTTCTTTTATGAAAATAAGTTGGACTTCAGTGTAGCGCACTCTTCGTCTTATTATCAAATGCTCGATGCTATAAGAAGGTGCAGTGGCGGATTTGTAGGACCATCTGCTGAAACTTTGAAAACGACTTGGTTGGAGCGGATCAAATCTGAAGTAAGCTTACATTCCAGAGATATTGAACGAGAGTGGGCTTTGACCGGTTGTACTATTATTGCAGAAACATGGACAGACAACAAATCAAGAGCTGTGATTAATTTCTTAGTTTCATCTCCATCCAGAACATTCTTCCACAAATCAGTCGATGCATCTTCGTATTATAAAAACATAAAGTACCTCCAGGATTTATTTGACTCCATAATACAAGATTTTGGCCAAGAAAATGTAGTTCAGATAATAATATTGGATAATGCTCTTAACTGTCCTGGCCTAGTTAGCCATATCCTGCAGAATTATGGATCTATTTTTGTGACCCCTTGTGCTTCACAATGCATGAATGGGGTCTTAGAGGAGTTCTGCAAGGTGGATTGGATCAATAGGTGTATTTCACAGGCACAAATCGTTTCAAAGTTCATATACAACAGTTCGTCAATGCTTGATCTGATGAAAAATTACACTGGTGGTCAGGAAATCATTAGGAGTGGGGTTACTAAATTTGTTTCCAATTTTCTTTCTTTGCAATCCACGCTGAAGCAGAAATCGAGATTGAAACATATGTTCAATAGCCCCGAGTTCTCCACAAATCCATCTTTTGCAAACAGGCCACAGGCAGAAACTTGTGTTAGCATTCTTGATGACAATGAGTTCTGGAGAGCTGTAGAAGAAAGTGTTGCTATATCCGAGCCATTCTTGAAAGTAATGAGGGAAGTCTCAGGAGGGAAGCCTGCTGTGGGATTCATTTATGAGTTGATGACTAGAGCTAAGGAGTCTATTAGGACATATTACATAATGGATGAGATCAAATGCAAGACGCTTTTAGATATAGTGGATAAGAAATGGCAGAACAATCTCCATTCGCCTCTGCATTCGGCAGCTGCTTTTCTGAATCCTAGTATTCAGTATAATCCAGAAATCAAGTTTCTTGGATCAATCAAGGAGGAATTCTACAGAGTTGTGGAGAAACTCCTACCGACACCTGAGCTAAGACGTGATATTACCAATCAAATTCTTCTGTTTTCGCGGGGAACTGGGATGTTTGGCTGTAATCTTGCAAAGGAGGCAATTGATTCTGTTTCTCCTGGTAAGTCTGAATTTATTTGTTCTAATTGATTTAATTTTAAAAATGGTTTTGGATATGATATGCTAGACAAGAGAAGATGACTCTGTCAAAGTTATTGCATGTGCTTCAGCTGCAGCTATTTCCTTGTTGAGATGTGCACTGTGATGGGGGCCTCATGGCTATCTTGTTGACTGTGTTTTTGGTTGTCAAAAAATGCCTGAAGTCCAGTAACAGAATTTAATGTAAATGTAAAGAATAGGTATATACCGTCGAAGTATGTTATACTTTATGCTTTTCTTGGAATTTACATCAGAAGGCTAGGTCAACTGCAATCTGAGCAATGTATTAACTGTAAATACTGAATGACGGGGAAGCACGTTAGGAAGTGACTTCTACTCTGTGTTACCGTGTTAGGATGTTTGGGTTTTACTTTGATGGAAAAAAAGAAAAAAACTTGATTATGCTTGTGCATATGCAACAACCTTTAAAATAAAAGAGATGATTAGGCAGTCATACTTTTTAATATGATCTTAAGAGTGGCCAACATTTCCTTTATGATATATCATTGGAATTGATTATCTGTTTAATTGTTCTGCGTAATGTCAGCATTGTCTAAGAGCTTATTTTTATTTAACGTTGGCATATAATTTCAACCGTAATCAAGTCAATTTATGAATTGATTGTACAGTAACAGTGTCTTTGATTTTGATCAAAATACAGTACAATTTTTGCAACTTGGTTTACCTACCTTTCAAACAATCCTTCAGCTCTGCTCTGATTTCATCTAGTCCAATATGTTTCTATATTAAATCAAGTAGAAAGCATCCAAACTGGTTTCATGATCATGTGAAGCATCTTGGTAACATCTATGATTGTTTTATATGAGAAGTGATTTAGTGGATTTTGCTTGTGTTTTTAATTGGGGTTCTTGTTAGTTGCAATTTACGTTAACTGAATGGGTTAAATTTGAATAAAGGTGTTTGGAAGTCTAAAGTCCGTGTAAAAAATACCCTCTATTGCTTCAACATGCCTGGAATCTCTATGAATTTAAGCTCTCAAGCATTCAATTTATGTTTGATGAACTGCAGGCATTTGGTGGGAACAGTTTGGCGATGCTTCTCCAATGCTGCAACGAGTTGCCATCCGGATACTCAGCCAAGTCTGCAGCAGCCCTACCTTCGACAGACAATGGAGTATGTTCCAACAAGTCCATTTCGAGAAGCGCAACAAGATTGATAAGGAAGCATTGAACGACTTGCTCTATGTAAATTACAATCTGAAACTAGAAAAAGGTCCGAGAGCAAATTCTTTAGAATGTGATCCTCTTCAGCAGGACGATATAGACATGACTTCAGAATGGGTTGAGGAGACTGAAATCCCAAGCCCTATCCAGTGGCTTGATCGATTCGGCCCGGCATTGGATGGAGGAGATTTGAATACAAGGCAGTTTAGTGCCTCAATGTTTGGCCCAGGTGATATTTTCAACTTGTAACTTCACAGGGATGTTGTACTATAGATAATATATGACTATTGGAGTATTGGTAAGGTACATGTAGGAAAGTGAGATTTGTGTGAGATTATATTCATCACCAGAAAAGAGCAGAAATAGCTCAATATCCAGAATACAATCAACATGATTCGAAACAGACCAACAAAAAAGCTCAATAGTAAAAGTTAAACTGTGAAGAAACAAACTGAGAAACTGAAGCAAAGTGACTCAACCAAACTCAAACACTTGATTTAGATATTATATTAGGGTTATAACATATGGGGCTATAAATACCGTAATTTTCTTTTATTTATCAAATTAGGGTATTATTCACAAAATATAAGTTATTTATTTTTTTAATTTTATATACATGGGTGTAACCTGTAAAAGTTGATGCGTCAAAATTTGTTAGTTTCATCAATTACACATTAGCTCCTGTTAGTTCAACAACAAGTAAAAACCCTAAACCCTAGACATCTGTTGGTCCCTTTAGACAACAAGTAAAAACTAGGGGGAGAGTGGTCCCTTTAGACAACAAGTAAAAACTAGGGGGAGAGGGGTGAATAGTCTTTAAAACTTTTTCGTGTCTAAAAACTTTCTTAGCAAGTGCTTATTACTTTTCAGTAATGAGGTTGCTGATCCTTAACTTTCTCAACAAAGACTTATTAATTTTCAGTAATGAGTTTGATGTTACTTAAAATTCAGAGTGCGGAAGTCTTTTACAATAAGTGCTTTGACAGAAATCAGGTTCAGCAAGTAAGCAAATAAAACAGTGTAAACAAAGCAACTTGCTGAAATTAAATTGCGGTAAGGTAAATCACACAAACACTTTTATAGTGGTATCTGAAGGTGGCGTAATCCCTCAACTAATCCACTTTGTCCTTTCTAGGACTGAATTCACTAGGTCAGATGATGAGTTTCCTTACAACACCTACACACTAGAATTCTCATAAACCAAAGCACATCAGCTTTGTTTCCAACCTAACTAGAGAACTGTAACCTTGTTCTCCACCAAACTTAGGACACTTATCAGCAAAACTATGCCTAATTAGTTCCCACTGACAAACACGCCTTAAAGATGGTTTTATCATTTAGAGAGGTTTTGGGATGAGATTACTAAAATTAACTTTTCAATTAACACAAGCAATCTGAGAAACTCAACTTGACACTACTTTGCAGTAAGCAAGTATGTTGTTTCTTGGTGTCAATACTTGTTCTTGTTTAGAGGAAAGAACACTTAACTAATTTCTTAGCTTTAGTATTCTACTTCTTCACAAGTAGCTTTGGTTTCAAGCTTAAGTCTTGAAACGGATCAATAGGCAGTTTAAGAGTAGAAAAGGTTTAAGTGTTTAAAGCACAAGTGAGAGTTTGATCACGTTGTTGACACGCCCTTTTACTCAGCCAAGTCTTCAGTCTTCAGAACGCGTGCTTTAGCATTTAATGCTCTTGAAATTCAAATATGAACGTTGGAGCCAAAATGCCAAGTAACTTCAGCAAGGAGGTCACATGTGTTATTCAGCAAGCAAGTGTACCCAGTTCAACAAACACAACCTACTCTGTCATATACATTTTCACTTATGCAAGTTGGTTGTTGAGTAACTCACTTTCTGAGATAACATGTGCTTTTGTAGATATCTTTCTCAGAAACTTCTAAGTCTTCAAGTCTTCAACTTTCTAAGTGGTTTTAGGTCTTCAATAGATTGTTTTTGCAAACAAAGTACATCATCAGCAAACATAAGAACCTAACTAGTACCTATACTAAGTATTTCAGCAAACGTTCATCTTTTACAATGTCCTTTAAATTCTAAAGTTCTATGGACCTTAAAAGTACTAGTTACTGGACTTTACTTAATTTAGCATGATTAATTGCTCATCAAAATTACAAGTTTCTAACAACATCAATTACATATTAGTCCACGATCTTGACTTTTCGCGAATTAAGGTCTGAGAAGTACCATTTTATCCTCACTTAAGTTTTAGTTTTCAAAAACCACCAAACAACTTCAATTTTTATTTATTACATATTTGCCTCTAAATTTTTCTATTTTACAAAATTGACTATAAATTATTTAAATTAACCCCCATTACTTATTTAAATCTAAAAAAGATCTTAAATATTATTGCAAAAAGGTCCATACGGAATTATTGATTCATTTTTAAGTCCACAATTTTCATAAACAAAATAAAAAATTAATAAAAAAAAGGGTCCATAACTTTTTAAAACACCTTATTCGCTCTAATAACATAATCAACCACGTTATGTCATCAATTACAAAAAGGACCACGAACTTGACCAGTTGGCGCTCTAGGCACTGTTCCTTATTCAGTTTTCTGGGCAACCAAACACTGATTATTTACTGCGCAGTAAATTCTTGCATGCTTAACGCACATGTGGTCTAAAATGTAATAAAATCATAATAGACAGAATTAGAATGTTATAAAATTTTGTCCGTTACATTTAAAATTTAAAAAACTAGCCGTTGGGGTAGTTGTTTGTTCACCCTTTTGCTCTATTTAAACCCTCCAAAACCTCACTTTTCACCCACAAAAACACTCCTTCAAGCACACACCACTTTGACATTGAAAATGAACATGTCTGGAAAGCTTCGAATCCAATATGGCATGGCCGTCCTTTATGTCATGTTCATGAATCTTGTCGTAAACGTACTATACTCGTCGTGCACTCAAATGGAAGAATATTTTGGAAGTGTCCCTCACATGGATTCTCACATTGGGGTGATCTTGAAGATGATACCACAAGTGTTCAAGAAGAAGGGAAAGCTCAAGTGCATGGAGGTGAAAGTAGTCACACAAGGGGTGGATTTGAAACAATGAACTCAAGTGGAAGCAATCACAGAAGGGGTGGATTTGAAGCAATGAACTCAAGTGTATTTGTATTGCTTGTGGCTTTGAATTTACTGTTGTTGACTTTGTATCTCATTGTGCTAATTGTGCAATCTATCAAGTAGTAGAATCATGTAATGTAATAAGTAGTACTTACATTCAATGCAAATTGTTCAAGTGAAATAGCATATCCACTCCACAAATGTCAACTACAAGTCTGGAATACTAAATCAAAGTGCTTAAATGCTGCTTCCAAAAGACCAAAAGCTTACAAATCCAGAACACACAACAACAAAATATCAACCCTAATATCATTGACAATAATAGTAGATGTGGTAGTAGTAGCAAAACAAGACAGAAGGAAGTGCAGAACATAAACAATCAGAGTAGCCAATCAGGATATTCCATAGGTTGGGATGATTGGGCCTGACTTGCAGCATTCCTCTCCCTCCCATGACCCCTTCCTCTTCCTCTTGCTCTCCCTCTTCCCTTGCCACTTCCTCTTACAGCTGACCTTCCTCCACGAGTTGTAGTTCCTGTAGCAGCCCTTCCTCTTCCTCCTCTTGCAGCAGTCCTTCTTCCTCCAATATTTGATGACTCAGGTACATCCATTGGAGTCTGTCCAATGCGAAAAATCCATAGTCATCCCCAAAACTCCACATATCAGACAAAATCCATGCATACTCCACATATCAGACAAATTCAGTCTTAAAAGTATAGCAAAACTTACATTGTTTATAGGTGAGAAACAGGCCTGGCAGACTCAAATTCAGGCACTTCTTCATTAGCTCTCAGTCTCTCCTACAAAATTATTAAAAAAATACAGAGTTAGTATAAACAAAGTAAGGGAACAAACATAGAAAAATTTGTAGGTAAGTTAACTCACAGTTTCTCGAAATTTTCTATATGTATGACCTGTCTGTAAACAAGCTGAACATCTCTTTGCCTTTCTCCTCTTATTAACTGGGGTTTTTGCTCTTTTGGATCCATTTCTATTCTCTGAAGGATGTTTAATCCTTTTAGTAGGTGGCCTTCCAGGTTCCCTTTTAACATAAGGTGGCAAGCATTCTTCCTTAGTTAGATCTTGTGGCCAAAAAGGAACATCTGGAACTGGTTCTATCCCCATGTCATAAGCTCTGTGGTAGGCAGCTTTGGTATGATTGTCAGAGATGTACTCTTCAGTGGGAAGCCTCATATAAGTGAACACACAGCAGGCGTGTCTACATGGGAATCCTGAGATATCCCATCTCCTACAATCACAAGTCCATTTATCCAAGTTGACTACAAACTTGTAATTGAAGTCCTGGACCTCAAACTTCATTCCATTCTGTGTAACAACCCTACATCTTGCACTTTGCTGATGTTGCTCATTCAATTTATCTAACATCCTAGGCATCAACAGAGAACAACATCTTCTCTCCTTCTGCCTCCTTACATCCAATCTCCTCATGATTTGATGCCTCAAACCCTCCATTATATTCAACACTGAGTATCCTCTAATCCCCTCAATCCATGAATTAAATGACTCAGATAAATTGTTTGTGACATGATCTATCTTAACCCTACAATCAAAGGCATGCCTAGCCCAAAACCCTCTAGGTATGTTGTCTAGATATTGAAATGCTGCAGGGCTGGAGTCTTTAATCTTTGACATAGCCTTCACATAAACAATGAAAGTGTATAGGATGTGTAAGCATATACTGAAACTACTATATATAAGCATGGAATGAAATCACATATACATGAAAGGTATAATTTACCTTGTTGAAGCCATAAAAGTGTAAGCTGAAGCTGCTTGCCAATACAATCTTCTAAGTTCCAATCCAGACCACTTCAATTTGAAGTTGTCATAAATGTGTTTGGCACATTTCCTATTGACAACAGTTGGTGCCAGCTCCTCTATGGCAGAAACTAATCCCTGCAAAGATAGACATAATCAGTAGCAAGTATATGAAGTAATAGACATAATCACTAGCAAGTATATGACATTACTTCAACAAAAATAACCTATAAACTTACTTTCTGCCTATCAGCCATGAAGTGCCATGGATTATCCTCATTCCATGGGCCAACAAACTTCTCTAGACATTGTAGAAAGAAACCCCATGATTCTTTGTTCTCTGTTTCCACTATGGCATATGCAATTGGGAAAATTCCCATGTCTGCATCAGTCCCAACTGCAGATTATAGCACTCCTCCAAACTTACCTCTGAGATGGCATCCATCAAAGAACATAAATGGTGCACAACCATTTAAAAAGCCCATCTTCAGTCCCTCCAAGCCAATAAAGAATCTCTGAAACACTGGTGTTCTTTCAATCGCCTCACCAGTGACCTCATCAAACTCTTCTTCATCTCTTATATTCTCCTCAGTCTGTAACTCCACAACACTACCTGGATTTGTATTGAGCACAACCTGTCTGTACTTTGGAAGCTTTCTAAATCCATCTTCTTGATCTCCACCAAGTATTTGAAGAGCCTTCTCCCTAGCCCTGTACATCCTCATGTAAGGCACATTTAATCCCAATGTTGATTGTGCCCACTCCCACATATTCTTGGCAGTCTTTCCAGGATTGTCATTCAACTCTTTCAACATCTTGGAGGCTAGGAAATTGTAATCTGCCTCATGGAAGTCTGTCTTCCTTACACACCTATGACCACCATGATATGTCCTAATCATAAAAGTTTTCTTATCTTCAAGTGCTTTGGCATATATTCTCCAATTACAGCCTCTACCCTTGCAATAGGCAGTATACACACTCCTAGTGTTCTTGTCTTTCTTCAACTCGAAACCTACCCTTAAGGTATATTCTTTCACTCTCCTTCTCAACTCTTCAACACTCCCAAATGTATCACCAACTTTGAACTCTGTGTCCACACCCTCATTATTAACCTGGAATTCATCACCAATCCATTCCTTGTCATTGTATTCATCTTCCACATTAGACTCATAATTTGGATCCACTGCCTCATCATCATTGTCAGCCTCATACTCCTCAGGCTCCCTCTCATCAAACTGGCCTCTCTCCCTAGGTTCGCTCTCACCACTCCCAGCTCCCTCATTATTCTCCTCACTCCCATCTCCCTCAATGTTATTATCTCTGTCACTTCCCTCATCATCATCCCTAGTAGGCTCAACTTTGTTAAATCCTATGGCCTCATCCTCACAGGCATACATATATGTAGATGGAGGCTCATCATCAAGACAGTCAAATGGATCACCAGTCTCCTCAGCCTCACTTTCCACCCAATCTTCTACTACTCCACCCCCTTATTTGTAGTTCTATCTCCCTGATCCATCTCCTCTGCTCCCTCATTACAATCCTCTACTACTGTCTCCTCCCCAACCACAGTGTTATCCCCTGCCATTTCTTCCTCCATGTGTGCAGTTTCATGCAGTGATGATGAAGTAGGATGATTACAGGTTGGAGATGCATTTCGGAAGTTAGAGCCAAACCAATCGTGCATAAGATCCTCAAATTTGTTCTTGTCAACACTAGATGGGGTTGGCATGTTTCTTATGGGGCTTTCAATTAAAACAGGAATGTATGGTTCTGTAGGAGTGGATGGTTCAATTGTTTCTTGTGTTTCACACACGGGAGGATCAGTGGTTTGATCAAGTGGAGGCTCAATGGTTTTATCAAATGGAGTATCAGTGGTTTGATCAAGTGGAGGCTCAGTGGTTTTATCAAATGGAGTATCAGTGGTTTGATCTTTTGGATGCTCAGAGGTTTGATCAAGTGTTTCTAGATCTTGCTGAACTGTATCTAACACATCATCCTCCTGAGTTAAATCAACAAAGATGGGAGTAGTGTTTCTGGCTCTTTTATTTGGTGGAGGCTCTTTACATCTCTTTTTCCTGTAATCCCTTGTTCTAGCAGGGGGTGGATTAGTTTCAATGTCAGTGACAGTGGGAGGAATATATTCCGCATCATCTTCCTCCTTATTAAAACTGACCCACTGCACACACTGTTTTTGTCAATAGGTTTCCCTATAGGATCCAGAATTAACAAGGGCATAACATCTACACACTCATCCACATACACCTCAGCCTCCTCTAAAGACATATTCTCATCAAACATCTCCTTCACACACACATCATCATAAATATGCTTCCTATGACAACCAACCTCAACATGTCTATTAAACTAGACTCAGCACTGACGTTTTCTCGTATAGCATAACGAATTTCACGAAGCAAAGTAGAGTATTTCCACCTGTTGGGGTTGACATTGACAATAGTCTCACTGTCATTCCCCACATGGACCCTTACCATAAACCTCACCATACTCTGCAATAAACATACAAATCATATCACAACAAACTACAAAAAAAAATATTCCTAAACAAAACACATACAGACTCCTAGGGTTTCACCAGAATTGTACGTAATGCATATATAACAAAAACTGCGACCAAAATCATTAACAATGAACACCAAAATTCAAGTTTAGCAGTAGAAATAGTACCTTTTTGCACAGTGGATGATGTTTTCCCAAATCGCAAAAATACAGTCACCGGAACTCCTCCAGTAAGCGAAATTCCAAACAATCCGGACACGGCGCTTTAAACCATTCATAAATGGCGTCATTCTGGTTAATTTTGAGGGAAGACGATGGAGGGAAAGAAAATGGCGGTACAGAGAAGAAGGATGATGACAGTGTTTTTTACACTATCATTCGGGTCTTTTTCACCAATTTAGCTATCCTCTTGCATGCATTTTAGTGCATTCTGTTAGAATAGTGTCACATTTCCATTTTCTTTGATATTTTCAGGTTTTAGGTGAAAATCGCACTTTTGAATGTAAATCATGGCGAAACATTGAAGTTTTGGTGCAACAAGATCACCCGTGGTGTGTCAAGTAGTACCGGGACGTTTTTCCAGGCCAAAAGACCACGTTTCGGAGCTCAAAATCGAAGACTTGGAGGAAGAAAAGGCACGGGCAACTCTCTGCCCATGTCCGGCGGTCCGCCTGGTGGGAGCTGCCGACAGACAACTATATATATTTGTAAAATTGCGAATTTTCATATCCTAGATCATAATTTTGCAGACTTAAACCCTATAGCTTGTTCTGGGTATTTTTTCTCTTAGAACTACATTATCTTAGCAATTTGGAGAACCAAGATAGAGATTCGGACATCTTTTGATATCACCTTGCTAGAAACTTGTGAGTTTAGCCATTCACCGGAGATTGACAACCCTCGGTGGTAACTTTGTATCTCACCTTTTTCATACTCTATCTTTTCAATTCAATGATGTTTTCATATATGATTGCTTGTGTTGATTTAGATTTTGATATGAGTAGCTAAGTTTCTAGTTGGTGATAGTATGTAAATTCGTAGCTAGGGTTCATATTGTGCATGATTGATTTACTGAGTATTTTACTTGTTTAATTATCTTAATTCGATTCTTTGATCCGACTAAGCCAATATCTTCGTATGAAAGTGTTAGAAACACTAGGACAATTCAAGATCATCGATTCAATAATTATAATTATCAAGTACTGCTTGAACTAAGACTGACAACCTTAGCCAAGTATTAGTATAGATAGGAAGCTTTCAAAATACACGTCTACATATCTGTTTTTGGTGTTTGTTAATTCGAATTACTTTTAAAGCAGTACGAGTTGCCCTTTCATGCATAATTAGAACCCGATGCTTAGAATGAGCATACTATCACCAGCTCTCATCATATATTGTTAAGTCAAGCATTGTTAGATTTGTTTATGAATTTATATATACTTATTTAGTTAAAGCTAGTTAAGTCCCTAGAGATCGACACTCGAGGTCATCTTACCTCTGCACTACGTGTTTTGTGTAGTTGTGAGTTGCCCTTTGGCTTTCAAACAAATTTATTTGATTGTTCGAGTCTGACAATCTCCTTCATCAAATTGGCGCCGTTGCCGGGGACTTTTACTCCTTTTTACTCTTTAGCTTATTTGTATTTTCAACATTCAACTCCTAGAATAAGCTCTAAGGTTTACTCTTAGCAA
Source organism: Plantago ovata (assembly GCA_028274465.1). Classification (NCBI taxonomy): domain Eukaryota; kingdom Viridiplantae; phylum Streptophyta; class Magnoliopsida; order Lamiales; family Plantaginaceae; genus Plantago; species Plantago ovata. The sequence continues at coordinate 115,212,468 of CM051455.1, read as the reverse complement.
CTTCACTTTCTTACCTCATTTCTTTCCCCCTATCTTTTTCAACAAATTTATCTAATCTGCTCTTGGTTACCTAGCGTGCTTGCGCTCTTTGTATATATTATTAGATTAGAAGATTTTTCCTTGCAAGTTTTTTGTTATTCTTTTGTGGATTCTGCTCCTTGGTTTCTTGTTTCCTCATGTGCAGAAACTAGCTCCTTGTATGGATGAGTATACGAGATTCTTTGACAAGGTATGTGCAACCTCGAGGGCCTTGCATAACATTGGATGAAGATTTCAAGGATTATGACTTTGATCCTTCGTACTACTCCGTTGTTCCCACATTTTCGAGTGGTGATGGTCCAAGAGAGTTCTTAGACACGTTCAAGGAAGGTGTGTTGAGGATACATCGTGAGAATGTGGAGGGGGTTATTTTATCACATGAGCAGCTTTGTATAAGAGGATTTATGGGAGCCTTGAGAGGGAGAGCTCGAGAATGGCTTAAAATCCCGCCGGCAAGATCATTGCACACTTGGGGTGAAATAACCAACAAGTTTATGGAATATTGGGATTGGGACTCACCTCCCGATTCAAGGACATGGACGTCTCGCATCACTAGTTCGCCACCAGAAGTCGACATAGCCAATGTAGAGGAATGTGGTGAAGAATCTATTGATGAAGCCTCTTCAGTGCTTAGCTTGGATTCCATGTCTTTACTTGAGGATGTCAAGATTGTTGGTAAAGAAGAAGTCGTGGAGGAGGTGATGACTGAATCCATTGCTTCACCTGAGTCAGAAAGTGTTGTCTTGAGTTGTGTTGAGGTCGAGGAGCTACTCTCTGAAGATTTTGGTGTCTCTGAATCGACATGCTTAGCTTCTATTGCTATAGACACTCTTGATCTTGACTCCTATGTTCTGGTCCATGCACCCAAACAAACTTATTTGATTAATTGAGTCTGACAATCTCGTTCATCATTTACACAAACAAACTATTGAAGCATTAGAACCGTTCAAAAACTTGAAGAATTCGAAGACTGAATACTAGAAGATTTCTGAAGATGGTATCTACAAAGGCACATGTTGATCAAAAAGTGGAAACTTCAGCAACAACTTGCATAAGTGAAAATTTAAACGACAGAGTAGGTTGTGCTTGCTGAAACTGAGACTGACCACTTGCTGAAAACATATGTGACCTCCTTGCTGAAAGTACTTGCATTTGCGCCACTCTCAGATACCACTATAAAAGTGTTTGTGTGACTTACTTACTGCATTTAGTTTTCAGCAAAGCATATCTATTTGTACACTGTCAATCTGTTCACTTGCTGAAACTATCACTTACTGACAAAGCACTTATTGTACAAAGACTTCCGCTCCCTGATTTTAAGTATCAGCAAAACTCGTTACTGAAAAGTAACTAGTGCTTGTTGAGAAAGTTAAGTATAAGCAAACTCATTACTGAAAAGTAATAAGTCCTTGCTGAGAAAGTTTTAAACGACGAAAGTTTGAAAAGACTATTCACCCCCCCTCTAGTCTTTTCTTGTTGTTTAAAGGGACCAACACTTTTCCTACAGAACGAAACGGGCTCTTAGCTTCATAGTTTAACCGATGGATGGGCATGTGTATCATGGGAAAAAAATAAAAAAAAAAAAAAAAAAAGACCACAACATGTACGTGCAAAAATGGAAGTTTAATAATAACCTAGCTACTGCTTTGTTTGAATAGGTTTGGGGAGGGGGTTATGCTGTCATTATGACTTGTTTTTCGATTTTGAGTGTTGTGAGTTTGTTTTCCTTTTTCGTAAAGTTTGTGCTCCAACCTATTCTTTCAAATAGGTTTGGGGAGGTCGTTTGTGAGTCATTGTAATTTCTTTTTTGTTGTGCTACTGCTGGCTATATATACAAAAAAATAAAAATAAAAAAGAAGGAAAAAAATCGATAAAAAGAAAGAAGAAAAAAAATTCCAGGAAAAAGAAAAAATCTGGAAAAGAAAAAAAGAAAAAAAAGAGAAGACCCCAAAAAAAGCAAAGAAGGGTCCAAAGAAAGCCAAAAAACAGTTTAGCAAAGTGTTTGTCTCGTTTTTCAATTTCATGTAATGTTCATAATCGAGTTGTAAAGTGTGTCTTTTGTTTGTTTGAGTGTCATCTGTTCTAGACCACCCTCGTCCTGCTATTCAGGAAGTGGTGATAGTTTATGACTTTGCTTGAGAGATGGGTAGAATAGGGGAGTGTGAACTTTTAGGGAACCCTCCTTCGTTTGATAAGAGCCAGTATTGGTTCGACCTCTTTGAGGAAAAGTCTTAACTTGGTGAACAGTAGTAAGTCCTCAGTTTCATAGACACGGGACAACCATTCGTATTTTAACATGTTTCATTACGTCGTCACTGACTAGGTCCAGGTAGAGAATGTTACGAGAGACTATCTTGTTTAACATAGTGCATATGTGAATGTGTATGAGTCAATCGAGGCATTCTTCAACCAATATCCATGTTATGATTTGTATGGTCATTGTTCATAAGTTTTTGATAGACTCAATAGATTAGTTCATTTCATTTGGCCGAGACTCCATTTTGTGTGTTGCGTTGGTTTTTTGCATTAGAATCTAGCTTAGTTGCTTGAGGACAAGCAAAGGTTCGGTTTGGGGAGTTTGATGAACGTGTATTTTACACTTTCATTCGAGTCTTTTTCACCAATTTAGCTATCCTCTAGGTTAATTTAGCTTATATTTTAGTGCATTTTATTAGAATAGTGTCACGTTTCCCTTTTCTTTGCATTTTTTAGATTTTACGTTAAAAACGTATTTTTATGGGCAATATTGATGAAGAGGATGAAGTTTTGGTATTTCGAGGACATTCGTGGTGTATCTAGAAGGTTCCGGATGAGATTTGAGGCCTAGGGGACGAGTTTCAAGGCTTAAAGGTCACTAGAAGGAAAAATCCGAGTCCGAAAAGGAAAAGAAGACCAAAAATCTCGCTCTCTCCAGTCTGGATGTCCCAGGCGAACCACCTGGGACGTGGGGCGATTCGCCCCACACCAGGCGACTCGCCCGGGGAGTTTCCGCAGCTATATATATCTTTGCCTATTTTTCTACGTTTTTGAGACCTTTTCACCTTATTTTGAGAGACAAATTCTCCAGAGCCTGTTCTGGGAATTATTAGCATAGAAGAGTCTTTTTCTTATTGATTTGGAAGCGTTAGCATAGAGATTGGACATCTTTGATTTTCGATTCTTGCTTGTGAGTTAGCAATTCATCGGAGATTGACAACCTTCGTTGGTAACTTGTATCTCACGATTTTTCTGCTTTTATTTATTTCATTCAACATGTTTTCGTTCAATCTTGCTTTGATTCTTGTTGAATGAAATAAATAAAAGCAGAAAAATCGTGAGATACAAGTTACCAACGAAGGTTGTCAATCTCCGATGAATTGCTAACTCACAAGCGAGAATCGAGAATCAAAGATGACCAATTTCTATGCTTAAGCTTCCAAATCAATAAGAAAAAGAGTCTTCTATGCTAATAATTCCCAGAACAGGCTCTGTAGAATTTGTCTCTCAAAATAAGGTGAAAAGGTATGAAAAACGACTAAACAGGCGAAACATATAAATAGGCTACGATAAGCACGGGGCGAACCGCCCCCCGTCCCGGGCGAACCGCCCGGGACCTCCAGTCGGTGATTAGCGAGTTTTTGGACTTGGTTTCCTTTTCAGACTCGGATTTTGCCTTCTAGTGACCTTTAAGCCTTGAAACTCGTCCCCTAGGCCTCAAATCTCATCCGGAACCTTCTAGATACACCACGAATGTCCTCGAAACACCAAAACTTCGTCCTCTTCATCAATATTGCCCATAAAAATACCTTTTTCACCTAAAACCTGAAATATGCAAAGAAAAGGGAAATGTGACACTATTCTAATAAAATGCACTAAAATATAAGCTAAATTAACCTAGAGGATAGCTAAATTGGTGAAAAAGACTCGAATGAAAGTGTAAAATACACGTTTATCAAACTCCCCAAACCGAACCTTTGCTTGTCCTCAAGCAACTAAGCTAGACTCTAATGCAAAAAAACCAATGCAACACACAAAATGGAGTCTCATGCCAAATGAAATGAACTAATCTATTGAGTCTATCAAAAACTTATGAACAATGACCATACAAATCATAACATGGATATTGGTTGAAGAATGCCTCGATTGACTCATACACATTCACATATGCACTATGTTAAACAAGATAGTCTCTCGTAACATTCTCTACCTGGACCTAGTTAGTGACGACGTAATGAAACATGTTAAAATACGAATGGTTGTCCCGTGCCTATGAAACTGAGGACTTACTACTGTTCACCAAGTTAAGACTTTCCCTCAAAGAGGTCGAACCAATACTGGCTCTCATCAAACGAAGGAGAGTTCCCTAAAAGATCACACTCCCCTATTCTACCCATCTCTCAAGCAAAGTCATAAACTAATCACCACTTCCTGAATGGCAGGACGAGGGTGGTCTAGAACAGATGACACTCAAACAAACAAAAGACACACTTTACAACTCGATTACGAACATTACAAGAATTGAAAAACGAGACAAACACTTTGCTAAACTGCTTTTTGGCTTTGTTTGGACCCTTCTATGCTTTTCTGGGGTCTTTTCTTTTTCTTTTTCTGGATTTTTTTCTTTTTCCTTTTTTTCCGATTTTTTTCTTTCTTTTTTCCTCTCTCTTTTTTTTTATATAGCCAGCAGTAGCACAACGAAAAAGAAATTACAATGACTCACAAACGACCTCCCCAAACCTATTCGAAAAAATAGGTTGGAGCACAAACTTTACGAAAAAGGAAAACAAACTCACAACACTCAGAATCGAAAAACAAGTCATAATGACAGCATAACCCCCTCCCCAAACCTATTCGTTAGAATAGGTTTCAAACAAAGGATCACACAATCTCACACTACCTCCTTCCTAGGCATTTAGCAATCTCAAAGCAAGGTGATGACTTGTTGCCTCTTAGGTACATAATTACACGGGAAAACAACCACAAGACTCTAACATGCATCATCTTATTATAAAGGCCTTCGTGAACCTGATGAACCGGAATTTGTCAGGTTCTAATTAATCAAATAAATTTGTATTTAGCCAAAGGCAATTCACAACTACAACGAAAATCGTAGTGTAGCAGTAAAATAACCTCGAGTGTCGATCTCTAAGGACTATAACTAGCTTTATTTAATCTAACTTAAAATATAAAATCAACAAACTACTTAGCACATGTTTTTCTTATCAGATAATGGAAGTTAGTGATAGTATGATCATTCAAAGCATAGCAGGTTAATAATCATGCATGAAGTACCCGATCGTTTTGCATAGAGATCTTTTGATCAATAAATTGTCCAATTGTGTTCCGTTATTATTCAACACTACGAAGATAGAGGTTTTAGATAGATCAAAGAAATAAAGCAATAACACAAAGTCTGATTCGCTTTACCGCCATCAACATAATTATTAACCCTTCGCTAAGAAGTCACATACTATCACCAACGATAAATTTAGCTACACATAGATGGCATGCAATCAACAGAAATCATAGCAAGATTGAATGAAAACATGTTGAAAGATAAATAAATATGAATAGAAAAACTGTAAGATACAATGTTACCGAAGGTTGTCAATCTCCGAAGAATCCCGATCTTACAAGCTCCAAAACGATAAGAAAAAGTGCCTCCTATGCTAAGAATCCCCAGAACATGCTCTGGAGAATTCCTACCTAAAACTAATGAGAAAGGTGAGAGAAAAGGTCTGAGAAAGTATGAAAAACGGAGAAAACTGAGCAACTATATATAGGTATTCGGCAGGTGTGGGGCGAGTCGCCCCACACACCGGGCGAATCGCCTGGTGTGGGGCGAATCGCCCCACGTCCGGGGCGAATCGCCCCACGTCCGGGGCGAATCGCCCGGGAGGTGCTGTCGGCAATTGACGCGTTTTTGGATTTCTTTTCCTTTTCGGACTCGGTTTTTGCCTTCTAGTGACCTTTTAGCCTTCAGACTCGACCCCTAGACTTCAAATCCTATCCGGAATCTTCTAGATACTCCAAAAATGCCTCCGGAACACCAATTCCTCGTCCACTTCAATATAATTGCTCGAAAACCTCGTTTTTCACCCAAAACCTGTAAAATACAAACTAAAGGGAAACGTGACACTATTCTAATAAAATGCACTAAAATATAGCTAAATTAACATAGAGGATAGCTAAATTGGTGAAAAAAGACTCGAATGAAAGTGTAAATACACGTTCATCAGAACCGCAGCAGAGAAAACACCACTAAGTGATGTCAAGACTACCAAGCTTAACTAAGTGCATATATAAATGTGACAAGCCAAGCGAGAAAAACCTCAAACAAATTCATAGAGATGAAACGCATGGTCAAAGGTCATAACTAGTTAATCTACCCAATAAAAAAGTTCAAAAAATTTGGCAATAAACTCCACAGAAAACATGCAAAACTATACTAGGATGAATATAGTGTATGGAACTAAATACTACGAAAGCGGTAAACGTGCGAATGCAAACAAAGGGTTTCACGAGTTTATCATAAGCAAAACAAGTATAGAGATAGCCAGCGATAACCCCTCCCCCCAAAACCTGAACGTCGTCGCTCGTCCCGAACGTCAAAAGTGGATTTAAGGTGAGAGCTAACTTGTACATGTAACCTATAGGACTCAAGGAAACTTGTGAGAAACCAAAACGGGCGATAAAAGATCAATAATTTAGCATAATAGGAGAAAATTGGATTTTCGAACAAAAATCCGGAACTTCGGGTTTCTGGATACCCGGGGCGAACCGCCCCAGGCGAGGGGCGATTCGCCTGGGGCGTCCAGAACGTCCCAGGAAGCCTAGACTTGCCAAGCGAATCGCCCCACGTGGGGGGCGGTTCGCCTGGCATCTCCAGACTCCTGGAGACGCTTTTTTCCTCCCAAAACGCAAAATTATCATCTTAAAACCTATTGTATCACCAAAAACATACAAAAACATAAAATAAAACACAATGCCATGCTCAAAATAAATATGCATGCAATACAAAAAGCAATAAAACTCCGGGTTGCCTCCCGGACAACGCCATTATTTATAAAGTCTCTGACTCAACTTCTTCTTGCTCTCTTATTCTTGAGGGTACTAGACTTCCCCTTCATTGATCTCTTCCTCATACCTAGTACCTGAGAATGAGAATGTACATATACAGCAAGACCAAAGTAGTTAATAGAATGAGAAGCATTGAAGTGTGGACTAGGATCAGATATGGCTCGCAACACATGTTGCTTGCCATCCACCTCAATGGTGCAAGTTCTTCGATAGATGTCGATTACGGAGTGTAGCTTAGTCAAGAACGTTCGCCCCAAGAGAAAAACTTCACCCATCCCTGGAGCAGACGCCGACATCACAACAAAGTTGGTGTATACAGAAGCTTCAACAATCTTAACCAATACGTTCTTCACAATGCCCTCGGGTCGTACAAAGGATCCGTCCGCAAGTTGCACAATAGCCTTATGCTCCGAAAGCGCTCCTAGGCCACTCTTCTCAAATACATTCATAGGGAGCACATTAGAGTAAGATCCCGTATCTAGTGTAGCACGAACATCTTCAAGTTCACCAATCCCAAACTTAACATCGAAACTATCAGAAATTGGCTCGGGATCCGCTTGTTCCTCATCACTCACATCAAAACCAAGGTCCTTCTCTTCTTCCTTGGCTAGTGGAGGCTCACCATCCTTGCAACACTCACATTTAGCAGCTTTCTTGATAGTGATCTCAACAGGAAGATCACCCACCAAAGTAATAGACATCGATTTTTCAGTGTTGCTAGGCAACTTCCCTTGCTCCCTACTTGCTCCACGTTCAATCAACTCTTGCATCTTTTGATGAGCAAGCCTAGTGCTTGCCTCCAACTGATCAAGTCTCGCCCTTGTCTTCACCGAATCTTTTTCATAACGCTTAAGAAAACCTTGGGTGGAATCGACCAATTTCTGTAATTTATCAAAGAGAGTAGCAGACTTGGATTGAGATGCTTCAACAGGATTTCCACAGTGGTCGTTTCCGTAGTTGTGATTACTACGGTCTACCCAGTAAACACTATCATTGGACAAATCAGACCTGCACATATGAGCCCCATGCCCGTAGTTCTTGCATACCCGGCAAACTTCATTAGAGAGAGTTGTTCCAGCTGAGCTCTTGAGAACTTGCTTCATCTCATTGGCGAAGCACTCAAATCGATCCCCACTCACTCCATGCATTGGGATCTCCTTGTTTGGTGGAGCCTCAGGTCCACGCCTCCTAACCATTGCTCTTGGATCCTTGAACTGAGATCCCTTAGCAAGCCTTTCGAAACACGCCCACACATCCTCGGCGGTCTCTGATAGTGTATATGTCCTAGAGACAGTCCTTATTAAGGGCATGCAACCCTTATAGAGGGCATATATGTACTATTGCACAGGTCAACGTAATATAATATATGTTTGTTGTTTGACTATTGAGTATCGCTTTCATATTTATATTACACCAGGCATGCAGCATGTCATATCTCTATTTCTGTCTGTATTGATATTAAACATGTCCCCTCGGATAGATGACCGATCACACAGATAGTGGGAGCTATGTGAGTTATCATCTATCCCAAACTCTCCCTAGTCGAGGTTCAACTCGGGTGTAGGGGTCTGAATGAACCAGCTGAGACTAGTATGCGTGGAGGTTATACTTGTTGGAGCAAGTGTGAGCCGATCCCACGACCACGGAACGGATTGTTGGACAATCAAGAAACGTTCCCATAACTGCGCATAGTTGTCCGAAGGATGATTACCGAACAATGGAAGTACCCACCAGACACTCCCATCGATGTATACTCTACACCGAAGTGTCTATGGGAACCGGTAAGTTGTCAAAGTGATGCCAGTCGTCCTTTGGACTTACAAGACTTTATCATCACATTTGTTGCCCCATATCCTTGGTGGACCCGTCGATGTCAGCTCTGAATAAGCAGTTGACCTAAGACACGATCCAGGATTATGGCTACATACAAATGGGGATGATAAGTGTTTCTGTGAAGGATTCATCTCTCATGTGTAGCACAGGAGAGTACTGCTCATAGTCGTTCATAGTTGTGATTGGTAAAACCGCTGGCCAACGTATCAATATTATTATGATGGTCATAATAGATATTGGATTCAACATGCAACTCACTGAAGACGCTCGTGGATGTATTATTGGGATAGACACTTCATCGATCCTAGATGCATTCGAGTCAGTCAGATGAAGGGACGTTACCATCGTCGCGTTGAGCGCAACGGACTTCGCAACGAAATGGTTTGCTTTGAGAAACCTCTCAAATGTCCTCATGTATTAATATTGCAAATGGAACCGTCTAGGAATTCCATTTTGCCTAGTCTAGGACTTGATTAATACAATGAGGCCCTATGGGTCACACTATGTGGTGATTCAGCTTATCCGAATATCCTTGAAGATGGAATCGCAATTAATTTGGAATTAATTGTGAATTAATTGTGATTGATGGATTATAATTGATTTGGAATTAATTATAATATTTTGTGGCTCTGATTTGGAATTATTAATTGAATTGGCTGATTAATTGTATTTTATATAAATACAATTAAAGATTATATTTTAGAAATATAATAGAGGTTTGATTTGAAAGGATATGTTAATTTAGAATTAACATATGCACATGGGCAAAATCTACTTGGAGTTTGAATTGCCTTAGAACTATAAGTGGATCCCAAAATCGGGACCCACCTATCTCCCTTGGGACACGCGCGCGCGCGAGATGGAGTAGGGGAAGGAGTTCGACTCCTTCCTCTATTAGAAGTCCAAGGGATAAGTTAGATTTTCCTGATTGAGTTTTAATTTGATTGGGAATGAATCTAGACTTGAAATTGCTTATGCTTTAGGCTTCTATTGACTACTATATATAGTAGACTATTAGAGAGCTTTTGACATAGACTTTCATAGATTTATTCTACCAGTTTTCTTAGAGAAAATAAAAAGCTCTCCCCTACCACACCATAGCCCACGCGCGCGCCACCCTCACCGGAGGAAACCGCCGCCCCATCTTCTTGGCCACACCAAGAATATCCTAGCATTCTTTCCGATAGGCTGTTCATCCGTGGATACCAAGGTTGAGGTTCTAGGAGCTGGAAACTAACTTTTATTGTCTTGCAGATAATCAAAGTATTGCAGATATCTTCGACTTCGACGAAGGAGAAGATTCACCGGATTATTACGAAGACTTGGAAGCTGTGGTTGCTTTTGGAGTATTGTAAGTCTTTTAATTGACGTTTTTAAATATATACGGCATATACATAATCAACTAACCTGCATTTTAAGAAAATTTTTGAAATTTCGCTGCGTACCCTAGAGGTAACTCTGACCATATTTCTTACAGTGGTATCAGAGCCAGGTTAATTGATTACGTATATATGTTGTATGATTTTGTAGTTTATGTGGATGCAATTGATTCTATGATTAATTCGATTTTCAAAGTTTTGTTTTTATATAAATTAAGAATTTATAGTTTTCAAAAAAAAAAAAAATTTATATATATATCGGACCGGCGGCCTGCGTGACGCAGGCGGTGGGTGCCTGCGTGCCGCAGGCGCCGTACCACAGGCACCCGGGTGCCTGCGTGCCGCAGGCGCCGAGCGCCCGCGGCCGAAGGCACGGTAGGGAACGGGACTTGGTCCCGTCCCGTATTTTAATATATATATATATTTTTTCCGGTTGGACCCAAAATCGAACTTTTGAAAATTTTGAGGATTGAATTTTATATTTGCAATATAAATATGATTTAATTGTAATTGTTTTTAACTAGAGGGGTTAAATTTAATTAGTATAAAGTTAAAGGGCTTATTTGTAATTTATCAATTTATTGTTTATTGCAAATTAGTCCTTCTACTTTTGAATTTTAGATTTAACACCTCCAAGGTTTCGAAAATCACAATTAAGTCCTTCGGGTTTTCGAAAATTGCTACCTGGTCAATAGAATTTTCAAATTTTTCAATCTAGTTCAAATTTTCAATTATTTCATAGAGATTATAAGTATGGGATTATAATTTTAATAATGAAGTTATGAAGTCATTTGGCATCCACATAGGCTACTACTTGTTTGTTTGCTCGATATGCTATTGTTTGACAATGCATGTTTAAATACCATGTATTTTTCTTTCCGTTCGACCGCTATGCATGCAAGGGTAGGCGGCGCCCTCTTATTTGTCGGACCGCATATTTTATGTATGGGTAGGCGGCGCCCATTATGTGCGTGACCGCGTTTAGAACTAGAATGGATAGGCGGCATCCATTACGTGTAGACCGCTCATGCATGATGGGTAGGCGGCGCCCTTATTTGTTTGTAGATGACTGATAACAACCCTCAAGCTACAAGCCCCAACCAATATAAGTGCAGAAATATGTATATGTATGTATTTCTGAGATGCTTTCCATGGGGTGCTTTAATTCTGAACTTTCATTGCGTTTTCCTGTATTGGCGACCTCGTCTTATAGACTCGCAGTGATCATCAGATTAGAGTAAGCCTATGGTTATAACTTAATGCATATTGTATCTACCGACCTCGATAGATACAATATGTAGAGCATCGGGTTAAATTAGATTTAACAACCAAGAGTTGCGTGATGCAATTGGATAGTCCTACCGGTCATATTATGCTATGCGACCAGCCCTCGTTGGAGTATAACATAGTATGGATTTCGATCTTGGCCACTACGGTAACTTGTTGGACATTACCCGTATGTTTGTTGTGGGGGCAAGCATATGTGAAAATAGTGGGAGCTAAATAGCTAAAGGACCTTGTTGTTTAATTATGTTGACTGTGTATTTAGAAATAATACTTCAATAGTTGATTTATTATTTTTGTTCTATACTATTTCTCCTAAGAAAAACGAAAAGGCGAGTATCTCGCTCCGTGCTGTCTTAGAGAAGTAAATTTGACCGGACCAAACTTCCTAGATTGGATCAGGAATATACGTTTGGTGCTGAGGTATGAAAAGATTGAGTACGTCTTGGACGAGGTCATTCCCGTGTGCCCCGAAAATCAGATTGCCAATCAAGTTGCTGATTTGGAATCAAGCCAACAAGGCAAAGTCTGATAAGCATCTTGAGGATGCTAGATCCGCACATTGTATTATGCTGGCGGCAATGAGCTGCAGAGGCAACATGAAAGCATGTTGCCGTATGAGATGCTGAAGCATCTTGAGTCGCTCTTTAAGATGGCAGGTAGAAGTGTTGAATTTGATTTGATCAAAGAGATACACAGATGCAAGCTCAATGAAGGAGGGAACATGTCTGAACATGTTCTCAAAATGATTGGTCTCTTTGAAAAGCTTTCCGATGCCGGTGTTAAGCTAGAGAACAAGATCATGGTGATCTTTGTCCTTCAATCATTGCCGAGTTCGTATTCGCAGTTCATCATTAACTACACGATGAATGCGAAGGACGTAACACTGCCCGAACTCCATAATCTGCTGAAGACATATGATCAAACTCTTCCTAAGAAGGAAAAGTCGATCATGTTTGTTGGGCAACCGTCTAACCCAAACCCGAGAAAGAAAGGTGCTAAGGGTAAGGGAAAGTCGGGAGACAAGGCTAACACTTCAAGTAATAAGCCTAAGCGTCTGAACCAGAAAAGGAAGTTCAAGAGAAGCGGAACGGTACGCACAGATGAATTTCCTTTCTGTAAGCAGAAAGGACATTGGAAGAAAGATTGCCCTAAGCTAAGGGCAGATCAAGCTAAGAAGCCACCGGCTTCTAGCTCAGGTATGTTTGTTATTGAAATGAACATGACTACTATTGACTCGCACATTTGTAATAATGTGCAGGAGCTCATTGAACACAGGCTAGTCAAGCAAACTTGCATATTGGGAACGACAATCTAGTTGAAGCCAAACGCGTTGGACGCTGCAAGATAGATTTACCTTCAGGACAATGTTTAGAAGTTGATAACGTTTATTTTGTTCCATCCATTGTCAGAAATATTATTTCCATTCCATTGTTGGACAATTTGGGTTTTTCCTTTGGATTCGCTAATAATACTTGTTATTTTTCATTAAATGACCAGTATTATGGAAAAGCACGCTTAGTGAATGGTTTATATATTTTGCATAGTAGTATACCTTTATTTCAAATACATAACAAACAACCGTCTTCAAGTAGGAAGAATAATCCATCTTATATATGGCATTGTCGGCTAGGCCATAACAATGAAACACAAATTCAAAGACTAAGGAAGTTGGACTACTTAGAACCATTTGATTTTGAATCATATGGTACATGCGAATCATGTGTTAAGGGTAAGATGACGAACAAACCTTTTGTTGGACAAGGTGTTCGTGCCACTCGCTGCTTAGAGCTCATACATACCGATGTATGTGGACCTTTTAAAGTCCATGCGCGTGGGGGTTATCCTTACTTCGTTACCTTTACTGACGATTTCTCAAGGTATGGATATATTTATCTTATGAAGAATAAATCCGAGACCTTTGGGAAATTCAAGGAGTTTAGGAATGAGGTCGAGAATGAATTGAACCTAAGGATAGTCACTCTTCGATCAGATCGAGGAGGTGAATACCTTAGTGAAGAATTTATCGACTACTTGAAGGAAAATGGAATTCAATCGCAATGGAATCCTCTTGGAACACCACAGTTAAATTGTGTGTCTGAGAGAAGGAATCGAACCCTGTTAGACATGGTGAGATCCATGATTGGATTCTCGACTCTTCCAAAATATCTATGGGGATATGCGCTACAAGCTGCAATCTACATTTTGAACCGTGTACCATCTAAATCAGTGGAGAAAACTCCTTATGAGTTATGGAAGGGAAAGAAGCCCTCACTGGGCTATCTTAGACCTTGGGGCTGTCGTGCGATAGTCAAACTGATGCTCACTGATAAGTTAGATGCCAAGGGTGTCAAAGTATATTTCATAGGCTATCCTCGTCAGACGAGAGGCTATGAATTCTATCATGCTGAAGATCACAAGGTGATAGTATCTAGAAACGTCAAGTTTTTAGAAGCAGAATACCTCGAAGAAGAGAGGTTAGATGACATGATAGAACTTGAAGAAATTCAAGACTTTGACACGCGCGAACATGAGTTCTCTAAATCTTCTGATTTGGACTCAAGTTCAGTGGGAGCTTTCGAAGCAGACAAGGGTAATGATATTACACTTGCTAGGCATGTCATAGTCAGTAGGAGTCCTGTGATTAGATCAACAGTTGAAACCACACCAATAGAACCCGTTGTCAACCAACCTGTTCAACAAGTTGCACAAGAGCAGCCTGCCGCAAGGGAACTGGGTCGCGGCGCGCGACCAGCTGCATCAGTGCCCACTGATAATGTTTGTGTTACACGAATCCAGAAAAGAAAAGCACCAGAACCAGTCGAGCTCCGTAGGTCGAAGAGGACCCTAAAAGGACCTCAGAAGCAAAGCCTTGTGATAGAAGACATCAGTGAACTTGATGTCGGCTTATCAGATCGGGAAGACCCCGAGACCTACAAAGAGGCAATAAATGATATTGACTCAGACAAATGGCATGAGGCCATGGAATTGGAAATGGACTCCATGTACCTGAACCAAGTTTGGAGCTTGGTAGACATGCCCCAAGGGGTTAGACCTATTGGGTGCAAATGCGTTTGTACCTTGCCGATGGCAAGGTACAAACGCATGATGATGTCGTTTTTCACCAATTAAATTTGTTTAATAGCCAAAGAACACTTATAACTACACAAACTAGAGTGCAATGGCAAGTTGTCCCCGAGTGTCGTTCTCTCGGGACCTAACGTGGCTTTGTTTGTGGTTTTTGCTAGTTATTTCAAACAACGTGTTCAAGTGTTTATCGAATTGTTTTCTTAGAACAAAGCAACGAGAAATCAGATTGTTGTAATCAAGTTTGGAAAACGGTTGGTGGTAGAAATCAAATACACATGCATGGGTTATGAATATGCTCACAAGTTCAGTGCGTAAAACCTTCGATCAAGTTTGCTAAGCAACTCGTCTAGGTAACTTTCAAGACACACATCATGAAAGGTCACTATCAATAATTTAGAGGTGCTTGTCACTAACACCATTTATCTAGCATGCTGCAAATCTCTAACATACAATCCTATAGCTTTCATTGACCAACGAGTTTGTCACTATACTCAATTCGAATATATTTTATAGGCAACTAAGAATCATATGAAGGAATTTGCAGCAAGATTGACTCACAACCTCATGTAAGCATAAACATAACCCATAGCATGCATATTCTACATTATACCACCAACACAAAGGATTTAGCTACTCAGATTCATCAACATAGACATCAAATCATATGAATTGTAAATAGAATACATCAAATCAAACTACTAGACAAGAGATAATGATACAATGTTACCACCAAGCTGTCACTAATCGGTGGGTATTGATGAAAACCTCTCCGTAGATGAAACAATGGATGCAATCCTATGCCAAAACCTTTAATCCAATCTAAAATACAATGTAATCTTAGTTTTCTCTGAGTTTTGGGGCTTAGGAGCTCTGCCAAAATGAATCCAATGTTCAAAAGTATGGAAAAAGTAACTGAAGATCAGATTTATGAAGGAAAATCCGAAAACGTAACCGCTGCCAAGCGGACCGCTTGGAGAGGCCAAGCGGAGCGCTTGGCAAGCGAAGCGCTTGGGCCCTCCAAGCGCTTCGCTTGGCTGCTGTGCCAAAACTACTGGAAAATGAAGCGGAACGCTTCACTATTCCAGGCGCTTAGCTTGGCTCCTGGGCAGATTTTTGTCTTCCAACTCAATCTTTTTGCCCTCGTACGGCCCTCGGGTGCCTTGGACTCATCCTTCTCAATGCTTATTGATGCTCAAGCACTCACGAACAAGCCGTGGAGATCAAGAAACTTCAACGGGGCCATTTTCTATCAAAAAAGCTCGTTTTTAGCTCCAAAAATGCCATTTCGTTCCTAAGTGCCTGAAAATGCAGAAAACAATAAACGTGACACTATTCTTCAAAACTAACCAAAAAACAAGGCTAAAAGATAGCAAAAGAAGGTAAAAAAGACAAGATGAACGCGTCAAAAATACGTTCATCAAACTCCCCAAACCAAACCTTTGCTTGTCCTCAAGCAACAAACTATCCTAAATGCAACACAAAAGAAGTCTCATGCCAAGTAAAATGAACTAATCTATTGAATATACCAAATGCTTATGAACAAAACCATATGAACATGACATGCAAGTAGGTTGAAGAATGCCTCGATTGCGAATATACACATTCTCATGTGCACCTTGTTAAGCAAAGGAGTCTCTCATAACATCTTCTACCTGGACCTGGTCAGTGACGACACAATGATGCATATTATCATACTACAATTGGCCCGTGCCTATGAAACCGAGGGCTTACTACTGTTCACCAAGCGAGACTTTTCCTCAAGAGAGGGCGAACCAATACTGGCTCTCATCAAACGAAGGAAGGTTCCCTAGAAAGATAACACTCCCCTATTCTACCCAAACTCTAAACGAATGAGTCTCCTTCAACCACTTCTTGAATAGCAAGACGAGGGTGGTCAAGAACAGGCCTTGGACAAAGACGACACGAAACGAAAGATAGAATTTACAACTCGATAACTCACAAGGACAAAGTATTTACATGACACTTGACACTACGAGACTGCTTTTGGCTTGCAACGACCCTTCTTTTGCTTTTAGGTCTTATTCTTTATTTTCTTTCTTTTTTTTTTTTTTTCTTTTCTCTTTTTTTTTTTTATATATTTCTTTTTCTTTTCTTCTTCTTTTCTTTTTCTCTTTCTTTTTTTTTTTATATAGGGGCAAGCAGCAGTACTAAGTGTCAAAAACACCTCCCCAAACCTATTCGAAAGAATAGGTTTGAGCACAAAGTCGAAAAAGAAAAAGGAAAGACTCTTTTACAAAGACACCTCCCCAAACCTATTCGAAAGAATAGGTTGGGACACAAAACAAAAAGAAAACTTTACAACGACTCAAAGACGAAAGACAAGTATAACAACGTAACCCCCTCCCCAAACCTATTCGATAGAATAGGTTTAATACAAGGAATCACACACCTCACACTACCTCCTTCCTAGGCATTTGGCAATCTCTAATCGAGGTGAAAAACTTGTCGCCTCTTACGTACATAGTTACACGGGTTACAACCATAGATTCTAACATGCATCATTTCATAAGGCCATCGTGAACCGCAGCAGAAGAAACACCACTCAAGGTGATGTCGAGACTACTAAGCTTAACTAGTGCACATGCGAATGTGACAAACCAAGCGAGACAAGCCTCAAACTACTTGCAAAGTGATGCAACATATGATCAATGGTCATAAACACTTAGTCTACTCAATAAAAAAGTTCAAAAGACTTGGCAATAAACTCCACACACAACAACGTGCAACAACTAATCTAGGGATGATATGCATGTAAAAACTAAAAAACACGACAAATCACAAGAACTTGAGCTGACAACAGGCATGTACGAAACCAAAAGAGCACATAGTACTGAAAATCCATTGACCCCTCCCCAAACCTAAACTTTTGCTCATCCTCGAGTAAAGAAAAGTTGACAAGAAAGGAAAAATTGGATTGAAAGTACACTTCCCTGATAAGGTTCGTGTCCAACTCCTATAGAAGAGTAGTACCTGAAAGGGGCTCAAGAAACAAGTGAAAACGGGTGCGCAAAGGTGATAAGAATGGAAAAAACGAGGAAAATCTGGGGTACAGGGTCCAGGCGGACCGCTTGGTAAGCGGAGCGCTTGGGAGGTTCCAAGCGCTCCGCTTGAATTTCCAGAAAGTTTTGTAACTTTCTGAAAATTCAAGTGGGCCGCTTGGCCCTTCCAAGCGCTTCGCTTGGCTCTGTTTCCAGATTTTCAACGTTTTTTCCTATCTTAAATCACCTAAGGCACCAAGACAAAAACTAGAGTATACTAATCACGACAAAAGGCACACAGGCCACAACTACAAACACAAAGAAAGCTAACTAAATGCAAAACACTTACCACCTCGGGTTGCCTCCCGAGAAGCGCCTTTGTTTACACGTCGTTGGCTCGACTCTTCAAGGCTCAGTTGGGGTTGAATTCATATTGGGTACTAGACTTCCCCCTCCAATTGCTTCTCAAAGCATCAATTCCCTGCACATCTTGACAAACATAAAGTGGACCAAAAAATCCTACAAGTTCGTTAGTATAAACATAAGCACATGAATTAACAATGGCTCGCAACGTGTGTTGCTTGCCATTTACCTCAAAGTGACATGTTCGGCGATACATGTCTATGACCATATGCACTTTTTCGATGAAGGCTCTACCCAAGAGAACCACATCTTTGAGCTTAGCAGAAGATGTAGGCATAACGATGAAATTAGTCTTCACCTCTACACCGGCAACCCTCACCGCCAAGTTCTCAATCACACCCAACGGCTTTTTCATGGACCCATCCACTAATTGCACCATGCATTTCATAGGTCTCAAGCCAGACAAACCCGACTCTTCATACACGTTCAAGGGTATAACATTCACACCCGCTCCCGTGTCTAGAGTTGCCACTATTCCGTCCTTCTTCCCCAAGCCGATTTCAACATCGAAGCTCTCTTGGATGGGCACTTCCACCATATCCACCATCTCATCCTCAGACGATGATTTTTGTTTCACCTCTTCAACTATCGCATCAGATTGTGCGACAACTTCCTCTTCCATAACCACCTTAGGAGTCTCGACCTCCTCACTCACCTTGCAAGTTTCAGTTATCTTGCAACTTGGCACCTCAACTCGTGCATTGTTTCTCACAACCGTGATCTCCACGGGCAAATCAGTCACCACGGTTATGGCCATAGCCTTCTCCGTGTTCCCGGGAAACTTCCCTTGCTCTCTACTAGCCCCCCGATCTATCAACTCTTGCAACTTCTTATGGAGGTTGCTACTACTAGCCTCAAGCTTCTCAAACCGCTGATTGTTAGTAGCTTCATTACGATAGTAATTCTCCATAAACTTATTCGTCTTCAATACAAGATCGTTGAGAGAAGAGACAAGAGGAGAAGGGAGCACCCCTCCACCTTACGGTCCCGAACTAGCAACCTGAGGTGGAGGTGTAGGATTAGAAGGTGGTGCTCCTTCATACCAGTTGTTCCCATAGCTGCGACGGCTTCGATCTTGATGTGGACCATAGGCATATTGGTCCGGGTTGTGGACATAACCACGGTTGCCTTGATTCTGGTACCCACCTCGTGGTCCTTGTCCCCCGCGGTATTGTGGCCTCATATTGCCATATCCTTGTCCGTAGTTCACATCTCCAACTACTTGCTCTCCCTCAGCAGCATACACTTCTTGACGGACATTGTTCGTGATATATTGCTCTCTAGCAAATTCAGAACGGCATAAATAGGCCGGGTGCCCATAGTTCTTGCACACACCACAAACTTCCGTAGAAGGAGAAGGAACGCTTTGCCTCAAAGCTTGCTTCACTTCATGGGCGAACCCATCGAAGGCATCTTGTTCTACCACTACCTTGGCCTCACCTCTTTGCTCCTATTGGAGCACACGAGCCCTCACATTCCGGTTTTGGGAATTTCGGTACATCATGTCCAGCTTCACTTGAGCTTGAGAAGGAAGCAACTCCCCCATATTACCTCCAAAAATACTATCCACTTGAGATTGAATCTCGGGATGTAAACCATTGTAAAAGAATTGGAGAAGCTGACCTTTATCATACCCGTGATAATGGGCATCGATGATGCAACCCCATGAATCGATCATAGGCCTCGTGGAAAGCCTCATCATACCTCTGCTCGAAGGAGCTAATTTGGCTCTTCATAGCCATCGTCTTGGAAACGGGGTAGTAACGCTCCGTGAACTTATCAAAACAAAGATCCCATGTTGTCAAAGAACCGGCCTCCAAAGTGTTAAGCCAAGCCTTTGCACGATCACCTAGCCCCATAGGAAAGACCTTCATACGGAGATCATCATCCGTAACACCAGCTCCTGGTCGCCCAAGATGGAGAACAAAATTCTCGAGCTCATTCAAGTACCCAATCACGTCCTCATTAGCCATCCCATAGAATTTGGGAAGTTGTTGAAACATATGATTCTTGATCTCCAAGTTCCTTGTGGCATCATTGAGGACAATTGCTGGTCCTCTAGCCCCAACCGTAGGCTTAGTAAGTGTACGTATAGGCCGCTCCGCCATTTCACCTTCCAAGAAAACAGATTCAAGAATTGGCTCCAAAAGATAAGAAGAAGACTTTTCCCGAATACCAGAAGTGGAAGCTCTAGATGCTACTTCTTCAAACTCGAGATTCAAATTCCTCCTTCTCCTTTGAAACAAACGATCGATCTCGTCTACAAAAGGTTCAATAATAGGTCTACCCGTTCGGGTTCTAGGCATGCACTCACCTGAAATGAAGAGTAGTGAGTTTCCAAGTTAAAAAGAAACAAAAGACAGAAATAAGGCAAAGAAGAGATGTTGGCTGAAAAAACCAAAACAAAAACACCAACCAAAGGAGTTAAGTCCCCGGCAGCGGCGCCAAATTGATGATGTCGTTTTTCACCAATTAAATTTGTTTAATAGCCAAAGAACACTTATCACTACACAAACTAGAGTGCAATGGCAAGTTTTCCCCGAGTGTCGTTCTCTCGGGACCTAACGTGGCTTTGTTTGTGGTTTTTGCTAGTTATTTCAGACAACGTGTTCAAGTGTTTATAGAATTGTTTTCTTAGAACAAAGCAACGAGAAATCAGATTGTTGTAATCAAGTTTGGAAAACGGTTGGTGGTAGAAATCAAATACACATGCATGGGTTACGAATATGCTCACAAGTTCAGTGCGTAAAACCTTCGATCAAGTCTTCTAAGCAACTCGTCTAGGTAACTTTCAAGACACACATCATGAAAGGTCACTATCAATAATTTAGAGGTGCTTGTCACTAACACCATTTATCTAGCATGCTGCAAATCTCTAACATACAATCCTATAGCTTTCATTGACCAACGAGTTTGTCACTATACTCAATTCGAATATATTTTATAGGCAACTAAGAATCATATGAAGGAATTTGCAGCAAGATTGACTCACAACCTCATGTAAGCATAAACATAACCCATAGCATGCATATTCTACATTCTACCACCAACACAAAGGATTTAGCTACCCATATTCATCAACATAGACATCAAATCATATGAATTGTAAATAGAATACATCAAATCAAACTACTAGACAAGAGATAATGATACAATGTTACCACCAAGCTGTCACTAATCGGTGGGTATTGATGAAGACCTCTCCGTAGATGAAACAATGGATGCAATCCTATGCCAAAACCTTTAATCCAATCTAAAATACAATGTAATCTTAGTTTTCTCTGAGTTTTGGGGCTTAGGAGCTCTGCCAAAACGAAGCCAATGATCAAAAGTATGGAAAAAGTAACTGAAGATCAGATTTAAGAAGGAAAATCCGAAAACGTAACCGCTGCCAAGCGGACCGCTTGGAGAGGCCAAGCGGAGCGCTTGGCAAGCGAAGTGCTTGGGCCCTCCAAGCGCTTCGCTTGGCTGCTGTGCCAAAACTACTGGAAAATGAAGCGGAGCGCTTCACTATTCCAGGCGCTTAGCTTGGCTCCTGGGCAGATTTTTGTCTTCCAACTCATTCTTTTTGCCCTCGTACGGCCCTCGGGTGCCTTGGACTCATCCTTCTCAATGCTTATTGATGCTCAAGCACTCACGAACAAGCCGTGGAGATCAAGAAACTTCAACGGGGCCATTTTCTATCAAAAAAGCTCGTTTTTAGCTCCAAAAACGCCATTTCGTTCCTAAGTGCCTGAAAATGCAGAAAACAATAAACGTGACACTATTCTTCAAAACTAACCAAAAAACAAGGCTAAAAGATAGCAAAAGAAGGTAAAAAAGACAAGATGAACGCGTCAAAAATACGTTCATCAACGCACAAGGCTAGACTTGTGGCGAAAGGCTACACGCAAAGGTATGGCATCGATTACGATGAAACCTTTTCACCGTTAGCAAAATTGAAGTCCATTCGAATTCTACTTGCGATAGCTGCCTACTATGATTATGAGATCTGGCAGATGCATGATGAATGTGTATTTTACACTTTCATTCGAGTCTTTCTCACCTATTTTAGCTATCCTCTATGTTAATTTAGCTATATTTTAGTGCATTTTATTAGAATAGTGTCACGTTTCCCTTTAGTCTTTATTTTACAGGTTTTGGTTAAAAACGAGGATTTCCGGGCAATTATATTGAAGTAGACAAGGAATTGGTGTTCCAGAAGCCTAATTGGAGTATCTGAAGGTTTCCGGATAGGATTTGAAGTCTAGGGGTCGAATCTGGAGGGTAGAAGGCCACTAGAAGTCAGAAACCGAGTCCGAAAAGGGGAAGAAATCCAAAAACGCGTCGAAAACGCGTCATTTCCCGAGTTTTACTCCAGGGCGAATCGCCCGGGATGTGAGGCGAGTCGCCCCACACCAGGCGAGTCGCCCGGTGTGTGGGGCCCTTCGCCCCACACAAATTCGTAGCCTATATATAGTTGCTCAGTTTTTCTCCGATTTTCATACTTTTCCAGACCTTTTCTCTCACCTTTCTCTGTAGTTTTAGGTAGGAACTTCCCAGAGCCTGTTCTGGGGGTTCATAGCTTAGGAGATACTTTTTCATAGCAGTTTGGAGCTTGTAATATCGCGATTCTTCGGAGACTGACAACCTTCGGTAACATTGTATCTTACAGGTTTTCTACTTATTTTTATATATCTTTCAACATGTTTTCTTCTATGATTTCTGTTGATTGCATGACAACTATGAGTAGCTAAACTTCTCATTGGTGATAGTATGTGAATTCTTAGCGAAGGGTTGATAATTATGCTAATGGCTATATCGCGCATTATACTCCGTGTTATTGCTTTATTTCTTTGATCTATCTAAATCTCTATCTTCGTATTGTTGATTAATTATTGCACACAATTGGACAATTCATTGGTCTTTGACCTATCAAAATCTATATCTTCGTAGTGTTTGATAATTACAACTGGACAATTCATTGATCAAAGATCTCCATGCAAAACCGAGGAATTTATGCATGATTATTAACCCGTTATGCTTTGAAGGACTATACTATCACCAATCTCCATTATCCGTTAAGAAAAATCTTTGTTAAACCGTTTGCTGTTCTATATTCTAAATTAGATTAGATAAAGCTAGTTATAGTCCTTAGAGATCGACACTCGAGGTTATTCTACTGCTACTCTACGGTTTTCGTTGTAGTTGTGAATTGCCTTTGGCTAAATAACAAATTTATTTGATTAATCGGGACCCGACAATCCCGCGATCATCAAATTGGCGCCGTTGTCGGGGACTATACTCCTTTTTTCTGTTTAATTTGTTTATATTTTCAGCATTCAATTCCTAGTTCTAGTAGTTTCAGTTTTCCTTTTTAATCTCTCTCTAATACTCCTTTCCTAGTCTTAGTAGTATTTGATTTCTAGAAATTTTCTCGATTTTCGAAATTTCTAACGAGGCTAATTTTCAGTTTTGAGTTACTCCTGTTCCAGATCTCCAGGTATGACGACCTTAAAAGCTCGCTTGACACCTATGTTCTCGCAAGTCAAGAGAGGGTCAGCTATATACTTGGAAGAAGAGTTATCGGGATATGAGGTAACAAGTTCTATAGTGAGAAGGATTCCAAGGTTCGAAGATGGAGTAGGGATGAATCCGTTAAGCTTCATCAGGTCCTATGAGGAAGAAATAGCAAAAGTTCCAGCAAAGGGGTTCACTGAGGACCAATTATGTAGGAAATTATTTTCTTTTGCTCTGGGATATGAACCGAGGATTTGGATAGCAAGGTTAGCACCAGGATCACTGAAGACCTGGAGCCAAGTAGTAGAGGAGTTCTTGGCACGTTTCATGCCTTACCATGAGACGATTGCACTGCGGAATCAGATCGAACACTTCAAGCAAGGAGAATACGAGCGGTTCTGTGACACCTATGAACGTTTTGAGCTGTATAAACGTGAGTGCCCCCACCACCGTTTCGACGACGGGGAGCTGATTTGGTTTTTTGTTGGTGGACTACGTGATGAAGTTAGGCTTCAAGTGGATGGGATGTGTGGAGGTTTAGAAGAATGTACAGTTGAAGAGGCAGAGAAGGTCTTTCAAAAGTACGCCAATGGATCCGCACAATCCGAGAAGATAATGTCGAATGAAGTCACCAACATATATTCAAATCAAGGCGAAACTGACGGGTTATGCAAAGGATATTCTGAGGACGAAGACATCAGTGAGGAGGAGGAACTTGCGTTTTACGCAGGGATTAAAGCCATTGAGAGTGTTTTCGAGATAGCACACGCAGGGCAAGCTGAGAACAATCTTCGCATCGAGAAGGCTTTTGAAGCGGTCGAAGTAACTGAGCAACTAATCAAGGAGCTTATCCTATTGAAGTGCGAAAGGTGCGGTAAAGCAGTCGAGGACACCCCCTGGAAGTAGTGAGCAAACCACCCGAGGTAGGGGCGAATCGCCCCCCAACCCCAGGGAATCGGACGACCCCAGTCCTCCCGATGTGACACCTGAAACTGATCCCGAGCCACTTCCAGCTGTTACTACCAAGGAGAATGAGTGCGAAGAGGTGAATCTACTACTCCGTGGAGGCAAGATGACCAAAATTCCTAACTTCGTGCGTCCTAAACGGATAGAATCTACTGGGACCGAAAATACAGGACATAGGTGATGACGAAGTTTCGGGAAGGAATGATGAACCTCAAGAAGTTCCGGGAAGGAATGATGAACCAAGACCATCTGTGGTAGACATAGGTGATGACGAAGTCGAGGTAGGGACTAGTACGCCAGGGGAACTTCACAAATCTGCCAATCCATATGTGCCTCCGAAGCCACATGTACCATTCCCAAGTCGGATCAAGCCAGCCAAGAAGGATATTCAAGAATCACCCCTATTCCAACGCCTGTCGAATGTGGAACTCAATGTGCCTCTCTTGGAGTTAATCCAAAACATTCCAGCTTATACGAAATTCTTTCGTGAGATCAAGAACAAAAGGGTTACTTCAGGAAAGGAAGTAAATGGGGTTGAAACGGTCAACTCAATTGCCGGATTGCCCGTGAAGAAAAAGGATCCTGGAAGTTTCATCATCGACATCGCCTTAGGGAATGGACGAACTACGAAGGCAATGCTTGACTTAGGAGCTAGCATTAACTTAATGCCCTATTCAGTGTACAAGGCCCTGGAACTCGGAGAATTGACACCAACTGATATGGTCGTCCAAATGGCAGACCAAAGTGTGAAGAGGCCGGTCGGGATAATAGAAGACATCCTTGTGAAGGTGGACAAATTGATAATCCCAGCTGATTTTGTAATAATGAAGTCCGTAGACGAGGCCATATCCGTGAGCACGTAGTACTACTTGGGAGACCATTCATGGCAACTACCAACACATGCCTTGAACTTAAGGGCAAGAAAATAACCATGGAGGTAATGGGCGAGAAGATTGAGTTGGTAGGATGTAGCATCGGAGATAAGGAAGTCACGGAGGAGTTAAAATTTGTCGATTGCTATGAGTCCGTGATTCCCGAATTTCATCATTGCCATGGTAATCGTGAACCACTTGAGGAGGCACTGACAATACAAACTTAGACGTGCTACATGACCGAAGAAGCAAGGGAACTAGTTGAAATAATGGATAGCACCCCAGAAATTCCCGCAGGAGAGGAGGTAAACCTTTAGATGAAGAAGAGGAAGAAAGTAGGTTTCCTGAAGAACCTAGCTTAGAATTGAAACCGCTTCCTGCGCACCTCAAGTATGTGTACTTAGGAGAAAATCAGAAGAAGCCTGTAATTGTCTCCTCACATCTCTCCGACAATGAAGAAAGTAAGCTGATTGAAGTATTGAAGGAAAATTCCGCAGCTATAGGATGGGGGATCAGTGATATCAAAGGAATTAGCCCTACACGGTGCGTGCATAACATCACTCTAGAGCAAGATGCCAAACCCGTTAGGCAACCTCAGCGACGGATAAATCCAGCCATGCAGGAGGTGGTAAAGAAAGAAGTGATCAAGTTGCTAGATGCTGATATGATTTACCCCATTCCTGATAGTCGATGGGTGAGCCCGGTACATGTAGTTCCTAAGAAATCAGGAGTCACGGGGGAATAGAATGAGAAGGGAGAATTGGTACCGGTTAGGAAGACCACTGGATGGCGGATGTGCATTGACTATAGAAGATTAAATGCCGCCACTAAGAAAGACCATTTATAGATGAAATGCTAAACCGCCTTGCGGGGCGGAAGTTTTATTGTTTTCTTGATGGTTTATCAGGTTTCTACCAGATTCCGATTGCACCGGAGGATCAGGAGAAGACGACATTCACTTGCCCATTCGGAACATTTGCCTATAGGAGGATGCCATTTCGACTATGCAACGCTCCCGCCACTTTTCAAAGGTGCATGCTTTCTGTTTTCTCTGACATGGTAACTAAATTTGTTGAAGTTTTCATGGATGATTTTTCCCTTTTTGGTGATTCGTTTGATGAATGCTTGCAAAGATTAGATCTTGTTTTGAAAAGGTGCATTGAATGCAACTTGACCTTAAGCTGGGAGAAGAGTCATTATATGGTTAGAGAAGGCATTGTTCTAGGACATGTAGTTTCTGAAAGAGGTATTGAGGTATACAAGGCTAAGATCGAAATCATTGAAAAACTTCCCCCACCTACTTGTGTGAAAGAATTGCAATCTTTTCTTGGCCATGTAGGTTTTCATAGGAGGTTTATTAAAGATTTTTCGAAAATTGCTAAACCTTTAAGTAGCTTGCTTGCAAAAGATGTGGTTTTCAATTTCTCTAATGAATGCTTAGTTTCTTTTAATACCCTTAAGGAAAAGCTTGTTTCTGCTCCCATTGTTGTGCCGCCTGACTGGAATCTTCCTTTTGAGATTATGTGTGATGCTTCGAATTTTGCTATGGGTGCTGTTTTATGCCAAAAAGTTGATAAACAATATCGTGTGATTTATTATGTTAGTAAGACTCTAGACTCTGCACAAGTTAATTATACAACTACTGAAAAGGAATTTTTAGCTGTTGTCTTTGCTTTACAAAAGTTTAGGTCTTATTTAATTGGCCATCCTATGAATGTCCATATTGATCATGCTGCTTTGAGACATTTGATAGCTAAGCAAGATTCTAAGCCTAGATTAATCCGTTGTGTCCTTTTGCTGCAAGACTTTGATTTGACCATAGTGGATAGAGCTGGTAGGGAAAATTTAGTAGCAGATCATTTATCTAGAATACCTAATATCCCTATTCGATACCCATCAATGAGGACCTCCCTGATGAGCACTTAATGAAGGCTAATGAAGAGCCATGGTATGCAGATATTGTAAACTATTTGGCTATGAATGTTTGCCCCACTAACTTTTCAGCCTCAGACAAGAGAGCTCTTGCCAAGCGTTGCAGGACTTACATATGGGATGATCCGCATCTATTCAAGGAAGGAGCTGATGGGATTCTAAGGAGATGCGTGCCACAAGAAGAGCAACAAAGTGTTCTGAGTCATTGCCATGAGCTTAATTGTGGGGGACACTATAGTGGGTTGAAAACAGCTCGCAAGGTACTGCAAGCAGGATTTTTCTGGCCAACAATATACAAAGATGCTCGAAGTTTTGTGAAGAATTGTGACCCATGTCAACGAGGTGGTAGTATTGGCAAGAAAGATGAAATGCCCCTTCAAGGGAATCTATTGGTAGAACCTTTCGATGTATGGGGCATTGATTTCATGGGACCATTTCCATCAATTGGAGGCTATGTATACATTCTTGTTGCAGTGGATTATGTGACTAAATGGGTGGAGGCAATTCCTACAAAAACAAATGACGGCTCAGTGTTTATGAAGTTCTTGAAGGAGGTAATATTCTCTAGATTTGGGTGCCCTAGGACAATCATCAGTGATGGAGGGTCACACTTCGTCAATAGAACGTTTGCCTCCCTTCTTAAGAGATACAGCGTCCACCATATTGTCGCTACGCCATATCACCCACAGACATCGGGACAAGTCGAAGTCAGCAACCGTCAAATTAAGAAGATCCTGGAGCGAGTAGTGAAGCCTAGTAGGAAAGATTGGGCAGGAAAATTGAATGATGCACTTTGGGCATACAGGACTAGCTACAAGACGGTGATCGGGACCACTCCGTACAGACTTGTGTATGGGAAAGCATGTCATCTTCCCGTAGAACTGGAACACAAGGCATATTGGGCTATAAAGGCACTCAATCTTGATATGGGAAAAGCTGGCGAGGAACGATTGTTGCAACTAGATGAGCTTGATGAATTACGACTAGGTGCTTACGAAAATGCCAAGATCTACAAGGAACGTACTAAGAAGTATCATGATCGTGGTATAGAACGTAAGGAATTGATTCCTGGACAAAAAGCTTTGGTATTTAATTATCGCCTTCGACTATTTCCTGGAAAGCTCCGTACTCGTTGGGATGGACCATACGAAATTATCGAAGTTGCTCCCCATGGAGCTGTAAAACTCTTTGATCCAAAGACGGGAAATACCTTCAAGGTGAATGGCCATCTAGTGAAGCCATACTTCGAGATATCTAGTGATCAAAGGGAGGTTGATCACCTTGAGCTTACCCTTACCGCCTCCACTAAAGGTTAGTGCGTTTTGTTGTTTTGTTTTCTCACGAGTTTGATTGAGTATTATAGGTCACTTATACAAGCATTAGCTCTCACCTTGAATCCAGTTTCGACGTTCGGGATGAGCGACGACGTTCAGGTTTGGGGAGGAGGTTATCGCTGGTTATCTCTATACTTATCTTGCTTATGATAAACTCGTGAAATTTTTTACATTTGCACGTTTACTGCTTTCCTAGGATAGTCTTGCATGTTTTATATGGAGTTTATTGCCGAATTTTTGAACTTTTTTATTGGGTAAATTAACTAACTATGCCATTAATCATATGCTTCATCTCTATGAATTTGTTTGAGGTTTTTCTCGCTTGGCTTGTCACATTTATGTATTGCACTTAGTTAGGCTTGGTAGTCTCGACATCACTTAGTGGTGTTTTCTCTACTGCGGTTCACGAAGGCCTTTATAATAGGATGATGCATGTTAGGGTCTTATGGTTGTTTTCCCGAGTAATTATGTACCTAAGAGGCAACAAGTCTTCACCATGCTTTGAGATTGCTAAATGCCTAGGAAGGAGGTAGTGTGAGGTTGTGTGATCCTTTGTTTATAACCTATTCTTTCGAATAGGTTTGGGGAGGGGGTTACGCTATCTTTAGACTTGTTTTTCGTTTTTTCATTTCTGTGTTGTGAGTTTATTTTTCCTTTCTCGTAATTTTTGTACTCCAACCTATTCTTTCGAATAGGTTTGGGGAGGTTGTTTGTCATTTTTGTTTCCCTTTTCGTTATGCTACTGCTGGCTACAAAAAAAAATCGAAAAAAAGAAGAAAGAAAAATTCCAGGAAAAAAGAAAAAAAAGAAAAAAGAAACTGGAAGGAAAAAAAGAAAAAAAAAAAAAGAAAAGACCCCAAAAAAGAAAAGAAGGGTCCAAAAAAAGAAAGCCAAATAGCAGTTTAGCAAAGTGTTGTGTCTCATTTTCCAATTCTTGTAATGTTCGTAATCGTGTTGTAATTTTCTATTTTTTGTCTTTTGTTTTTGAGTGTCATCTGTTCTAGACCACCCTCGTCCTGCCATTCAGGAAGTGGTGAAAATCTTAAGGCTTTGCTTGAGAGATGGGTATAATAGGGGAGTGTTATCTTTTATAGGGAACCCTCCTTCGTTTGATGAGAGCCAGTACTAGTTCGACCTCTTTGAGGAAAAGTCTTAACTTGGTGAATAGCAGTAAGTCCTCAGTTTCATAGACACGGGACAACCATTCGTATCTTAACATGATTCATTACGTCGTCACTGACTAGGTCCAGGTAGAGAATGTTACGAGAGACTATCTTGTCTTAACATAAGTGCTCATGTGGATGTGTATGAGTCAATCGAGGCATTCTTCAACCTATATTCATGTTTTGATTTATATGGTTTTTGTTCATATGTTTTTTGATAGATTCAGTAGATTAGTTCATTTTATTTGGCATGAGACTCCATTTTATGTGTTGCATTGTTTTTTGGATTAGAGTCTAGCTTAGTTGCTTGAGGACAAGCAAAGGTTCGGTTTGGAGAGTTTGATGAATGTGTATTTTACACTTTCATTCGAGTCTTTTTCACCTATTTTAGCTATCCTCTATGTTAATTTAGCTATATTTTAGTGCATTTTATTAGAATAGTGTCACGTTTCCCTTTAGTCTTTATTTTACAGGTTTTGGTTGAAAAACGAGGATTTCCGGGCAATTATATTGAAGTAGACAATGAATTGGTGTTCCACAAGCCTAATTGGAGTAACTGAAGGTTTCCGGATAGGATTTGAAGTCTAGGGGTCGAATCTGGAGGTTAGAAGGCCACTAGAAGTCAGAAACCGAGTCCGAAAAGGGGAAGAAATCCAAAAACGCGTCGAAAATGCGTAATTTCCCGAGTTTTACTCCCGGGCGAATCGCCCGGGATGTGGGGCGAGTCGCCCCACACCAGGCGAGTCGCCCGGTGTGTGGGGCCCTTCGCCCCACACAAATTCGTAGCCTATATATAGTTGCTCAATTTTTCTCCGATTTTCATACTTTTCCAGACCTTTTCTCTCACCTTTCTCTGTAGTTTTAAGTAGGAACTTCCCAGAGCCTGTTCTGGGGGTTCATAGCTTAGGAGATACTTTTTCATAGCAGTTTGGAGCTTGTAAGATCGCGATTCTTCGGAGACTGACAACCTTCGGTAACATTGTATCTTACAGTTTTTCTACTTATTTTTATATATCTTTCAACATGTTTTCTTCTATGATTTCTGTTGATTGCATGACAACTATGAGTAGCTAAACTTCTCATTGGTGATAGTATGTGAATTCTTAGCGAAGGGTTGATAATTATGCTAATGGCTATATCGCGCATTATACTCCGTGTTATTGCTTTATTTCTTTGATCTATCTAAATCTCTATCTTCGTATTGTTGATTAATTATTGCACACAATTGGACAATTCATTGGTCTTTGACCTATCTAAATCTATATCTTCGTAGTGTTTGATAATTACAACTGGACAATTCATTGATCAAAGATCTCCATGCAAAACCGAGGAATTTATGCATGATTATTAACCCGTTATGCTTTGAAGGACCATACTATCACCAATCTCCATTATCTGTTAAGAAAAACCTTTGCTAAACCGTTTGCTGTTCTATATTCTAAATTAGATTAGATAAAGCTAGTTATAGTCCTTAGAGATCGACACTCGAGGTTATTCTACTGCTACACCACGGTTTTCGTTGTAGTTGTGAATTGCCTTTGGCTAAATAACAAATTTATTTGATTAATCCGAACCCGACAATCCCGCGATCATCAATGGATATAAAGACTGCCTTCCTCAATGGCAACCTTGAGGAAGAGGTCTATATGGTACAGCCGGAAGGTTTTATTAGTAAAACCAGGCCAACTGCTGTATGCAAATTACAAAGATCCATCTCTGGGCTAAAGCAAGCGTCTAGGAGCTGGAATATCCGCTTTGATGAAGCTGTCAAATCGTTTGACTTCGTCAGAAGCAAGGAAGATCCCTGTGTCTACACTAGGCACAACGACAAGGGAGTCGTTTTCATGATCATCTATGTTGATGACATTTTGATCATGGGAAACAATGTCTCTATGCTAGAACAGACTAAAGTTTGGTTATCAAGTAACTTCTCAATGAAGGGCTTGGGTGAAGCGAACTACATCCTAGGGATCAAGATCTATAGAGATAGATCCAAGAGGATGTTAGGATTGACACAGTCCACCTACATCGACAACATACTGAAGCGTTATAAGATGGACGACTCAAAGAGAGGCTTTCTCCCAGCTAGGCATGAGATTGTCTTATTAGTTAAGGATGGTCCTAAAACTGATGAAGAAAGAAATGCAATGAGTCGTGTGCCCTATGCTTCGGCAGTAGGGTCTATAATGTATGCAACGAATTGCACAAGGCCCGATGTGGCATATGCGCTTAGTGTCACTTGTTGACACCAACAGAATCCAGGAGTACCTCACTGGACTGCTGTAAAGAACATTCTTAAGTACCTTCGACGGACTAAAGAGATGTTCTTGGTGTTTGGTGGAGAACCAGCATTAAAGATGTATGGGTATGTCGATGCTGGATTTGAATCAGATCGTGATGACTTTAAGTCACATACATGATAAGTATTCAAATTGAACGGAGGAGCTATCTGTTGGAAGAGTTATAAGCAAGCCACGGTTGCTGACTCATCCATAGAAGCCGAGTACATTGCTGCATCAGAAGCATCGAAAGAAGCTGTCTGGATTTCAGAGTTCTTGAAGGAATTGAGGGTTGTTCCTGCTCCTAGTCCAATAACGATTTATTGTGACAATACGGGCGCTGTCGCTCAAGCTAAGGAGCCTAGATCTACAAACAAGAACAAACATGTTCTTAGAAAGTATCACGTTATACGTGAGATTATTGATAGAGGAGAAGTTAGTATAGAACGTGTCTCTACCACGGACAACGTGGCAGATCCTTTCACCAAGGTCTTATCAGTGGAAGTCCACTTAAGACATTATGCTAATCTGGGTATTAAGCATAAAGGTGACTGGCTCTAGTCCAAGTGGGAGATTGATATTGTATATGTCCTAGAGACAGTCCTCATTAAGGGCATGCAACCCTTATAGAGGGCATATATGTACTATTACACAGGTCAACGTAATATAATATATGTTTGTTGTTTGACTATTGAGTATCGCTTTCATATTTATATTACACTAGGCATGTAGCATGTGATATCTCTATTTCTGTCTGTATTGATATTAAACATGTCCCCTCGGATAGATGACCGATCACACAGATAGTGGGAGCTATGTGAGTTATCATCTATCCAAAACTCTCCCTAGTCGAGGTTCATCTCGGATGTAGGGGTCTGAATGAACCAGCTGAGACTAGTATGCGTGGAGGTTATGCTTGTTGGAGCAAGTGTGAGCCGATCCCACGACCACGGAACGGATTGTTGGACAATCAAGAAACGTTCCCATAACTGCGCATAGTTGTTCGAAGGATGATTACCGAACAATGGAAGTACCCACCGGACACTCCCATCGATGTATACTCTACACCGAAGTGTCTATGGGAACTGGTAAGTTGTCGAAGTGATGCCAGTCGTCCTTTGGACTTACAGGACTTTATCATCACATTTGTTGCCCCATATCCTTGGTGGACCCGTCGATGTCAGCTCTGAATAAGCAGTTGACCTAAGACACGATCCAGGATTATGGCTACATACAAATGGGGATGATAAGTGTTTCTGTGAAGGATTCATCTCTCATGTGTAGCACAGGAGAGTACTGCTCATAGTCGTTCATAGTTGTGATTGGTAAAACCGCTGGCCAGCGTATCAATATTATTATGATGGTCATAATAGATATTGGATTCACCATGCAACTCACTGAAGACGCCCGTGGATGTATTATTGGGATAGACACTTCATCGATCCTAGATGCATTCGAGTCAGTCAGATGAAGGGACGTTACCATCGCCGCGTTGAGCGCAACAGACTTCGCAACGAAAGGGTTTGCTTTGAGAAACCTCTCAAACGTCCTCATGTATTAATATTGCAAATGGAACCGTCCAGGAATTCCATTTTGCCTAGTCTAGGACTTGCTTAATACAATGAGGCCCTATGGGTCACACTATGTGGTGATTCAGCTTATCCGAATATCCTTGAATATGGAATCGCAATTAATTTGGAATTAATTGTGATTGATGGATTATAATTGATTTGGAATTAATTATAATATTTTGTGGCTCAATTAATGATTTGGAATTATTAATTGAATTGGCTGATTAATTGTATTTTATGTAAATACAATTAAAGATTATATTTTAGAAATATAATAGAGGTTTGATTTGAAAGGATATGTTAATTTAGAATTAACATACGCACATGGGCAAAATCTACTTGGAGTTTGAATTGCCTTAGAACTATAAGTGAGTGCCAAAATCGGGACCCACCTATCTCCCTTGGGACACGCGCGCGCGCTAGATGGTGTAGGGGAAGGAGTTCGACTCCTTCCTCTATTAGAAGTCCAGGGGATAAGTTAGATTTTCTTGATTGAGTTTTAATTTGATTGGGAATGAATCTAGACTTGAAATTGGTTTCCTAGTGTGATAAGAATTAGATTCTTATTCCTTTACGAAGTCTAATTGTTTATGCTTTAGGCTTCTATTGACTACTATATATAGTAGACTATTAGAGAGCTTTTGACATAGACTTTCATAGAGTTATTCTACCAGTTTTCTTAGAGAAAATAAAAAGCTCTCCCCTACCTCACCATAGCCCACGCGCGCGCCACCCTCACCGGAGGAAAACCGCCGCCCTATCTTCTTGGCCACACCAAGAATATCCTAGCATTCTTTCCAATAGGCTGTTCATCCGTGGATACCAAGGTTGAGGTTCTAGGAGCTGGAAACTAACTTTTATTGTCTTGCAGATAATCAAAGTATTGCAGATATCTCCGACTTCGACGAAGGAGAAGATTCACCGGATTATTACGAAGACTTGGAAGCTGTGCTTGCTTTTGGAGTATTGTAAGTCTTCTAATTGACGTGTTTAAATATATACGTTATATACATAATCAATTAACCTGCATGTTAAGAAAATTTTTGAAATTCCGCTGCGTACCCTTGGGGTAACTCTGACCGTATTTTCTTATATTCTCCTCCCAGATATTACCACGGCATTGAAAATCCACCACTTGCTGATTCTCAAAAGTGAGTCCATTGTAGAAATGTTGGACAAGATCCGAAAGCTCAAAACCATGGTGTGGGCACTTATTCATGAGGTCCTTGAACCTCTCGAGAGTAGTGTAGATGGTCTCATCATAGTCTTGCTTGAAACCACTGATTTGCGCCTTCGGCGCGTTAGTCAGAGTATGGGGAAAATATTTCTCCATAAAAGTAGAAAACACCTTGGCCCAGGTGTCTAGTGATCCGGCTTCCAGAGAGCCTAACCATTCCTTGGCTTTACCGCCAAGCCCCATCGCAAAAATCTTCATTCTTAGCTCGTCATCCGTCACCTCCGTGCCCGGTCTTGGGAGTTTGTTGACGAAGTTATCGATATCATCCAAATACCCTATCACGTCTTCCCTAGCCAAGTCATAGAACCTCGGGAGTTGCTGGAACATGTGGTTTTTGATTTCCAAGTCACGAGTCGCAGGCGAAAGGACAATCGCTGGACCCTTCATTCGTTCCTTGTTAGGTTGAACCCATGATTTCAACAGTGGACGAGCCATCACGGAACCTGAATATTTATGACAGGAGTAACTCACAACTGAAAATTAGTCCTGTTAGAAATCGCAAAATTCTAGAAACAAACTAACTACTAACTCTGAGAATTGAATGCTGAAAATATAAATAAGTTAAAGAGAAAAAAGGAGTATAGTCCCCGACAACGGAGCCAATTTGATGAACGAGATTGTCAGACTCAATTAATCAAATAAATTTGTTTTTAGCCAAAGGCAACTCACAACTACAACGAAAACCAAGGCACGTAGTGTAGAAGTAAATAACCTCGAGTGTCGATCTCTAAGGACTATAACTAGCTTTATCTAATTTAACTTAAACTATAAATCAGGAATCAAGCAAAGCACATATTTTTCTTATCAATATGATGGAAGTTAGTGATAGTGTAACGGTATCGGTTTTGAAAACAAATAAATTTCTTGAAAAGAGAAAATCTGAAATAATTTTAAAAGTAACGGTCGACAATAAATGCCATAACAATATTTGGCGCCATAACGCTAACAGAATCAAGTAGAAATCCAACGATAACTTAGAAGTCAAACGAATAACAACTAGCGAAGAAAGTAAAAAGGTTCATCTTCTTATTTTAAAAACAAACACAAATCCCCAAAGACATCCCAGACCCCTTCTCTCAGTCGCTGGCATCCTACTCGCATGCATCCTCAGTAGTATCTGGAAGGAAGGAATTTTTGAAAACAAAGAGAGCGTGAGATAAAGGATCTCAGTGAGGTTCTAAGTTGACAAACAGAAAGTAAACAGTTTTTGAAATCAAAATCCTTTGCGCCAGATAAAATAGCAAACAGAACAGATAACCGAACAGAAAGACAGAACAAATAAGTCGAAGTCCGTTGGTGCAGCCCGCCTTATTGCTCCTACTCCACAGATTGCCCTTATAGCTCCCTCCAGAGGGTATACAACTCCGGACAGAAACAGAAACCCCCATGTACTTTGGGGAAACAGAACCTACGACCCTAATAGACCTCAGCGACTTATGCCTCGCGCCTAAAAGGGATTAGACTAGGCAATAACCAAGCAAACCCGATAGTCCTCTACTACCCAAGCCTACCTAATTACGACCTAATCGACCGGTCACACAGAAACAGACAGAACAGATACAGATACAAAACAAACAGATAATAATAATCAGATCTCGAAACATCGAGAAGTGTTCCTGCAGAAGAGTTAATCCAGAACAGAGTAGCAACAAACAAAGATAAGTAAATAGCCATACTTAGGACTTAGTTACTTTTACGTGGAAGCATACGGTATAACAAAATATATATTAATAGATACAGATTGTCACATAGCCTTCCATTTTTTCGCAAATAGATAGTTTTGGGGTGAACACTCACCTTAAACTTTGCTAGCAACGGTCCACAAACCACAGCGAATTAAGAGCTAACGGACGGAGCACCTAAACAGAAATTGTCTAGTTACTAACTATAAGTCGAACAAAAGCTAAACGGATAAGAATAAAAGGTCGGTGAAGAAGTGGTAAAGGAGGGGGGTCGAACTCGGGACCTCTAAGTTAGTCTCTCAACACATAACCCACTAAGCTATCAAGTCAAAAGTACAGAACCGTCCAGAACTTTTAGAAATTACAGTTTAACCCCAACAATTTTAATAACTAACAAAACAATCTTTTCGAGGCTCAAGAATCCGGATCAGCTCACAGTTTCGCAACGACCAGGTTCAGTCCACGGTTTAACATGCATTTCAAATCAGTCCAGGTCAAAATCATAAATTACAGAACTACCACTAAGTCTCAACGATTCCAGAATGGTCCCTTTAAGGTTTTAGAAATTACAAAACAACCCCCAAACAAATCCTAAGTGCCAAAAAAAAATCCCATAAGTAAAGGTCAGTCAATACGCAGTCAACCCAAGTCAAGGTCCAGGCCTAAGAGTCGTTTCTGGAACAGTTTCGTAGCAGGGGCAAAATGGTAAAATAGGGCAGAAATGAAAATAATTGAAAAAGCATAAAGAATCGGGTTTTACCTTCAAACTGAAACGAATGGAAGCTGTTCAATCAAAAGAACGAAATCAAATCAAGATTTGATAACAAAATGAAGGAAAGAGATGAGGAGACAGAACAAAACGGAGAAGGATAGAGCCTTACCGAAAATTGAACGGAACAGAGATGGCTTGAGCAGACAGATCGGAGGAGAAGAACGGAACAGAGCAGGCTACGAACTGGCGGTGCAAGGACCGAGCCGAAACCTGAAATATACGAGAACTGAACGAAGCTTGGGGCTGGCGGCGCGGCTGAAACGGGCAGAGCTTGGGCGGGGCGTGACAGAAGAGAACGGAGCCGGCGGTGAATTCGCGAACTGGACGGAGCACGAGGAACCGATCGAACAAAAACGGAGTCGGGCAGGGTTGAATCGGAGCGGAGATGGTGATGAATTGATGATGGTCGCCGTAGGTGATGACAATTGATGATGATGAAACGTAATGGTGATGATGATGAAAAACAATGATGATAATGGTGGTAAGGTGATGAAGATTTGAAGAGAGGACAGTGAAGTTGTATGTTGATGGTGGGCGAAGGAATGAAGAGAAAGTAAGAGCAGTATCTCTTCTCTGTTTTGATGGCGTGACGATGAGAGAATGAGGAGTAGTGGGAAAGATGGAGTCAATTAGGTAGGTTTAGGGTTTTGACTATAGATTGGGGTTTTGACTGAACTTGAGATTGGGCCAAGACTTGGGCCAAAAGAAATGGGCTCAGGTGTCTTGCAAAGCTCAATAATTCTCTTGGTCCAAATCTAAAGGTAATCGGTCCATTAAACGGTGTAGTCTCCTAGTTCGAATTTGTTAGGAAACTTGTAATTTTGATGAGCAATTAACCATGCTAAATTAAGGAAAGTCCAGTAACTAGTACTCTTAAGGTCCATAGGAATTTAGAAATTTAAGGACATTGTAAAAGATGAACGTTTGCTGAAGACTTAGAATAGGTGCTAGATAGGTTAGTTTTAAAGCTTATGATGTATCTTGTTTTCTGAAAAGAAAATAACCTATTGAAGCATTTGCTGATGATGTACTTTGTTTTTACAAACAAACTATTGAAGCATTTAGAACCGCTCAGAATCTTGAAAATTTTGAAGATCTGAAGACTTGAAGATTTCGTAGATCTGAAGACTAGAAGATTTCTGAAGACTAGTATCTACAAAGGCACATGTTGCTCAGAAAGTGGAAACTTCAGCAACAACATTGCATAAGTGAAAATCTGAAAGACAGAGTAGGTTGTGCTTGCTGAAACTGAGACTGACCACTTGTTGATGGAACATATGTGACCTCTTGCTGAAAGTACTTGTTTTTGCGCTCCAATGTTACTGTTTGAATTCTATTCAAATAAGCATTACATGCAAAGCATGCACGCGAGGGACATGAAGACTAGAAGACAAACAAGGACAATGCTGAAAGTACAAAAGCAAGATAGTGACATCTTAAGGAACAAAAGCCTTGGAATTTAAAATTCAAACGGCTCCTTATTTTCACTATAAATAGAGGTCATCCGGCAAAGAGTTGAAGTGTGTCAACAACGTGATCATACTCTCACTTGTGCTTAAACTCACAAACCCTTCAATACTCTCTACTGTCATTGATCCGTTCCAAGACTTAAAGCTTGAAAAAGCTACTTGTGAAGAAGTAGAATTTGCACGACTAAGAAATTAGTTTAGTATTCTTTCTTTCTTTCGAACAAGAACAAGTCCTGACACCAGAAACAATCAAACTTGTTTACTGCAAAGTATTCAAAGTTTTGTTTCTTAGATTACTTGTTGTAACTGAATAAGTTATAATTAAGTTTTCTCATCCCAAACCTCTCTAACTGAAAATACACCCTTTCAGGCGTGATATTCAGGGGGAACTTAATCAAGCATAGTTTTGCTGATTAAAAGTACCAAGTTTGGTGGAGAACAAGGTTGCGTTCTCTAGATTAGGTTGGAGACGAAGCAAGTGTGCTTTGGTTTCTGTTTGAATCGCTCTAGATAGGTGTTGTAAGGAACCTCAATCTTATCTTAATGGATTCAGTCCTAGAAAGGACAAAGTGGATTATTTGAGAGATTACGCCACTCTCAGATACCCCTATAAAAGTGTTTGTGTGATTTACTTACTGTATTTAGTTTTCAGCAAATCATATCTATCTGTACACAGTCACTCACATCACTTGCTGAAACCTTCATTTACTGAAAGAGCACTTATTGTATAAAAGACTTCCGCTCTCTGATTTTAAGTATCAGCAAACCTAGTTACTGCAAAGTAACTTGCGCTTGCTGAGAAAGTTAAGTATCAACAAACTCATTACTGAAAAGTAATAAGCACTTGCTGAGAAAGTTTTAAACGACGAAAGTTTGAAAAGACTATTCACCCCCCCCCCTAGTCTTTTCTTGTTGTTTAAAGGGACCAACAAAGTCTGAACCTAGATCCCCTTAGGTGCTTTCCGTATATCACTCTCACTTGATCAGTTTGGTAGTGCTTTGCTGACAGGATGTCTTTAGGAGATGCTCCCTTGCTGAAGCTGGAAAATTACGAAAAATGGCGAAACAACTTGATGTTACATCTTGAGGCCATTAGTGATGAGATGGTCACTGTCATTAATCATGGACCTATCAAGATCACTAAGGTTGCAAGGAGTTTCCCTCACAAGACCACTTTAGCTAGAAAGGAACCTATCTTAGGCGAACCGACTGATACCGTCGTGTCAAAACCAAGAGAGGAATGGACTTCTGATGAAACTAAGAGATTCCGTCTTGATGGCCAAGCAAGAAACATCATCATTCGATCAACTCCGGATACCATACAGTGCAAACTGTGGGGTGCTAAGACTGCAAAGGAAGCTTGGAAAATGGTTCAAGATCTTTGTGCTGGATCTGACAAAACCAAGGAAAACAAACTTGAAGTACTTAAGTTAAAGTTTCAAAACTTTAAGCAAGGTACAAACGAGTCACTGGAAGACTTGGACTTCAGATTCACAACTCTTGTTAGTGAAATGGCAGCCTTGGGTGTTGGAAATCTTTACTCAGATTCTGAGAAGGTGAAAACCATCATCAGAAGTCTGAATCAAGAATGGATCTACACTCAGAATTTCTATTACAATCAAGGAATGCCAGATATTACACCAACAAGTTGTTCTCTCAT
Organism: Plantago ovata; assembly: GCA_028274465.1. NCBI lineage: Eukaryota > Viridiplantae > Streptophyta > Magnoliopsida > Lamiales > Plantaginaceae > Plantago > Plantago ovata. Next base: position 115,171,926 of record CM051455.1, on the reverse strand, counting down.
CTTGCTACTGTCAATTATGAGACAAAGCAAAGAGAAAATGTGTTTGCTGAAAAATCGCAAAACATTGCTCTTGCTGCAAAGCCGTCATCTTCTGAAAAGAAGAATGATAAAGAGCCTACTGATGAAAACTCTTTGGTTGTCAAAAACATGAAGAAATTCATCAGCAAGGAACTTGAAAGGCGAAAAGCAAAAGAGAAGCTTAAAAAGCATCTTGGTAACAACTACCATAAATACAAGAATGAGACTAGCTCGCTGAACAAGCAAGCTCAGCAAGCAACTTCATCAGAAGAACCAGCAGTTGGAAATGATCTATGCTTTTACTGCAAAAAGCCTGGACACTTCAAAGCTAATTGCCCTTTGCTGAAAGGCAAATCTGCTGAAAAGAAGAAGAAGTTCAAAAGAGCTTTTATTGCTGAAGAAAAGAAGAAACTTCAGGCAAAAATCGATGCATTGTGCATTGATACTAGCTCCGAAGACAGTGAGGATGAAAGCTCAGACATTGACGATGAAGAAGCCACTCTAGATGTGGAGATTGGCAAAGAAATTTGTGGAATAGCTATGGAAGCTTATCCAGATGTGTCAAACTACGAGTTCTGCCTCATGGCCGGTCAGGTAAACAACCCTACCTCTGACTCAGACTCAGAAAGTGAAGACGAGATTGACCTTGACAAGATTCAAGGAGAAATCGAAAGATTTGAGAAAACTCTGAGCAGACAGCAAGAGAAACTACAGATTGCTGAAACTCTGACCAAGCAGACTACTGAAAAGTATGTCTTGCTGAAGGAAGAGACAGAAGAAAAGGATGCTGAAATAAGGCGTCTTAAGAAGTTAATTGCTGAAGCTACAGAGAAGAATTCTCAAATGGCATTAGAATTGGAAGAATATCAGTCCTCAATTCTAAAGTTACTTGCTGAAATCCAAGAGATGAAAAAGATGAAAATCAATTTCAAATCTTATGCTGACGCAAGTAATACGCTGACTGAACTAAACTCTTACTTGAGAGATCCATCTCAGAAAGAAGGTTTAGGTGCTACGTATGAAGGTGATGACGTGGAAATCTTGAATAAAGATAAATCACCGATTTCCTTTGTACGTGCTACTGATAGTGGTCTACCAGAACTCTATCAGTTTGGTCAATTTAAGGTTGCTGAAACATGCAATCAACTACCTATGATCATAAAGCCCGTTGTTGCTACTCAAAGTAACAAGACTTTAAAAGGAAAACAGGTTGCTGAGAAGCAAACTGGAAAGAAGAAGGATGCTGTGAAGCATTCCGCCAAACAAATTGCTGAAAAGCAAGTTGTTAAGTCAAAAGGCAAGATTACTAAAATTAATCAGAAGAGCTTTGCTGACAAACCTGAATCAAGTAAGGTTGCTGACACAAAAGTTCAGCATTCTCCGAAAAGTGGACTCGGTTTCAAAACCAAGCAAAGTCAACTTTTTCACGAGTATAAGCAAAGTCAGCAAAGATACTTCAAAGATATGAAGAAAATCAAGCCTAAGAGTTCTGAAAAGACTCTTAATGCTAGGGCTAGAAGGAACCTTGCTAGAAAAGAAGTTATTGAAAAGTATCTTCAGCAAAAAGGTCAACCGAGCAAGACACCACATCAGAAAGTGGATTTGATCAGCACGAATCAAAAGTCTTTCAGCTCAAAACCTCCTAGTTCCTCAGCAAGTAGAAAACAAGTCAAAGTTGAAAAACTTAAGACTTGGGTTTCCACTGGACGCATTCTTGAACATGTTAATGGACATCCATTATTGGATAATTAACTTGTTTACTCTTGATTGTGCAGACTTCAGTCACGGAGACAAACGATGCAATCTGGCACTTTGATAGTGGTTGTGGAAAGCACATGACATGCAACAAGAATAACCTTGTAAGCTATAGACGGTGGTCTAAAGGTCCAACAATAAGGTTTGCTGGTGGAGGCTCCGGTTCTACAAAAGGCTATGGTGACGTGAAGTTAGGATGCATAACCATTACTGGAGTTCTTTATGTCAAAAATCTTAAGTTTAACCTTTTCAGCATGAGTCAGTTTGCTGACAAAGGATACTTCATCAAAATCAAAAGTGATGAATGTAAACTTATTTATTTCGAGACTAAAAAGGTAATTATGATTGCAAGAAGATCAGGAGGCTTGTACACCGTAGATTGGTCTTCAGCAATTGTTGAAAAATGCCTTGTCTCAGATCACGAATGCCTTGCTGAAAAAGCATGGTTATGGCATAAATGAACAAGTCATCTAAACTTCAAGATGCTGAATAAGCTGTCTAAAAAGGCACTTGTAGTTGGATTACCTAGGGTTACTTTTAAGAAGGATGGTGTTTGCAATGCATGTCAGCAAGGAAAGCAAACCAAATCCTCTTTCAAGAACAAGGCAGTACCGTCAACTACAAAACCTTTATAACTCTTGCACATGGACTTGTTTGAATCTTCTTCAACAAGCTATGCTGGTAAGAAGTATGGTCTGGTCGTGGTGGATGACTATTCAAGATTCACTTGGGTAGTATTCATCAAGCACAAATCTGAAACCAAGACTGAAATACCTAACTTGCTGAATAAGCTTGAAGTCATGAAAAATGACAAGGTAAAAGTCATAACGACAGACCATGGTACTGAGTTTGTAAACCAGTACATAAATGAATATTGTACATCAAAAGGTATACAACATCAGTTATCCTCAGTAAGAACACCACAGCAAAACGGTGTTGCTGAACGGAAGAATCGTACCCTGAAAGAAGCCGCAAGAACAATGCTTGTTGGCACTGAAATAAGTGAGGCTTACTGGGTTGAAGCAATTAATACCGCCTGTTATACTCAAAACAGATGTTTGATTACTAAGGAATACAACAGAACTCCTCATGAATTGTTTGTTGGAAGACCTCCTAACATCACTCATCTAAGAGTATTTGGATGCAAACGTTTCGTTCTTAACAATGGTAGAGAATACTTAAGAACATTTCAACCAAAGGCAGACGAAGCGATATTTCTCGGCTACTCCTTGCATAGTAAAGCTTATAGAGTTTACAATAAAAAGGCACAAAAGATCGAAGAATCAGTGCATGTTGTATTCTACGAAAAGTCACAAGGAGTGCCTGCTGAAGAAGAAATATCAGAATGTATGAAAAAGTTAATCATACATGAGCAAAGAACTGAATCTAATGCTAGGCAAATCAAGTCAATTGAACTAAATGATGATTCTGACAATGACTCTCCTCCCCCTAGTCATGACAAGATAAATATAGTTCACGACAAAGAATTTCCAGCAAAAGACGCAGTTGCTCCGGAAGTTGCTGAAACTACGCAACCTCTAGTGCCTGCTGATGAGCTACCACAATCAAGCAATGCTGAACAAGCAGTTGCTGATGAACGAATCTCAGCAGAGACACAAAATCCCAGTAGTACTGAACAAGTACATACTGAAGAGTCACATGTTGATGAGCAAACATATCCTGATCCAACAAGCAGAAAACCTGTTAATAAATGGATTAGAGATCATCCCTCTACGGATATGATTGGCGATATTAATAAACGCCAAGTGACTAGATCCAAAGCTACTCATGGACTTGCTGAAGAAGCAACTGTCGTAGAAGTAGAATCATTGTTCTCTTGCTTTGTATTAGAAATTGAACCTAAAACCATAGAAGAAGCTTTAAAGCATTCTGAATGGATAAAGGCAATGCAAGAAGAACTGGATCAATTTGAAAGAAACAAGGTCTGGAAACTTGTACCACTTGCTGAAGGCAAGAAAGCTATTGGTACAAAGTGGGTGTTCAGAAACAAGCTGAGTGAGTCTGGTGAAGTAACAAGAATTAAAGCACGTTTAGTTGCTCAAGGTTACTGTCAGACTGAAGGATTGGACTATGATGAGTCTTATGCACCAGTTGCAAGATTGAATGCATTTAGGCTTTTCTTGGCCTTTGCTGCTCACAATGACTTCATTGTTTACCAATGGATGTCAAAAGTGCATTCTTGAATGGTGAACTTGCTGAAGAAGTCTACCTAGAACAACCCCCTGCCTTTGAACTTCCCTCAGAAATCAAGATGGTATACAAGCTTCAGAAAGCCGTATATGGTCTAAAGCAAGCACCAAGAGCATGGTATGATACCTTGGCTAAGTTCTTGCTGGAAAATGGTTTCAAGAAAGGTGAAGTTGACAAAACCTTATTTACCATGAACCATGATGGTAAAATACTCTTAGTTCAAATTTATGTGGATGACATAATTTTTGGATCTAAGGACAAGCAACTTTGTGATGATTTTGCCAAACTCATGACAAACAAGTTTGAAATGAGTATGATGGGTAAATTGAATTATTTCCTAGGATTGCAAGTCAAGCAACTCAAAGATGGAATATTCATAAATCAAGCAAAGTATGCGAAAGAAATGCTCATAAAGTTTAGGATCAAAGAGGAAGAGAAACCTGAAAAGATCCCTATGAGTGTTGAAGAACACAAGTATAGGAAGCTCATTGGTTCCTTGTTGTATTTAACAGCAAGTAGACCTGACATTCAGTATGCTGTTTGTGTGTGTGCAAGATTCCAATCTGATCCAAGAGAATCACACTACAAAAAGGCAATCAAGGTACTGAAATATGTCAAAGGTACAGTCAATGTTGGATTAGGGTATCCTAAAGATTCTGGACTAGAATTGGTTGGTTATTCTGATGATGATCATGGAGGATCAACTCTTGATAGAAAAAGTACCTCTGGAACTTGTCAGTTTTTGGGTACTAGATTAATATCATGGTTCAGCAAGAAGCAAACCTGTGTTGCCAATTCATCCACTGAATCTGAATACATTGCAGCTGGTTGTTGCACAGCTCAAATCCTATGGATTCAGCAACAATTAAGAGATTATGGTATTTCTGCAAAGAAAATACCAATCTTTTGTGATAATACAAGTGCTATTGCTATCACGCAAATCCTAAGTTTCACTCAAGGACTATGCACATTGACATTAGACATCATTTCATTAGAGATCATGTAGAAAAAGGAGATATTGAGGTTGTGAAAGTAGGCACTGATGATCAGCTTGCTGACATCTTTACAAAGCCCCTACCAGATAATAGGTTCGCAATGCTAAGGTATAATCTTGGATTGATTGAACTACCTCAATAAAGGATACATTTGGCAGAATGCTGAAACATGTATTCAGCAAGCCAAAGTATTCTTATTTAAAAGCTCCGTCTACTAAATTCTTCTAAGAAATGATAAGTCACTACATGTTTGCTGAAACAGGCATTCAGCAAGTAATTCCTTCAAAACGGGTATTTGTTAGGAAACTTGATCACTTGCTGAGACAGGCACTCAGTAAGAGAAAAACCTTAAGGATTGCTGAAAACAGGCATTAAGACAATCAAAGATACTGAAACAGGTATTCAAGTATCAAGGGAATATTCTGAGACGGGAACTCAGAAAAAGAGCAAACTCATTTCTCAGATTTTACCAAAGGATATCTCAAGTACAAAAGAATTTACTGATACGGGAAATCAGAAATATCTTTTAAACTTAAGAAAATATGAGATATCTGAGTAATGGGGGACTTTCAGCAAGTATCTAGGATGATAATGCAAACTCGCTGAAAAGATTCTTGTCAATTTCAGCAAGTAATCTAATCCTTTAAAACTCGGTAAAATCGATTTGTGACGTTAATCGGCACAGATAAACTCGTAATAATCATGACATGAACACAATCGTGGCCATTGATTAAAAGGAGTTACTAATCTAACGGTTAACAAAACAAAGAGAGAGAGTGCTCTGACGGTTTTAGTTAGTGGGCCACTACGCATTCAATGCAAAGGCTCCACTAACGCCAGTGTTTCTCTGTTTTACCCTTGCTGAGAGCTCAAATCGATTGAGTTTCTCACATCAGAGACACTATATAAAGAAGGAGTTAGAGAAATGACAAAATTCTTTAACTCACATTTCCTTTCTCTGCAAATTTTAGCCTGAATCTACTGTACCTCCGGTCAAAAAGCAAACTATCTTTTTCGTACACTTTCTTCTCTATAAAGAAATGGCCAAAGAGACAGTCTTCTAAGTCCTCAAAGTCATCTAAGGTTGACAGTGCTGAAACACGCACTGCTCCGGTGACTACTCCGCAACAAACACAACGAAAGTTGTGTTGAAAAACGACCGAATACTGAAAAACCTATGCCTCCGTCATATCTTGACACTGCAAAGTGTGAGATGTTGATGCAATGGGGTGGTTTTGCAAAAGAGAAGTACATTAGGTACTTCTATGAACAAGAACTCGATGACGAGAATGAAGAGGCGCTTGAGTTTATCAAGCAGCAAGGCCTCATGAACTTTATCTCTGCTCGCACTAAGCAAGTGAGCATGATAGACACAATGGAATTCTACAATAATGCAGAAATCCAGTCCCTACGATAGTAAAGGAGTCACTGAAAAAGTGATCTTTACTACAGTTCAAAACACGCAAATCGTCCTGAATGGACTGATTTAGCGGAATTTTTCAGATCCAACCACTGAACTGAAGATGACGTCACTGCCACTGACGAAGAATTTGAAGCTTCTACAGTGACGTCAGAAATGAAAAATGAAGAAAGGCGAGATAGCTCCCTGACTTAACAAAGCACGTTAAGAGAAAGCATCTCTGCCATTCACTGGTCTAGTAGCTCTGCTACTGATTAAAGTTTTGGACTCCCAGTTGGAGGAATTGACCAATAGGCCTGAGAAGATGGCCGCTGCTGATGCATATCCATGAAAATAAAACGGAACTTAACTGGGTAAGTACATTTTCAACAGGCTTGTTGATTGTGTTACTAAGTTTCAGGTAAGGTAGAAGACAACAAGGTCCACCTTCCTTTCCAGTTATGTATGGAAGAAAGATTGCTA
>CM051455.1:115055970-115164965 GCA_028274465.1 Plantago ovata | reverse complement strand
CGAAAGAACCAGCAGTTGGAAATGATCTATGTTTTACTGCAAAAAGCCTGGACACTTCAAAGCTAATTGCCCTTTGCTGAAAGGCAAATCTGCTGAAAAGAAGAAGAAGTTCAAAAGAGCTTTTATTGCTGAAGAAAAGAAGAAGAAGCTTCAAGCAAAATCGATGCATTGTGCATTGATACTAGCTCCGAAGACAGTGAGGATGAAAGCTCAGACACTGACGATGAAAAGCCACTCTAGGTGGAGATTGGCAAAGAAGTTTGTGGAATAGCTATGGAAGCTTATCCAGATGTGTCAAACTACGAGTTCTGCCTCATGGCCGGTCAGGTAAACAACCCTACCTCTGACTCAGACTCAGAAGTGAAGACGAGATTGACCTTGACAAGATTCAAGAGAGAAATCGAAAGATTTGAGAAAACTCTGAGCAGACAGCAAGAGAAACTACAGATTGAAACTCTGACCAAGCAGACTACTGAAAAGTATGTCTTGCTGAAGGAAGAGACAGAAGAAAGGATGCTGAAATAAGGCGTCTTAGAAGTTTGATTGCTGAAGCTACAGAGAAGAATTCTCAAATGGCATTAGAATTGGAAGAAGAATATCAGTCCTCAATTCTAAAGTTACTTGCTGAAATCCAAGAGATGAAAAAGATGAAATCAATTTCAAATCTTATGTGACGCAAGTAATACGCTGACTGAACTAAACTCTTATTTGAGAGATCCATCTCAGAAAGAAGGTTTAGGTGCAACGTATGAAGGTGATGACGTAGAAATCTTGAGTAAAGATAAATCACCGATTTCTTTGTACGTGCTACTGATAGTGGTCTACCAGAACTCTATCAGTTTGGTCAATCTAAGGTTGCTGAAACATGCAATCAAGTACCTATGACCATAAAGCCCGCTGTTGCTACTCAAAGTAACAAGACTTTAAAAGGAAAACAGGTTGCTGAGAAGCAAACTGGAAAGAAGAAGGATGCTGTGAAGCATTCCGCCAAACAAGTTGCTGAAAAGCAAGTTGTTAAGTCAAAAGGCAAGATTACTGAAAGTAATCAGAAGACCTTTGCTGACAAACCTGAATCAAGTAAGGTTGCTGACACAAAAGTTCAGCACTCTCCGAAAAGTGGACTCGGTTTCAAAACCAAACAAAGTCAACTTTTTCACGAGTATAAGCAAAGTCAGCAAAGATACTTCAAAGAGATGAAGAAAATCAAGCCTAAGAGTTCTGAAAAGACTCTTAATGCTAGGGCTAGAAGGAACCTTGCTAGAAAAGAACTTACTGAAAAGTATTTTCAGCAAAAAGGTCAACCAAGCAAGACACCACATCAGAAAGTGGATTTGATCAGCACGAATCAAAAGTCTTTCAGCTCAAAACCTCCTAGTTTCTTAGCAAGTAGAAAACAAGTCAAAGTTGAAAAACTTAAGACTTGGGTTTCCACTGGACGCATTCTTGAACATGTTAATGGACATCCATTATTGGATAATTAACTTGTTTGCTCTTGATTGTGCAGACTTCAGCCACGGAGACAAACGATGCAATTTGTCACTTTGATAGTGGTTGTGGAAAGCACATGACAGGCAACAAGAATAACCTTGTAAACTATAGACGGTGGTCTAAAGGTCCAACAATAAGGTTTGCTGGTGGAGGCTCCGGTTCTACAAAAGGCTATGGTGACGTGAAGTTAGGATGCATAACCATTACTGGAGTTCTTTATGTCAAAAATCTTAAGTTTAACCTTTTCAGCATGAGTCAGTTTGCTGACAAAGGATACTTCATCAAAATCAAAAGTGATGAATGTAAACTTATAGATTTCGAGACTAAAAAGGTAATTATGATTGCAAGAAGATCAGGAGGCTTGTACACTGTAGATTGGTCTTCAACAATTGTTGAAAAATGCCTTGTCTCAGATCACGATTGCCTTGCTGAAAAAGCATGGTTATGGCATAAACGAACAAGTCATCTAAACTTCAAGACGCTGAATAAGCTGTCTAAAAAGGCACTTGTAGTTGGATTACCTAAGGTTACTTTTAAGAAGGATGGTGTTTGCAATGCATGTCATCAAGGAAAGCAAACCAAATCCTCTTTCAAGAACAAGGCAGTACTGTCAACTACAAAACCTTTACAACTCTTGCACATGGACTTGTTTGAATCTTCTTCAACAAGCTATGCTGGTAAGAAGTATGGTCTGGTCGTAGTGGATGACTATTCAAGATTCACTTGGGTAGTATTCATCAAGCACAAATCTGAAACCAAGACTGAAATACCTAACTTGATGAATAAGCTTGAAGTCATGAAAAATGACAAGGTAAAAGTCATAAGCACAGACCATGGTACTGAGTTTGTAAACCAGTACATAACTGAATATTGTACCTCAAAAGGTATACAACATCAGTTATCCTCAGTAAGAACACCACAGCAAAACGGTGTTGCTGAACGGAAGAATCGTACCCTGAAAGAAGCCGCAAGAACAATGCTTGCTGACACTAAAATAAGTGAGGTTTACTGGGTTGAAGCGATTAATACCGCCTGTTATACTCAAAACAGATGTTTGATTACTAAGGAATACAACAAAACTCCTTATGAATTGTTTGTTGGAAGACCTCCTAACATCACTCATCTAAGAGTATTTGGTTGCAAATGTTTCGTTCTTAACAATGGTAGAGAATACTTAAGAACATTTCAACCAAAGGCAGACGAAGTGATATTTCTCGGCTACTCCTTGCATAGTAAAGCTTATAGAGTTTACAACAAAAAGGCACAAAAGATCGAAGAATCAGTGCATGTTGTATTCTACGAAAAGTCACAAGAAGTGCCTGCTAAAGAAGAAATATCAGAATGTATGAAAAAGTTAATCATACATGAGCAAAGAACTGAATCTAATGCTAGGCAAATCAAGTCAATTGAACTAAATGATGATTCTGACAATGACTCTCCTCCCCCTAGTCATGACAAGATAAATATAGTTCACGACAAAGAATTTCCAGCAAAAGACGCAGTTGCTCCGGAAGTTGTTGAAACTACGCAACCTCCAGTGCCTGCTGATGAGCTACCACAATCAAGCAATGTTGAACAAGCAGTTGCTGATGGACGAATCTCAGCAGAGACACAAAATCCCAGTAGTACTGAACAAGTACATACTGAAGAGTCACATGCTGATGAGCAAACATATCCTGATCCAACAAGCAGAAAATCTGTTAATAAATGGATTAGAGATCATCCCTCTACGGATATGATTGGCGATATTAATAAACGCCAAGTGACTAGATCCAAAGCTACTCATGGACTTGCTGAAGAAGCAACTGTCGTAGAAGTAGAATCATTGTTCTCTTGCTTTGTATCAGAAATTGAACCTAAAACCACAGAAGAAGCTTTAAAGCATTCTGAATGGATAAAGGCAATGCAAGAAGAACTGGATCAATTTGAAAGAAACAAAGTATGGAAACTTGTACCACTTGTTGAAGGCAAGAAAGCTATTGGTACAAAGTGGGTGTTCAGAAACAAGCTGAGTGAGTCTGGTGAAGTAACAAGAAATAAAGCACGTTTAGTTGCTCAAGGTTACTGTCAGACTGAAGGATTGGACTATGATGAGTCTTATGCACCAGTTGCAAGATTGGATGCAATTAGGCTTTTCTTGGCCTTTGCTGCCCACAATGACTTCATTACCAAATGGATGTCAAAAGTACATTCTTGAATGGTGAACTTGCTGAAGAAGTCTACCTAGAACAACCCCCTGGCTTTGAACTTCCCTCAGAAATCAAGATGGTATACAAGCTTCAGAAAGCCGTATATGGTCTAAAGCAAGCACCAAGAGAATGGTATGATACCTTGGCTAAGTTCTTGCTGGAAAATGGTTTCAAGAAAGGTGAAGTTGACAAAACCTTATTTACCATGTACCATGATGGTAAAATACTCTTAGTTCAAATTTATGTGGATGACATAATTTTTGGATCTAAGGACAAGCAACTTTGTGATGATTTTGCCAAACTCATGACAAACAAGTTTGAAATGAGTATGATGGGTAAATTGAATTATTTCCTAGGATTGCAAGTCAAGCAACTCAAAGATGGAATATTCATAAATCAAGCAAAGTATGCGAAAGAAATGCTCATAAAGTTTAGGATCAAAAAGGAAGAGAAACCTGAAAGATCCCTATGAGTGTTGGTACCAAATTGGGCTATACTAAAGAAGATAAAAGTGTTGAAGAACACAAGTATAGGAAGATCATTGGCTCATTGTTGTATTTAACAGCAAGTAGACCTGACATTCAGTATGCTGTTTGTGTGTGTGCAAGATTCCAATCTGATCCAAGAGAATCACACTACAAAAAGGCAATCAAGATACTGAAATATGTCAAAGGTACAGTCAATGTTGGATTATGGTATCCTAAAGATTCTGGACTAGAATTGGTTGGTTATTCTGATGCTGATCATGGAGGATCAACTCTTGATAGAAAAAGTACCTCTTGAACTTGTCAGTTTTTGGGTACTAGATTAATATCATGGTTCAGCAAGAAGCAAACCTGTGTTGCCAATTCATCCACTGAATCTGAATACATTGCAGCTGGTTGTTGCACAGCTCAAATCCTATGGATTCAGCAACAATTAAGAGATTATGGTATTTCTGCAAAGAAAACACCAATCTTTTGTGATAACACAAGTGCTATTGCTATCACGCAAAATCCTAAGTTTCACTCAAGGACTAAGCACATTGACATTAGACATCATTTCATTAGAGATCATGTAGAAAAAGGAGATATTGAGGTTGTGAAAGTAGGCACTGATGATCAGCTTGTTGACATCTTTACAAACCCCTACCAGATAATAGGTTCGCAATGCTAAGGTATAATCTTGGATTGATTGAACTACCTCAATAAAGGATACATTTGGCAGAATGCTGAAACATGTATTCAGCAAGCCAAAGTATTCTTATTTAAAAGCTCCGTCTACTAAATTCTTCTAAGAAATGATAAGTCACTACATGTTTGCTGAAACAGGCATTCAGCAAGTAATTCCTTCAAAACGGGTATTTGTTAGGAAACTTGATCACTTGCTGAGACAGGCAGTCAGTAAGAGAAAAACCTTAAGGATTGCTGAAATAGGCATTCAGACAATCAAAGATACTGAAACAGGTATTCAAATATCAAGGGAATATTCTGAGACGGGAACTCAGAAAAAGAGCAGAACTCATTTCTCAGATTTTACCAAAGGATATCTCAAGTACAAAAGAATTTACTGATACGGGAAATCAGAAATATATTTTAAACTTAAGAAAATATGAGATATCTGAGTAAGGGGAGACTTTCAGCAAGTATCTAGGATGATAATGCAAACTCGCTGAAAAGATTCTTGTCTATTTCAGCAAGTAATCTAATCCCTTAAAACTCGGTAAAATCAATTTGTGACGTTAATCGGGCACAGATAAACTCGTAATAATCATGACATGAAATACAATTGTGGCCATTGATTAAAAGGAGTTACTAATCTAACGGTTAATAAAACAAAGAGAGAGAGTGCTCTGACGGTTTCAAGTTAGTGGGCCACTACGCATTCAATGCAAAGCCTCCACTAACGCCAATGTTTCTCTGTTTTACCCTTGCTGAGAGTTCAAAACGATTGAATTTCTTGCACATCAGAGACACTATATAAAGAAGGAGTTAGAGAAATGACAAAATTCTTTAACTCACATTTGCTTTCTCTGCAAATTTTAGCCTGAATCTACTGTACCTCCGGTCAAAAAGCAAACTATCTTTTTGGTACACTTTCTTCTCTATAAAGAAATGGCACCAAAGAGACAGTCTTCTAAGTCCTCAAAGTCATCTAAGGTTGACAGTACTGAGACACACACTGCTCCGGTGACTACTCCGGCAACAAACACAACGAAAGTTGTGTTGAAAAACGATAGAATATCGGAAAAACCTATGCCCCCGTCATATCTTGACACTGCAAAGTGTGAGATGTTGATGCAATGGGGTGGTTTTGCAAAGGAGAAGTACATTAGGTACTTCTATGAACAAGAACTCGATGACGAGAATGAAGAGGCGCTTGAGTTTATCAAGCAGCAAGGCCTCATGAACTTTATATCTGCTCGCACTAAGCAAGTGAGCATGATAGACACAATGGAATTCTACAATAATGCAGAAATCCAGTCCCTTACTGATAGTAAAGGAGTCACTGAAAAAGTGATCTTTACTACAGTTCAGAACACGCAAATCGTCCTGAAATGGACTGATTTAGCGGAAATCTTTTGAAGCTTTCTACAGTGACGTCAGAAATGAGAAAATGAAGAAAGGCGAGATTGCTCCCGTGACTTGGACAAAGCACGTTAAGAGGAAGCATCTCTGCCATTCACTTGGTCTAGTAGCTCTGCTACTAATAAAAGTTTTGGACTCCCAAGTTGGAGGAATTGCCAAGTAGGCCTGAGAAGATGGCCGCTGCTGATGCACATCCATGAAAATAAAACGGAACTTAACTGGGCTAAGTACATTTTCAACAGGCTTGTTGATTGTGTTACTAAGTTCAAGGTAAAGGTAGAAGACAACAAGGTCTCACCTTCCTTTCCAGTTATGTATGGAATAAAGATATGCTATGTCCTTGAACATTTCAGGATTCAGCTGAGAAACCCATTGCCAATCAAGAAATCTGTATGAAATGTGGGAAGATCTTTCTACAAGCAGAATGTACCTAAGACTGCTAGCAAGAAACTTGAAAAATCTAAAAAGACAACAGCTGCAAATGTTGTCAGCACAAGCCAGCAAGAAAGGTATACAACAGCTGCAGATGTCACCACTCAGCAACTTAGAGATGAAACTGCTGAAGATGGTGGTGACAAAAATGAAACTGCTGTAGATGATCAAAAAGGTAAGTGTACAACAGCCATTGCTGAAAATGCAACTACTGACGTATCTGCTGGGAAACTGAAGAAATCTAACAAGAAAAAGAGGAAAGCTGATGATGACACTCAGACTGCAGCGTCATCAGCAAATCCCGTACCAAAGAGGAATAGGACAGGCAACACAAGGAAGAAAACACTGGCTCGCAAGTCAGTTCCTATTGTCCATGACCTCTCAGACAATTCCCAGACAAATGCTGAAACACATTTGCCAGTAGATGTTGACAAGGTAGTTACTGAAGCCTATGTCAACAACATTGAAGTGTTTGCGGAAGCCTTCAATGATCGACTCAACGTTGATCCGTCTACTGAGAACAGACCACAAGGTAGTGGAAATGAAATTCCTGCCCAAGTCCCAGATATCTACATTGTAGATAATCTAGATGACCCAACTATGGAACCAGCAAGCGATATTGCTGCTGATCTGCAAAAGGCGGCACTTGCTGATGCTGCTGAAAAGATGATTGCTGAACAAGCAACTCATCAAGTTGCTGAAACCCCGGTTGCTAAAGAACCAGTTGCTGAGACAGCAATGGTTCAAGTTCCAGAAGTTGCTGAAACACAAGAAGCACTATTCAACGACGCATCTCGTGATGCTGAGAATACTAGCCCAAGTTCACCAAAGACATCAATCCACAAAGTCCAGCTTGTACTGGAAGCTATAAGCCAACAAGTGGAGTTGGAGATTGAAAAATCATCCAACAAATCCATTGATGTCTTCATGACAAGCAGTGAGCTTAAAGGTCAAGATGCTTCTGCTCAACTTGTCATTTCAGAGACAAGGGAGATTGCTGAAACCGCGCAGCTTTCTCAAACAGAGCAAGACAAGAAGTCTGCTGAAGAAACAGTCCAAGAAGCTGAAGAAACCGTTAATGCTGAAAGGACTGATCCACAACCTGTCCTTCTTCAGCGGGTAGATAATTCAACCATCAGTAAAACTTCAAATTCTGAAACTTATTCTTTTGCTAATATAATATTATCTCTACAGACTTCTCAAGATGCAAGTCAGATGGTTGCTGAAGCCTCTGCACCAGAACCAACACTCCCTGCTCAGCAGGTAGTTAATGTTTTTGGAAATAAAACTAAGTTTGACAGCTTAGTACTTGTATCTAACTCAAATTTATTTCAGGATGAACAAATGGAGGATGCTACTCAAGCTCCTCAAGGAATGGAAATTGTACAACATGAGCTTGCTGAATCTCAGCAGGTAATTCATGTTTCAGCTTTGAACTCTAAAACAATTTTCCAAACCAATCCTGATCTAAATATCGTTCTTTTTCAGGCTCAAAAGGAGACCACTGAAGTGGTGATCATCACTGAAGATCCACAAGTGAGTTCTGAGGAGCTGTACTTGAACTTCAAAAGAACCACTTTGTCAAGAGTTGCTAAGTCCGTCAGCAACTGGCAAACATACAGGCGAATGGATTACTCTGATCTCCATCTTCATCTTTCAAACGAGAAAAAAAGATCTTCTCTGCTAAAGCTCGAAACATTCGTTCACTCCATCCTCCCTGAAAAAATGACATATTCTCAGCAAATGAGCTCGAATCTGATTGCTCAAATTAGAGAGAATATGAAGGCTAAATTTAAGAGTGCCTCTCCAGCTGAACAAGCTGTGATGCTCAAGGGTTTCATTGTACCCGTGGTGGCTGATCCCCACAAAATCAATGAGGAAGAGGAAGTGACGAGTGTTGCTTTGTATAAGCACCTCGAGCTAGTAATTCTGACCGATGATGATGAAGAGGAAGAAGATGAGAACATTCCAACAAATCCCAGTGATGATGAAGGAAAAGATTCCAAGGACAAGAAAGACGATGATAATGACAATCAAGGTCCAAGTCCTGATGCTGGAGGATTAAAGTTGACAGTTGCTGAAAATGTTCAACAAGAAAATCAGCAAGCTGAACAACCACAACCTCAGCATGAATCTCAACCTGCTCCTGCTGCTGAAAATCAAGCACCTGTACAAGGTGCTGATACTGAAAAAGAGTATGCCAGAAAAAGGGCTGCCTTGAAAAATGGCAAGAGTCCAATTTCTGATGCCAAGGTCACTGATGCAAACCTTGATGATGATGATGAATTGGATGAAGATTACCAACGCGCTCTACAGAACAGTCTATTGATCCTTGCAAGGCATACGCATGATCTAGAAATTGGTCAATCTTCAGGAGTAAGACCAAAGGAAGTCCCCTCCCTTCCATTTACTACTGGCGAAACTCAAGTAATTGAGTCTCAAACTCATTTAAAACTAACTACTGGCGAAACTCCAGTAATTGGGTCTCAAACGTTGCCCTCAGCAACTACTCAATTAAAACTAACTACTGGTGAAACTCCAGTTGTTGAGTCTGAAGTGTTGCCATCAGCAACCACTCAACCAAAAGGAAATGAAGCTGCTGACTTAGGTTCCAAGGTTGCTGAGCTTGATGAATCTGAGGATGACGATGACTTATCAGCAAATGAGGATGAACAATCCAAGAGAGACCCCAAAGTTGTTCAAATTCCTCCTCCTGACTACATAAATGATATAGACGATGACCGGAGAGGAGAATTGCTGATAAAGGATGATCAGTTTGCTTCAGAACTAAAAGTTCATTCCTTGACCCCAAACCTAGTGCCGTTCCCAAGAGTTGAGGAGTTTACTCCTAGAATTTTGGCACTGAAGAAAGTCCATGATGCCTGCAAAGCAGAAGATGGGGCATTGCTTGCTGAGAGCCCGCTTGATTTTGGAAAAATATTGGCTACAGTGCTGAGACGCACTACTATTCTGACAATAGCTCAGAAAGATATCAGTCTTTATCACAAGAGCTATGACGAAGATGTAAGTCAAGCACTCAAACTAGCAAAGACCGCTCTCGTAAAGGCTCAGACTTTCATGGATGATAAGGCCGCAACAGAAAAACGACATGAAGAGAACATGGTGAGCATTCAAAAAGAGTTGTCAAAAATGACTTCTGATCAGCAACAAATCATCATGAAGTATAACAGCTTAAGAACTCTTGCTAAAAATTGCAATGAGTTATATTCTCTGCACATCACTCCGATGTTGCAATCCATGTCTAAGGGGGAAAAGAAAAGTACCAGAAAAAGAAATCAAACCCCTCCTACTGTTGATGAGCCACTGCCCATAGAATCGCTTGCTGAAAGAGAGCAAAGTTCTAAAAGGCAAGCAGAATCTGAGTTAAATTCAACAAATACCAAAAAGAGAAAAACTGCTGCTGAAACTCAAGATTTTGCCATACTAAAAGTCATCAAAATCTGAATGAAGATGATGAAGATGATGACAATCAAACAATAGCTCAAGCCATAAGAGCTAGACCCTTAACAGCCTTGACTCCGTCCGGCCACTCAAAGCATTTCTCGTCTGACTCTTCAGCAAGAGATCAAGACAATGCTAAATCAAGAAGAAGAAGGCAAAGACAGGAAGAAAAGAGGCTGGCCAGCATTGCTATTGGCTCCGGCATCGAATATACAAAGACCAGCAATGATGAAACCACTCAGAATGTGATCAGGAACATTCATGGTTGCTGGATCTTAAAGCTGGAAGATTTGTTGGTGAATGAGTTCTTTCCTACAACCATATTGAACCAAATGTTCACATGGATTGAACTCAAGGTACAAAGAAAACAAAGGGAAGAATCCCTCCCAAGAAATATTGTTGGGAGATGGTTGAATCTTGAGGTCTCAGTAAGAAGAACTGCCATTGGTAAGACTTATAGACAAGAACCAAATCTGATAAAACCACCTGGTATTGCTTATTACTCTGACCTAGTAACCAAGAAAACAAAGAAGAGACTTGGATTGATTCCTTATGAGTATTTCTATCTCACTGCTAAGGATCAAGAAGAAGATCTTCTATGGCTAAGAAAGATTCATGCTAAATGCACTTCAGATACACGGCTTCTCCATGCCAGTAATTGGGGCATGCATTTGTGGGTAACTCACTACATGGAAATGAATGCCGAAAAGCATCATCACACTGCCTGCAAAAATGCAATAATTCTTCAACTACAAGTCCGTAGGCTTCTGGAAAACTACGAAAACGACTGTGTTGAATTTACTGCACTTGCTGAGAAGAGTGTAAGAGAGATTTTGAGAAGACCTTCTAGAAGAGCTTAATTCTCTGTAATAGTTTTTGTTAAAGTTTTGTTTGATGATTCTGTTTAAGTTATCTCTGCTACTTCTTGTAAATTTCTGAAAGATAGCTATCATCAATGAAGCTTTTGACTCTTATTGGTTTTTGATTATGCAATTTACTTATGCTTACTGTTTAATTATTCAAGTATGCTTGCATTAATCAACTGATTTATTCAACATCAGAAACCTCAAAAAGGGTAACAATTAATTTAGCCATGGATTGCTAACATCAAAAAGGGGGAAATTTGTTAGGAAACTTATAATTTTGATGACCAATTAACCATGCTAAATTAAGGAAAGTCCAGTAACTAGTACTCTTAAGGTCCATAGGAATTTAGAATTTTAAGGACATTGTAAAAGAGGAACGTTTGCTGAAGACTTAGATGTAAGAAAATATGGTCAGAGTTACCCCTAGGGTACGCAGCGGAATTTCAAAAATTTTCTTAACATACAGGTTAATTGATTATATATATGTCGTATATATATAAACACGTCAATTAGAAGACTAACCTTACTTCCAAAGCAGCTTCCAAGTCTTCGTAATATTCCGGTGTATCTTCTCCTTCGTCGAAGTCGAAGATATCTGCAATACTCTGTATATCTGCAAGACAATAAGAGTTAGTTTCCAGCTCCTAGAACCTTCAACCTTGGTATCCACGGATGAACAACCTATCGGAAAGAATGCTAGGATATTCTTTGTGTGACCAAGAAGACGGGGCGGCGATTCCTCCGACAGAGGTGGCTCGCGCGTGTGGCTATTTAGATGAGGGGAGAGCTTTTTATTTTCTCTAAGAAAACTGGGTAGAATAATTCTCTAAGAATTGATTGTTCAGAATCGTATCTAAAAGCTCTCTAATAGTCTACTATATATAGTAGTCAATAGAAGCCTAAAGCATAAGCTATTAGACTTCGTAAAGGAATAAGAATCTAATTCTTATCGCACTAGGAAACCATTATTTAGTCTAGATTCATTCCCAATCAAATCGAAACTCAATCAGGAAAATCTAACTTATCCCTTAGACTTCTAATAGAGGAAGGAGTCGAACTCCTTCCCCTACCTTATCCATGCGCGCGCGCGCCTCTTAGGGACCGTAGGTGGGTCCCAATTTTGGGACCCACTTATAGTTCTAAGGTAATTCAAACTCCAAGTAGATTTCCATGTGCATATGTTAATTCTAAATTAACATATCTTTTAAAATCAAACCTCTATTATATTTCCAAAATATAATCTTTAATTGTATTTACATAAAATACAATTATTCAGCCAATTCAATTAATAATTCGAAATCATTAATTGAGCCACCAAATATTATAATTAATTCCAAATCAATTATAATCCATCAATCACAATTAATTCCAAATTAATTGCGATTCCATCTTCAAGGATATTCTGATAAGCTAAGCTGAATCACCACATAGTGTGACCCATAGGGCCTCATCGTATTAAGCAAGTCCTAGACTAGGCAACATGGAATTCCTAGACGGTTCCATTTGCAATATTAATACATGAGGACGTTTGAGAGGTTTCTCAAAGCTAACCCTTTCGTTGCGAAGTCTGTTGCGCTCAACGCGGCGATGGTAAGGTCACTTCATCTGACTTGCTCGAATGTATCTAGGATCGATGAAGTGTCTATCCCAATAATACATCCACGGGCGTCTCAGGGAGTTGCTTGGTTAAGATATACTTATGACCATCATAATATATCATTTGCACTGGCCAGTGACTTTACCAACGCAACTATGCAGACTATGAACAGTGCTCTCTTGTGCTACACTTGAGAGATGAATCCTTCACAGAATCACTTATCACCCCTATTTGTATGTAGCCATAATCCTGGATCGTGTCTTAGGTCAGCTGCTTATTCCGAGCTGACATCGACGGGTCCACCAAGGATATGGGGCAACAAATGTGATGATAAAGTCCTGTAAGTACAAAGGACAAATGGCATCACTTCGACAACTTACCGGTTCCCATTGACACTTCGGTGTAGAGTATACATCGATGGGAGTGTCCGGTGGGTACTTCCATTGTTCGATAAAGCTTCTTCGAACAACTATGCGTAGTTATGGGAACGTTTCTCGATTGTCCAACAATCCGTTCCGTGGCGGTGGGATCGGCTCACACTTGCTCCAACAAGTATAACCTCCACGCATACTAGTCTTGTCTGGTTCATTCAGACCCCCACATCCGAGATGAACCTCGACTAGGGAGAGTTTGGGATAGATGATAACTCACATAGCTCCCACTATCTGTGTGATCGGTCATCTATCCGAGGGGACATGTTTAATATCAATACAGACAACAATAAAGATATGACATGCTGCAGCCTGGTGTAATATAAATATGAAAGAGATACTCAATAGTAAAATGCAACAAACATATATTATATTACGTTGACCTGTGTAATAGTACATATATGCCCTCTATAAGGGCACCATGCCCTTAGTAAGGACTGTCTCTAGGACATATACACTATCAATCTCCCACTTGGACTAGAGCCAGTCACCTTTATGCCGAGTGCCCAGATTAGCATAATGTCTTAAGTGGACTTCAACTGATAAGACCTTGGTGAAAGGATCTGCCACGTTGTCAGTGGTAGAGACACGTTCTATACTAATTTCTCCTCTATCTATAATCTCACGTATAACGTGATATTTTCTAAGTACATGTTTGTTCTTGTTTGTAGATCTAGGCTCCCTAGCTTGAGCGACGGCGCCCGTATTGTCACAATAAATCGTTATTGGACTGGGAGCAGGAACCACCCTCAATTCCTTCAAGAACTCTGAAATCCAGACAGCTTCTTTCGATGCTTCTGATTCAGCAATGTACTCGGCTTCTGTGGATGAGTCAGAAACCGTGGCTTGCTTAGAACTCTTCCAACAGATAGCTCCTCCGTTCAATTTGAATACGTATCCTGCCTGTGACTTCAAGTCATCAGGATCTGATTCAAATCCAGCGTCGACATACCCAGACATCTTTAATTCTGGTTCTCCACCAAACACCAAGAACATCTCTTTAGTCCGTCTAAGGTACTTAAGAATGTTCTTCACAGCAGTCCAGTGAGGTACTCCTGGATTCTGTTGGTGTCAACAAGTGACACTAAGCGCGTATGCCACATCGGGCCTTGTGCAATTCATTGCATACATTATAGACCCTACTGCCGAAGCATAGGGCACACGACTCATTGCATTTCTTTCTTCATCAGTTTTAGGACCATCCTTAACTGATAAGACAATCCCATGCCTAGCTGGGAGAAAGCCTCTCTTTGAGTCGTCCATCTTATAACGCTTCAGTATTTTGTCGATGTAGGTGGACTGTGTCATTCCTAACATCCTCTTGGATCTATCTCTAAAGATCTTGATCCCTAGGATGTAGTTCGCTTCACCCAAGTCCTTCATCGAGAAGGTACTTGATAACCAAACTTTAGTCTCTTCTAGCATAGAGACATTGTTTCCCATGATCAAAATGTCATCTACATAAATGATCATGAAAACAGCTCCTTTGTCGCTGTGTCTCGCATAGACACAGGGATCTTCCTTGCTTCTGATGAAGTCAAACGATTTGACAGCTTCATCAAAGCGGAAATTCCAGCTCCTTGACGCTTGCTTTAGCCCATAGATGGATCTTTGTAATTTGCATATAGCAGTTCGCCTGGTTTTACTAATAAAACCTTCCGGCTGTACCATATAGACCTCTTCCTCAAGGTTGCCATTGAGGAAGGCTGTCTCTACATCCATGATGAATGTGTATTTTACACTTTCATTTGAGTCTTTTTCACCTATTTTAGCTATCCTCTATGTTAATTTAGCTATATTTTTAGTACATTTTATTAGAATAGTGTCACGTTTCCCTTTAGATTTTATTTTACAGGTTTTGGTTGAAATTCGAGGATTTCCGGGCAATTATATTGAAGTTGACAAGGAATTGGTGTTCCAGAAGCCTATTTGGAGTATCTGAAGGTTTTCGGATAGGATTTGGAGTCTAGGGGTCGAATCTGGAGGTTAGAAGGCCACTAGAAGTCAGAAACCGAGTCCGAAAAGGGGAAGAAATCCAAAAACGCGTCGAAAACGCGGAATTCCACGAGAAATTCTCTGGGGCGAACCGCCCCACACCGGGCGAACCGCCCGGTGTGTGGGGCGAACCGCCCCACAATATTTCGAGGCCTATATATAGTTGCTCAGTTTTCTCCGAAAATCATACTTTTCCAGACCTACTTTCCCACCTTTCTCTGTAGTTTTAGGTAGGAACTTCCCAGAGCCTGTTCTGGGGGTTCGTAGCTTAGGGGACACTTTTTCATAGCAGATTGGAGCTTGTAGGATCGCAATTTCTCCGGAGATTGACAACCTTCGGTAACTTTGTATCTTACAGTTTATTCTACTTATTCTTATTTATCTTTCAACATGTTTTCTTCTATGATTTCTGTTGATTGCATGCCTATTATGAGTAGCTAAACTTATCATTGGTGGTAGTATGTGAATTCTTAGCGAAGGGAAGATAATCATGCTAATGGCTATATCGCGCATTATACTCCGTGTTATTGCTTTATTTCGTTGATCAGGCTCAGCCTAAATTCTCGTATGTTGTATTAATTATTATGCACAATTGGACCCTCGTCGACCTGTACACGAATTTATCTTCGTAGTGTTGAATAATTACGGAACACAATAGGACAATAGTGATTGACTTGTCAGACCCTTTATCTTCGTAGTGCTTAATAATTGCAACAGGACATTAGATTGATCAAAGATCTCCATGCAAGACCGAGGAATTTATGCATGATTATCGACCCGTTATGCTTTGAAGGATCATACTATCACCAATCTCCATTATCTGCTAGAAACCCCTATGCTATCTGTCTGCTGTTTTTATATTCTAAATTAGATTTGATAAAGCTAGTTATAGTCTTGAGAGAACGACACTCGAGTCATTCTACTGCTACACTACGGTTTTCATTGTAGTTGTGGATTGCCTTTGGCTAAATAACAAATATTATTTGACTGAACCGGAACCGACAAATCCGCGTCCATCAAATTGGCGCTGTTGCCGGGGAGTATACTCCTTTTTTCTGTTTAATTTGTTTATATTTTCAGCTTTAGATTCCTAATCCTACTAGGTTTAGTTTTCCTTTTTAATCTCTGATACTGCTTTCCTAGTCTGTTACAGATAGTGTATGCCGCATACACGTTCTGTAGGAACACCGCTTGCTGATTCAATTGCTGAGATCGACAGAGTCTACCACCAAAGAAGGCGACTACTCAAAAGGCGTGCACTAGAGGAAATAGAGGATACCGATTTCTCTGAATCTCTACACAATCTTTTCAAGGAAATCGACGGAATGGCAGAAGCTAGACCACTGAAGGCATGGGTTCAAACCACCAAGGATCGTATGAGGGGACCGGCAATTGTTCTTTCGTCTGCAACCCGAGATCTGGAGATCAAGAACCACGCATTCCAACAACTTCCGAGGTTCTATGGCTTATCAAGGGAAGATGTGATGGGGTACTTGCACGATATCGATGATTTCGTCAACCAACTCCCACGACCCGGAGCTGAAATAACAACGGATGAGTTGAGGATGAAGGTTTTTGCTATGGGACTTGGCGACAGAGCCAAGTCATGGTTGAGTTCTCTACCAGCAGGCTCGTTGGACACTTGGGAAAGGTTTTTTCAGCTTTCATGGAGAAATACTTCCCTCACACCTTGACTACCGCGCTAAAGGCGCAGATCACTGGATTCAAGCAGGACTATGATGAGACCATCTACACCGCGTTCGAGAGGTTCCAAGATCTCACGAACAAGTGCCCTCACCATGGTTTTGAGCTTTCTGACCTAGTCCAACACTTCTACAATGGACTAACCTTCGAGAACCAACAAGTGGTGGATTTCCAATGCCGAGGCAATATTCGGGAGGAAACCGAAGAAGCCGTCTGGGCTGTTTTCGAAAGGCTTGCTAAGGGTTCGCAGTTCAAGGACCCAAGAGCAATGGTCAGAAGACGTGGACCTGAAGCTCCACCGGCTCAAGAAGCCCCTATGTATAGGGGGAATGGGGATCAATTCGAGTGCCTTACCAACGAATTGAAGCAAGTCCTCAAGAGCGCCACCGGAACAACTGTTTCGAACGAAGTATGCCGAATATGCAAGAACTATGGGCATGGGGCTCATATGTGTAGATCGGAGCTGGCATACGATGATGGCAACTGGGCTCGAGGAGGCGAAGAGGAAGCCTTTGCTACGGAGTTTGGTACTCAAGAAGTTAGCTACGGACAAGACAGTAGGAATCCTCGAGGTGGATTTTGGAGAAGAGGATTCCGAAACAATCAAGGATATGCACCGGCTAACCAAACTTATGGCCCTAACCAAGACCATAGTAGGCTAAACTATGGTAATGATCACTGCGAAAACCCCGCTCCGAAAGAGCCACAGAAGTCGAAGTCGGCTCAACTAATGGAGAACTTGCAAAAGATGGTTGATCACACCCAAAGTTTTCTCAAACGTTATGAAGAAGATTCTGAGAAGACTAGAGCAAGGCTTGATAGGTTGGAACAGAGCACTAGGCTTGCCCATGAAAAGATGCAGGAGTTGATCGACCGAGGAGCAAGTAGGGAGCAAGGCAAGCTGCCTAGCAACACTGAGAAGTCGTTGTCCATTACCTTAGTGGGTGATCTACCTGTTGAAATCACCATCAAGAAGGTTGCTAAGTGCGAGAGTTGCAAGAGGGAAATGCCCCCACAAGCCGAAGAAGAAGAGAAGGACCTTGGTACTAACAAGAGTGAAGAGGAGCAAGAGGATCCCGAGCCACTCCCTCAAAGTTTCGATGTTAAGGTTGGGATTGGGGAGCTTGAAGATGTCCGAGCCACACTAGACACTGGATCCTACTCTAATGTGCTCCCTTTGAATGTTTTCGAGAAGAGTAACCTTGGAGAACTAACTGTGCATAAGGCTATTGTGCAACTGGCGGATGGATCCCTTGTGAAACCCGAAGGCGTTGTGAAGAATGTATTAGTCAAAATTGGTGAAGCTTCTGTCTACACCAATTTTGTAGTTATGTCGGCGTCTGCACCTGGAACGGGGGATGTCATACTCTTAGGGCGAACGTTCTTGACTAAACTACACTCCGTGATGGACATCTACCAAAGAACTTGCACTATTGAAATGGATGGCAAGCAACACGTGTTGCACGCCATATCTGATCCGCCTGATCCGCCCGATATTTCTTTCACCATTCACTACTATGGTCTTGCAGCCTATATTCTTTCTTATTCACAGGTTCGTGGCATGGAAAGGAGATCAATGAAGGGGAAGCCTAGTACCCGCAAAAAGAAGAGATAGGCGCAGGCAGGAGTCGAGTCAAAGACTTTAAACAATGACGCTATCCGGGAGGCAACCCGGAATTTTTATCGCTTTCTTTACTGCTTTTCTGCATGCATTCATTCTTGAACTATTTGCTTCTCGTATGCGAATTTGTTCATATCTGTGTCGTATATGCTTATGTTTGAGTGATATTTTTCGAGTGGTTTTTTGAAAAAAAATTGGTTTCGGGGATTAAAACCGCTTTTTCTGACGACAGGAGCCGTCTCCCCGCATCGGGGAGCACGGGGCGAACCGCCCCACGTGGGGGGCGAATGGGCGATTCGCCCCACACCAGGGGCGAACCGCCCCACGGCTCCAGAAGCTCAAAAACGCGGATTTCTTCCCCTTTACCTCATTTTCTTCATATTTCATCATTCCTCCTCCCCAAAAACCGAAAATCGCGATTTCATCTTCAAATCTTCATAACTTCTTCATTTCTTGACAAAATTTAGTGTTCTTTAGCTTAAATCGAAGCCTATTACATGATCTATCATCCCATCTGAACAGATTTCGTCCTAATGCGTTAGATTTTCAGATCTGAGGTATCATCCTTAGAACCCTAATTTTCGAATTTGGGGGTTATCTAATTTGAGCTTCAATTATGCTTATTTGATGCATGGGTATGTTGTTTGTGTGATTAGAAGTGTTATTTACTATCAATTGCATGCTCAATTTTGCTTGAATTGTTGATTTGGGAATTTTGCTACTAGATGATATATCTTGTTATGCAATATGTCTTTATCTTTGATTTCTTGCATCTGATTGTGTTTATTGATGTAATGTTGGTGGATTTGACGATAGAATGCTTAATTGTTGAGTATGAGGATTTATGATGGTAGAATTTTTCGCTACTATGGTATGAATTGAGCCTTGATATCTAGGATATTGGTTGTCTAGTAAGAGCATAATGTGATGTATTGCATGTAGTAGTTACATTGGTATGTTGCATGATGAAGAAGCTAGGCTAGACATTACGGTTTGGGGAGCTCGATTGTTGATTTTATCACTTGTGTGTTTCGTTCTTACACTAGCATGTGCATGAGTCAGTTTTGTGTCATACGAGGTACTAACTGTTGTTTGTAGGAACCATACCAAGGGAAAGGAGCATTCCCGTATGATTACTGTGAAGAATTGGAGGGGGAACGATCACTACCACGTCAAGAAGGGTGACCTCGTTAGATGTGCGTTCGAGCCAAGGGGTTTTGCAACAACGTCGTGGATTATCCAAGAGGAGGAGCTAGAGTACACCTGGAGTAAGGAATCCTATGCCTATTCATGCACCACCGAAGGGACAGAAACCATTATTACGTCAGCAATCCATCACAAGGACTGCAAAGTTCGAGTGAACTTGAAGGCACCGGGACATTCTCGCCGCGGCGGATTCAATCATGAGTTCGCAGTTGCTAGAAGGTTCCGAAGCGCTAGCTTGGTTCCAATACATAATGACATGGGTGCCCGGCCCCTCGTTGGGGTACCCCTTGACTGCCTCTAAAGGGAGTATCATATAGACATCGGTCGAATCAACTGTAGAGAATGTGGTCGACATTGGAAAAGATGGTAGAAGACTTCTGAGTATCCGAGCAGCTTACTGTAACCTTCTCGTGGTGTAAAACGTTGGAGGGGGAGGTCCTGATACCACTGCCCTTTCCCCTTCAACAGTTCACATCCTATTGGAGGGCTACAGGATGGAGGATTCCATAACAGCGGCGGCTAATCTTGAGAATTCTACTCGACACTACAACTCTACTAGTGAGGATGTGCGTGACAGTAGTGACAATGAAGGCCATACGGGCAATGATGATACTAATGGAGGAGTTGTTCCTATCCGGCCTATGATTGAAACTACAACGCATACCAGGAGACCTGATGACACCCTATAAAGCTCCCGGAGCGGTCCCAATAACTCACAAACAGCATGCTCAGCCGACCGAGGCCAAACCATGGGGTAACATCTAGTATCACATCTTATTTCCTCATTTTCTTACTGCTAGGGACTAGCGTTAATTTCATGAGGGGGGATGGGATTTAAGTGATCTGATGTTGTTAGCTTGGAGCTTGGTATTGGTAGGATGAGTATAGTACCTCGCATGCTTTATCCGTCTGCATTTGCATTTGCACGTTTACCGCTTTCTTAGTTTTTTAGGTTGCATTCACTGCATTCACTACATTCATCCTAGGATAGTCATGCATGTTTTATATGGAGTTTATTGCCGAATTTTTTGAACTCTTTTATTGGGTAGATCAACTAACTATGCCATTAATCGTATGCTTCATCTCTATGAATTTGTTTGAGGTTTTTCTCGCTTGGCTTGTCACATTTATGTATTGCACTTAGTTAAGGTTGGTAGTCTCGACATCACTTAGTGGTGTTTTCTCTACTGCGGTTCACGAAGGCCTTTATAATAGGATGATGCATGATAGGGTCTCATGGTTGTTTTCCCGAGTAATTATGTACCTAAGAGGCAACAAGTCTTCACCATGCTTTGAGATTGCTAAATGCCTAGGAAGGAGGTAGTGTGAGGTTGTGTGATCTTTGTTTATAACCTATTCTTCCGAATAGGTTTGGGGAGGGGGTTACACCATCATAGACTTGTTTCTGTTTTTCATTTTCGTATCGTGAGTTTATTTTTCTTTTTCCGTAAATTTTGTACTCCAGCCTATTCTTTCGAATAGGTTTGGGGAAGTCGTGTGAGTCATTTTGTTTCTTTTTTTTGTTATGCTACTGGTGGCTAGAAAAATCGAAAAAAAGAAAGAAAGAAAAAATTCCAGAAAAAAAAGAAAAGAAAAAAAAAAGAAAAAAAAGAATCTGGAAAGAAAAAAAAGAAAAAAAGAGAAGACTCCAAAAAAGCAAAGAAGGGTCCAAAAAAGAAAGCCAAATAGCAGTTTAGCAAAGTATTGTGTCATATTTTCCATTTTTTGTAATGTTCGTAATCGTGTTGTAATTTTCTATTTTTTTATCTTTTTTGTCTTGAGTGTCATCTGTTCTAGACCACCCTCGTCCTGCCATTCAGGAAGTGGTGAATAGTTTAAGACTTTACTTGAGAGATGGGTAGTATAGGGGAGTGTTATCTTTTATAGGGAACCCTCCTTCGTTTGATGAGAGCCAGTACTGGTTCGACCTCTTTTGAGGAAAAGTCTTAACATGGTGGAACAGCAGTAAGTCCTCAGTTTCATAGGCACGGGACAACCATTCATATCTTAGCATGCTTCATTACGTCGTCACTGACTAGGTCCAGGTAGAGAATGTTACGAGAGACTATCTTGTCTTGACATAAGTGCTGATGTGGATGTGTATAAGTCAATCGAGGTATTCTTCAACCTATATTCATGCTTTAATTTATGTGGTTTTTGTTCATATGTTTTTTGGTAGATTCAGTAGATTAGTTCATTTTATTTGGCATGAGACTCCATTTTGTGTCTTGCATGTTTTTTGTATTAGAATCTAGCTTAGTTGCTTGAGGACAAGCAAAGGTTCGGTTTGGGGAGTTTGATGAATGTGTATTTTACACTTTCATTTGAGTCTTTTTCACCTATTTTAGCTATCCTCTATGTTAATTTAGCTATATTTTAGTACATTTTATTAGAATAGTGTCACGTTTCCCTTTAGATTTTATTTTACAGGTTTTGGTTGAAATTCGAGGATTTCCGGGCAATTATATTGAAGTTGACAAGGAATTGGTGTTCCAAAAACCTATTTGGAGTATCTGAGGGTTTCCAGATAGGATTTGGAGTCCAGGGGTCGAATCTGGAGGTTAGAAGGCCACTAGAAGTCAGAAACCGAGTCCGAAAAGGGGAAGAAATCCAAAAACGCGTCGAAAACGCGGAATTCCGCGAGAAATTCTCTGGGGCGAACCGCCCCACACCGGGCGAACCGCCCGGTGTGTGGGGCGAACCGCCCCACAATATTTCGAGGCCTATATATAGTTGCTCAGTTTTCTCCGAAAATCATACTTTTCCAGACCTACTTTCCCACCTTTCTCTGTAGTTTTAGGTAGGAACTTCCCAGAGCCTGTTCTGGGGGTTCGTAGCTTAGGGGACACTTTTTCATAGCAGATTGGAGCTTGTAGGATCGCAATTCTCCGGAGATTGACAACCTTCGGTAACTTTGTATCTTACAGTTTATTCTACTTATTCTTATTTATCTTTCAACATGTTTTCTTCTATGATTTCTGTTGATTGCATGCCTATTATGAGTAGCTAAACTTATCATTGGTGGTAGTATGTGAATTCTTAGCGAAGGGAAGATAATCATGCTAATGGCTATATCGCGCATTATACTCCGTGTTATTGCTTTATTTCGTTGATCAGACTCAGCCTAAATTCTTGTATGTTGTATTAATTATTATGCACAATTGGACCCTCGTCGACCTGTACGCGAGTTTATCTTCGTAGTGTTGAATAATTACGGAACACAATAGGACAATAGTGATTGACTTGTCAGACCCTTTATCTTCGTAGTGCTTAATAATTGCAACAGGACATTAGATTGATCAAAGATCTCCATGCAAGACCGAGGAATTTATGCATGATTATCGACCCGTTATGCTTTGAAGGATCATACTATCACCAATCTCCATTATCTTCTAGAAACCCCTTTGCTATCTGTCTGCTATTTTTATATTCTAAATTAGATTTGATAAAGCTAGTTATAGTCCTGAGAGAATGACACTCAAGTCATTCTACTGCTACACTACGGTTTTCGTTGTAGTTGTGGATTGCCTTTGGCTAAATAACAAATATTATTTGACTGAACCGGAACTGACAAATCCGCGTCCATCAATCCATCTGCCAGATTTCATAATCATAGTAGGCAGCTATCACAAGTAGAATTCGAATGGACTTCAATTTTACTACTGGTGAAAAGGTTTCATCATAATCGATGCCATACCTTTGCGTGTAGCCTTTCGCCACAAGCCTAGCTTTGTGCGTTTGTACCTTGCCATCGACATCTGTCTTTCGTTTAAAGACCCATTTGCACCCAATTGGTGGGCAAGTCTACCAAGTTCCAAACTTGGTTCTGGTACATTGAATCCATTTCTAATTCCATGGCCTCTTGCCATTTGTCTGAGTCAATATCAATTATTGCCTCTTTGTAGGTCTCTGGATCTTCCCGATCTGATAAACCGACATCAAGTTCACTGATGTCTTCTATCATAAGGCTTTGCTTCTGAGGTCTTCTTAGGATCCTGTTCGACCTACGGAGCTCGACTTGTTCTGGTGCTTTTCTTTTCTGGCTTCGTGTAACACGAACATTATCAGTGGGTACTGATGCAGCCGGTCGCTGGGAGCGACCCTGTTCCCTTGCGGGAGGCTGCTCTTGTGCAACTTGGTGCACAAGTTGGTTGACAACGGGTTCTATTGGTGTGGTTTCAACTGTTGATCTAATCACAGGACTCCCACTGACTATGACATGCCTAGCAAGTGTCATATCATCACCCTTGTCTGCATCGAAAGCTCCCACTGAACTTGAGTCCAAATCAGAAGATTTAGAGACCTCATGTTCGCGCGTGTCAAAGTCTTGAATTTCTTCAAGTTCTATCATGTCATCTAACCTCTCTTCTTCGAGGTATTCAGCTTCTAAAAACTTCACGTTTCTAGATACGATCACCTTGTGATCTTCAGCATGATAGAATTCATAGCCTCTCGTCTGACGAGGATATCCTATGAAATATACTCTTGACACCCTTGGCATCTAACTTATCAGTGAGCATCAGTTTGACTATCGCAGGACACCCCCAAGGTCTAAGATATCCTAGTGAAGGCTTCTTTCCCTTCCATAACTCATAAGAAGTTTTCTCCACTGATTTAGATGGTACACGGTTCAGAATGTAGATTGCAGTTTGTAGTGCATGTCCCCATAGATGTTATGGAAGAGTCGAGAATCCAATCATTGATCTCACCATTTAACTGTGGTGTTCCAGGAGGAGTCCATTGCGATTGAATTCCATTTTCCTTCAAGTAGTCGATAAATTCTTCACTAAGGTATTCACCTCCTCGATCCAATCGAAGAGTGACTATCCTTAGGATCAATTCATTCTCGACCTCATTCCTAAACTCCTTGAATTCCCCAAAGGTCTCGGATTTATCCTTCATAAGATAAATATATCCATACCTTGAGAAATCGTCAGTAAAGGTAACGAAGTAAGGATAACCCCCACGCGCATGGACTTTAAACGGTCCACATACATCGGTATGTATGAGCTCTAAGAAGCGAGTTGCACGAACACCTTGTCCAACAAAAGGTTTGTTCGTCATCTTACCCTTAACACAAGATTCACATGTACCATATGATTCAAAATCAAATGGTTCTAAGTAGTCCAACTTCCTTAGTCTTTGAATCCGTGTTTCATTGATATGGCCTAGCCAACAATGCCATAGATAAGATGGATTATTCTTCTTACTTGAAGACGGTTGTTTGTTATGTATTTGAAATAAAGGTAGACTACTTTGCAAAATATATAAACCATTCACCAAGCGAGCCTTTCCATAATACTGATCATTTAATGAAAAATAACAAGTATTATTCGCAAATCGAAAGGAAAACCCATATTGTCTAACAATGGAATGGAAATAATATTTCTGACAATGGATGGAACAAAATAAACATTATCATGTTCTAAACATTGTCCCGAAGGTAAATCTATCTTGCTGCGTCCAACGCGTTTGGCTTCAACTGGATTGCCGTTCCCAACATGCAAGTCGATTTCACCTTGTTTGACTAGCCTGTGATCAATTAGCCCCTGCACATTATTACAAATGTGTGAGCCACAGGCTGTATCTAATACCCAACCATTGGAGTCAAAAGTAGTCATGTTCATTTCAATAACAAACATACCTGAGCCAGAAGCCGATGACTTCTTAGCTTGATCTGCCCTAAGCTTCGGGCAATCTTTCTTCCAATGTCCTTTCTGCTTACAGAAAAGACATTCATCTGTGCGTACCGTTCCGCTTCTCTTGAACTTCTTCTTCTGGTTCGGACGCTTACCTTATCACTCCAAGTGTTAGCCTTGGCTCCCGACTTTCCCTTACCCTTAGCACCTTTGCTTTTCGGGTTTGGGTTAGACGGTTGTCAAACAAGCATGATCGACTTTCCTTCATAGGAAGAGTTTGATCATATGTCTTCAGCAGATTAAGAAGTTCAGGCAGTGTTACGTCCTTCGCATTCATCGTGTAATTAATGATGAACTGCGAATACGAACTCGGCAATGATTGAAGGACAAAGATCACCATGATCTTGTTCTCTAGCTTAACGCCGGCATCGGCAAGCTTTTCAAAGAGACCAATCATTTTGAGAACATGCTCAGACATGTTCCCTCCTTCACTGAGCTTGCATCTGTGTATCTCTTTGATCAAATCAAATTCAACACTTCTATTTGTCGTCTTAAAGAGCGACTCAAGATGCTTCAGCATCTCATACGGCAACATGCTCTTATGTTGCCTCTGCAGCTCATTGCTCATTGCCGCCAGCATAATACACTGCGCGGATCTAGCATCTCCAAGATGCTTATCAGACTTTGCCTTGTTGGCTTGATTCCAAATCAGCAACTTGATAGGCAGTCTGATTCTCGGGACACACGGGATTAGCCTCGTCCAAGACGTACTCAATCGTTTCGTACCTCAGCACCAAACATATATTCCTGATCCAATCTAGGAAGTTTGGTCCGGTCAAAATTTGCTTCTCTAAGACAGCACGGAGCGAGATACTCGCCATTTAAGGTTTTCCAGGAGAAATAATATAGAACGAAAATAATAAATCAACTATTGAAATATTATTTCTAAATACACAGTCAACATAACTAAACAACAAGGTCCTTTAGTTGTTTATCTCCCACTATTTTCACATATGCTTGCCCCCACAACAAGCATATGGGTAATGTCCAACAAGTTACCGTAGTGGCCAAGATCCAAATCCATACTATGCTATACTCCAACGGGGGCTGGTCGCATAGCATAATATGACCGGTAGGACTATCCAATTGCGTCACGCAACTCTTGGTTGTTAAATCTAATTTAACCCGATGCCCTACATGTTGTACCTATCGAGGTCGCTAGATACAATATGCAGTAAGTGATAACCATAGGCTTACTCTAATCTGACGATCACTGCGAGTCTGTAAGAGGAGGTCGCCAATACAAGAAAACGCAATGAAAGTTCAGAATTAAAGCACCCTATGGAAAGCATCTCAGAAATACATATATATATATATATATATATATATATATATATAAATATATATATATATATATATATATATATATATATATATATATATATATATATATATATATATATATATATATATATATATATATATATATATATATATATATATATATATATATATATATATATTTCTGTACTTATATTAGTTGGGACTTGTCGCTTGAGGGTTGTTATCAGTCATCTACAAACAAATAAGGGCGCCGCCTACCGATCATGCATGAGCGGTCTACACGTAATGGATGTCGCCTATCCATTCTAGTTCTAAACGCGGTCAAGCACATAATGGGTGCCGCCTACCCATACATAAAATATTCGGTCCGACATATAAGAGGGCGCCGCCTACCCTCGCATGCATAGCGGTCGAACGGAAAGTAAAATACTTGGTATTTAAACATGCATTGTCAAACAATAGCATATAGAGCATATGAAACAAGTAGTAGCCTATGTGGATGACAAATGACTTCATAATTTCATTATGAAAATTATAATCCCATACTTATAATCTCTATGAAATAATTGAAAATTTGGACTAGATTGAATAATCGAAAATTCTATTGACCAAGTAGCAATTCTCGTAAACCCGAAGGACTTAATTGTAATTTTAAAAACCTTGGAGGTGTTAAATCTAAAATTCAAAAGTAGAAGGACTAATTTGTAATAGACAATAAATTGATAAATTACAAATAAGCCCTTTAACTTTATACTAATTAAATTTAACCCCTCTAGTTTAAAACAATTACAATTAAATCATATTTATATTCCAAATATAAAATTAAATCCTCAAAACTTTCAAAAATACGATTTTGGGTCCAACCCGAAAATATATATATATATATATATATATATATATATATATATATATATATATATATATATATATATATATATATATATATATATATATATATATATATATATATATATATATATTTAAAACGTGGGACGGGACCTAGTCTCGTCCCCCCGGTGCCCGCGGCCCCGGGCGCCCGGCACCCGCGGCACGCGGGCACCGGTGCCTTGGGTGCAGGCGCCGGGCACCTGCGTCCGCAGGCTCCGGGTACCTACGTCACGCAAGTACGCGGGTGCCCGCGGTACACGGGCGCCTAGCGCCCGTGCCGCGGGCACGGCGCCTGCGTCCCGCAGGCGTCCCGGGCGCCTGCCGCCGCCTGCGTCGCGCAGGCGGCCCGATCCGAAAAAATATATACATATAAATTTTTTTCTTTTTTTTTGAAAAATATAAATTCTAAATTTATATAAAAATAAAACTTTAAAAAATCGAATTTATCATAGAAATCAATTGCATCCACATATCTACAAAATCATACAATATATATACGTTTATACGTAATCAATTAACCTGGCTCTGATACCACTTTAAGAAAATATGGTCAGAGTTACCCCTAGGGTACGCAGCAGAATTTCAAAAATTTTCTTAACACACAGGTTAATTGATTATGTATATGTCGTATATATATAAACACGTGAATTAGAAGACTAACCTTACTTCCAAAGCAGCTTCCAAGTCTTCGTAATATTCCGGTGTATCTTCTCCTTCGTCGAAGTCGAAGATATCTGCAATACTCTGTATATCTTCAAGACAATAAGAGTTAGTTTCCAGCTCCTAGAACCTCAACCTTGGTATCCACGGATGAACAGCCTATCGGAAAGAATGCTAGGATATTCTTTGTGTGACCAAGAAGACGGGGCGGCGAATCCTCCGGCAGAGGTGGCGCGCGCGTGTGGCTATTTAGAGGAGGGGAGAGCTTTTTATTTTCTCTAAGAAAACTGGGTAGAATAATTCTCTAAGAATTGATTGTTCAGAATCGTATCTAAAAGCTCTCTAATAGTCTACAATATATAGTAGTCAATAGAAGCCTAAAGCATAAGCTATTAGACTTCGTAAAGGAATAAGAATCGAATTCTTATCGCACTAGGAAACCATTATTTAGTCTAGATTCATTCCCAATCAAATCAGAACTCAATCAGGAAAATCTAACTTATCCCTTGGACTTCTAATAGAGGAAGGAGTCGAACTCCTTCCCCTACCCTATCCATGCGCGCGCGCGCGCCTCCTAGGGACCGTAGGTGGGTCCCAATTTTGGGACCCACTTATAGTTCTAAAGCAGTTCAAACTCCAAGTAGATTTTTCATTGTGCATATGTTAATTCTAAATTAACATATCCTTTAAAATCAAACCTCTATTGTATTTCCAAAATATAATCTTTAATTGTATTTACATAAAATACAATTATTTAGCCAATTCAATTAATAATTCCAAATCGTTAATTGAGCCACCAAATATTATAATTAATTCCAAATCAATTATAATCCATCAATCACAATTAATTCCAAATTAATTGCGATTCCATCTTCAAGGATATTCTGATAAGCTAAGCTGAATCACCACATAGTGTGACCCATAGGGCCTCATCGTATTAAGCAAGTCCTAGACTAGGCAACATGGAATTCCTAGACGGTTCCATTTGCAATATTAATACATGAGGACGTTTGAGAGGTTTCTCAAAGCTAACCGTTTCGTTGCGAAGTCTGTTACGCTCAACGCGGCGATGGTAAGGTCCCTTCATCTGACTTGCTCGAATGTATCTAGGATCGATGAAGTGTCTATCCCAATAATACATCCACGGGCGTCTCAGGGAGTTGCTTGGTTAAGATATACTTATGACCATCATAATATATCATTTGCACTGGCCAGTGACTTTACCAACACAACTATGCTGACTATGAGCAGTGCTCTCCTGTGCTACACTTGAGAGATGAATCCTTCACAGAATCACTTATCACCCCATCGGTATGTAGCCATAATCCTGGATCGTGTCTTAGGTCAGCTTCTTATTCAGAGCTGACATCGACGGGTCCACCAAGGATATGGGGCAACAAATGTGATGATAAAGTCCTGTAAGTACAAAGGACAACTGGCATCACTTCGACAACTTACCGGTTCCCATAGACACTTCGGTGTAGAGTACACATCGATGGAGTGTCCGGTGGGTACTTCCATTGTTCGATAAAGCTTCTTCGAACAACTATGCGCAGTTATGGAACGTTTCTCGATTGTCCAACAATCCGTTCCGTGGCCGTGGGATCGGCTCACACTTGCTCCAACAAGTATAACCTCCACGCATACTAGTCTTGTCTGGTTCATTCAGACCCCACATCCGAGATGGACCTCGAATAGGGAGAGTTTGGGATGGATGATAACTCACATAGCTCCCACTATCTGTGTGATCGGTCATCTATCCGAGGGGACATGTTTAATATCAATACAGACAGTAATAAAGATATGACATGCTGCAGCCTGGTGTAATATAAATATGAAAGCGATACTCAATAGTAAAATGCAACAAACATATATTATATTACGTTGACCTGTGTAATAGTACATATATGCCCTCTATAAGGGCACCATGCCCTTAGTAAGGACTGTCTCTAGGACATATACACTATCATTAGAATAGGTGCTAGATAGGTTAGTTTTAAAACTTATGATGTATCTTGTTTTCTGAAAAGAAAATAACCTATTGAAGCATTTGCTGATGATGTACTTTGTTTTTACAAACAAACTATTGAAGCATTTAGAACCGCTCAGAATCTTGAAAATTTTGAAGATCTGAAGACTTGAAGATTTCGAAGATCTGAAGACTAGAAGATTTCTGAAGACTGGTATCTACAAAGGCACATGTTGCTCAGAAAGTGGAAACTTCAGCAACAGCATTGCATAAGTGAAAATCTGAAAGACAGTAGGTTGCGCTTGCTGAAACTGAGACTGACCACTTGCTGATGGAACATATGTGACCTCTTGCTGAAAGTACTTGTTTTTGCGCTCCAATGTTACTGTTTGAATTCTACTCAAATAAGCATTAAATGCAAAGCATGCACGCGAAGGACATGGAGACTAGAAGACAAAAAAGGACGCTGCTGAAAGTACAAAAGCAAGATAATGACATCTTAAGGAACAAAAGCCTTGGAATTTAAAATTCAAACGGCTCCTTATTTTCACTATAAATAGAGGTCATCCGGCAAAGAGTTGAATTGTGTCAACAACGTGATCATACTCTCACTTGTGCTTAAACTCACAAACCCTTCAATACTCTCTACTGCCATTGATCCGTTCCAGGACTTAAAGCTTGAAAAACCTACTTGTGAAGAAGTAGAATTTGCACGACTAAGAAATTAGTTTAGTGTTCTTTCTTTCTTTCGAACAAGAACAAGTCTTGACACCAGAAACAATCAAACTTGTTTACTTCAAAGTATTCAAAGTTTTATTTCTTAGATTACTTGTTGTAACTGAATAAGTTATAATTAAGTTTTCTCATCCCAAACCTCTCTAACTGAAAATACACCCTTTCAGGCGTGATATTCGTGGGGAACTTAATCAAGCATAGTTTTTCTGATTAAAAGTACCAAGTTTGGTGGAGAACAAGGTTGAGTTCTCTAGATTAGGTTGGAGACGAAGCAAGTGTGCTTTGGTTTCTGTTTGAATCGCTCTAGATAGGTGTTGTAAGGAACCTCGATCTTATCTTAGTGGATTCAGTCCTAAAAAGGACAAAGTGGATTAGTTGAGAGATTACGCCACTCTCAGATACCACTATAAAAGTGTTTGTGTGATTTACTTACTGTATTTAGTTTTCAGCAAATCATATCTATCTGTACACAGTCACTCACATCACTTGCTGAAACCTTCATTTACTGAAAGAGCACTTATTGTATCAAACACTTCCGCTCTCTGATTTTAAGTATCACCAAACCTAGTTACTGCAAAGTAACTTGCGCTTGCTGAGAAACTTAAGTATCAGCAAACTCATTACTGAAAATTAATAAGCACTTGCTGAGAAAGTTTTAAACGACGAAAGTTTGAAAAGACTATTCACTCCCCCCCCTCTAGTCTTTTCTTGTTGTTTAAAGGGACCAACAGAACTCGAATTTGGTGACGCAGGAAGTAAATTAATTAAATACCAAATAAATTAAATTATTCAGGTAAATAAATAAATAATAAAATAAAAAAATACGGGGCGTTACAGATAGTATGATCATTCAAAGCAACGGGCAATAATCATGCATGAAGTACTTGAAGTTTGTATAGAAATCTATGACCGTGAATTGTCCTATGTGTTCCTTTCAATTCAACACTACGAAGATAGATGGCTTAGATAGATCAAAGAAATAAAACAATAAATCAAGTCTTAAACGCGCGAAGCCACTCATGCATAATCAAGAACCCTAGCTAAGAAATCACATACTATCACCAACGATAGATTTAGCTACTCATAGATAAATTGCAATCAACAAGAATCAAAGCAAGATTGAATGAAAACATGTTGAATGAAATAAATAAAAGCAGAAAAATCGTGAGATACAAGTTACCAACGAAGGTTGTCAATCTCCGATGAATTGCTAACTCACAAGCGAGAATCGAGAATCAAAGATGTCCAATTTCTATGCTTAAGCTTCTAAATCAATAAGAAAAAGAGTTTTCTATGCTAATAATTCCCAGAACAGGCTCTGGAGAATTTGTCTCTCAAAATAAGGTGAAAAGGTATGAAAAACGACTAAACAGGCGAAACATATATATAGGCTACGATAAGCACGGGGCGAACCGCCTGGCACCGGGCGAACCGCCCGGGACCTCAAGTCGGTGATTAGCGAGTTTTTGGACTTGGTTTCATTTTCGGACTCGGATTTTGCCTTCTAGTGACCTTTAAGCCTGGAAACTCGTCCCCTGGGCCTCAAATCTCATCCGGAACCTTCTAGATACACCACGAATGTCCTCGAAACACCAAAACTTCGTCCTCTTCATCAATATTGCCCATAAAAATACGTTTTTCACCTAAAACCTGAAAAATACAAAGAAAAGGGAAACGTGACACTATTCTAATAAAATGCACTAAAATATAAGCTAAATTAACCTAGAGGATAGCTAAATTGGTGAAAAAGACTCGAATGAAAGTGTAAAATACACGTTCATCAGACACCACATCAGAAAGTGGATTTGATCAGCACAAATCAAAAGTCTTTCAGCTCAAAACCTCCTAGTTCCTCAGCAAGTAGAAAACAAGTCAAAGTTGAAAAACTTAAGACTTGGGTTTCCACTGGACGCATTCTTAAACATGTTAATGGACATCCAATATTGGATAATTAACTTGTTTGCTATTGATTGTGCAGACTTCAGCCACGGAGACAAACAATGCAATCTGGCACTTTGACAGTGGTTGTGGAAAGCACATGACGGGCAACAAGAATAACCTTATAAACTATAGACGGTGGTCTAAAGGTCCAACAATAAGGTTTGCTGGTGGAGGCTTTGGTTCTACAAAAGGCTATGGTGACGTGAAGTTAGGATGCATTACCATTTCGGGAGTTCTTTATGTCAAAAATCTTAAGTTTAACCTTTTCAGCATGAGTCAATTCGCTGATAAAGGATACTTCATCAAAATCAAAAGTGATGAATGTGAACTTATAGACTTTGAGACGAAGAAGGTTATTATGGTTGCTAGAAGATCAGGAGGTTTGTACACTGTAGATTGGTCTTCAGCAATCGTTGCAAAAGGCCTTGTCTCAGATCATGATTGCCATGCTGAAAAAGCATGGTTATGGCATAAACGAACAAGTCACCTAAACTTCAAGACACTGAATAAGTTTTCTAAAAAGGCACTTGTAGTTGGATTACCTAAGGTTACTTTCAAGAAGGATGGTGTTTGCAATGCATGTCAGCAAGGAAAGCAAACCAAATCTTCTTTTAAGAACAAGGCAGTACCGTCAACTACAAAACCTTTATAACTCTTACACATGGACTTGTTTGAATCTTCTTCAATAAGCTATGCTGGTAAGAAGTATGGTCTGGTGGTGGTAGATGACTATTCAAGATTCACTTGGATAGTATTTATCAAGCACAAGTCTGAAACAAGGACTGAAATACCTAACTTGCTGAATAAGCTTGAAGTCATGAAAAATGACAAGGTAAACGTCATAAGAACATACCATGGTACTGAGTTTGTGAACCAGTACATAACTGAGTATTGCACTTCAAACGGCATACAACATCAGTTATCCTCAGTAAGGACACCACAACAAAATGGTGTTGCTGAAAGGAAGAATCGCACCCTAAAGGAAGCTGCAAGAACAATGCTTGCTGACACTGAAATAAGTGAAGCTTACTGGGTTGAAGCGATTAATACCGCCTGCTATATTCAAAACAGATGTCTGATTACTAAGGAATACAACAAAACTCCCTATGAGTTATTTGTTGGAAGACCTCCTAACATCACCCATCTAAGAGTATTTGGTTGTAAGTGTTTTGTTCTTAATAATGGTAGAGAATACCTAAGAACATTTCAACCAAAGGCAGACGAAGCGATATTTCTTGGTTACTCCTTGCATAGTAAAGCTTATTGTTGGTCCCTTTAAACAACAAGAAAAGACTAGAGGGGGAGGGGTGAATAGGCTTTTCAAACTTTCGTCGTTTAAAAACATTCTCAGCAAGAGCTTATTACTTTTCAGTAATGAGTTTGCTGATACTTAACTTTTTCAGCAAGTACTGGTTACTTTTCAGTAACGAGTTTTACTGGTACTTTAAAAACAGAGTGCGGAAGTCTTTATACAATAAGTGCTTTTCAGTAAGTGCTAGTTTCAGCAAGTGAGCAGAGTGATAGTGTACAGATAGATAAGCTTGCTGAAAACTAAATGCAGTAAAGTAAATCACACAAACACTTTTTATAGTGGTATCTGAGAGTGGCGTAATCTCTCAACTAATCCACTTTGTCCTTTCTAGGACTGAATCCACTAAGATAAGTTTGAGGT
Organism: Plantago ovata; assembly: GCA_028274465.1. NCBI lineage: Eukaryota > Viridiplantae > Streptophyta > Magnoliopsida > Lamiales > Plantaginaceae > Plantago > Plantago ovata. The sequence continues at coordinate 115,130,559 of CM051455.1, read as the reverse complement.
TCCTTACAACACCTATCTAGAGCGATTCTTCAGAAACCAAAGGACACTTGCTTCGTTTCCAACCTAACTAGAGAACGAAACCTTATTCTCCACCAAACTTGGGACTTATAATCAACAACATTATACTTGATTAATTCCCCCTGAATTTCACGCCTGAAAAAGGGTGTTTATCAGTTAGAGAGGTTTGGGATGAGATGACTTGAGTATAACTTATTCAGCTATAGCAAGCAATCTAAGAAACAAAACTTTGAATACTTTGCAGTAAACAAGTTAAGTTATTTCTGGTGTCAAGACTTGTTCTTGTTCGAAAGAAAGAACACTTAATTAATTTATTAGCCGTGAATGTTCTACTTCTTCACAAGTAGCTTTTGTTTCAAGCTTTAAGTCTTGGAACGGATCAATAGGCAGTAAAGAGTATGAAAGATGAGTGTTTGAGCACAAGTGAGAGTTTGATCACATTGTTGACACACTTCAACTCTTTGCCGGATGACCTCTATTTATAGTGAATCAAGGGAGCCGTTTGAACTTCAAATTCTAAGGCTTTGTTCCTTAAGATGTCACTATCTTGCTTTTGTACTTTCAGCAGTGTCCTTCATTTGTCTTCTAGTCTTCATGTTCTTCGCATGCTTACTTTTGCATTTAATGTTCGTTTGAATGAAATTCAAATGTGAACGTTGAAGCGCAAATGCAAGTACTTTCAGCAAGGAGGTCACATATGTATTTCAGCAAGCGGTCAGTCTCAGTTTCAGCAAGCACAACCTACTCTGTCATATAGATTTTCACTTATGCAAGTTGGTGCTGAAATTTCCACTTTCTAAGCAACATGTGCCTTTGTAGATACCATCTTCAGAAATCTTCTTAAATCTTCAGTCTTCGAATTCTTCAAGTTTTTGAACTGTTCTAGTGCTTCAATAGTTCATTTGTAAAAACAAAGTACATCATCAGCAAACTAAAGCACCTAACTAGTACCTATACTAAGTCTTCAGCAAACGTTCCTCTTTTACAATGTCCTTAAAATTATAAATTCCTATGGACCTTAAGAGTACTAGTTACTGGACTTTCCTTAATTTAGCATGGTTAATTGCTCATCAAAATTTACAAGTTTCCTAACACTTATAGAGTTTACAACAAAAAATCACAAAAGATCGAAGAATCAGTGCATGTGGTATTCTACGAAAAGTCACAAGGAGTGCCTGCTGAAGAAGAAATATCAGATTGTATGAAGAAGTTACCATACACGAGCAAAGAACTGAATCTGATGCTAGGCAAGTCAAGTCAATTGAACTAAATGATGATTCTGACAATGACTCTCCTCCCCCGAGTCATGACAAGATAAATGTAGTTCATGACAAAGAATTTCCAGCAAAAGATGCAGTTGCTCCGGATGTTTCTGAAACTATGCAACTTCCTGTGTCTGCTGACGAGTTACCACAAACTAGCAATGTTGAACAAGTAGTTGCTGATGAACCAATCTCAACAGAGACACAACAAAATACCAGTAGTACTGAGCAAGTACATACTGAAGAGTCACATGCTGATGAGCAAACTTATGCAGATCCAAAGAGCAGAAAACCTGTTAATAAATGGATTAGAGATCATCCCTCTACGGATATGATTGGTGATATTGACAAACGTCAAGTGACTAGATCCAAAGTATCTACTACTCATGAACTTGTTGAAGAAGCAAATGTCGTATAAGTAGAATCTTTGTTCTCTTGCTTTGTTTCAGAAATTGAAACCAAGACCATAGAAGAAGCTTTAAACCATTCTGAATGGATCAAGGCAATGCAAGAAGAACTGGATCAATTTGAAAGGAACAAAGTCTGGAAACTTGTACCTCTTGCTGAAGGCAAGTAAGAAATTGGTACAAAATGGGTGTTCAGAAACAAGCTGAGTGAGTCTGGTGAAGTAACAAGGAACAAAGCACGACTAGTTGCTCAAGGTTACTGTCAGCCTGAAGGATTGGACTATGATGAGTCTTATGCACCAGTTGCAAGATTGGATGCAATTAGACTTTTCTTGGCCTTTGCTGCTCACAATGACTTCATTGTTTATCAAATGGATGTTATAAGTGCATTCTTAAATGGTGAACTTGCTGAAGAAGTCTACCTGGAACAAGCCCCTAGCTTTAAACTTCCTTCGGAAACCAAGATGGTATACAAGCTTCAAAAAGTTGTATATGGTCTAAAGCAAGTACCAAGAGCTTGGTATGATACCTTAGCTAAGTTCTTGCTGGATAATGGTTTCAAGAAAGGTGAAGTTGACAAAACTTTTTGTTTACCATGAACCATGATGGTAAAATACTCTTAGTTCAGATTTATGTGGATGACATAATATTTGGATCTAAGGACAAGCAACTTTGTGATGATTTTGCCAAACTCATGACAAACAAGTTTGAAATGAGTATGATGGGTAAATTGAATTATTTCCTAGGATTGCAAGTCAAGCAACTCGAAGATGGAATATTCATAAATCAAGCAAAGTATGCGGAAGAAATGCTCATAAAGTTTAGGATCAAAAAGGAAGAGAAACCTGAAAAGATCCCTATGAGTGTTGGTACCAAATTGGGCTATACTAAAGAAGATAAAAGTGTTGAAGAACACAAGTATAGGAAGCTCATTGGTTCCTTGTTGTATTTAACAGCAAGTAGACCTGACATTCAGTATGCTGTTTGTGTGTGTGCAAGATTTCAATCTGATCCAAGAGAATCACACTACAAAAGGCAATCAAGATACTGAAATATGTCAAAGGTACAGTCAATGTTGGATTATGGTATCCTAAAGATTCTGGACTAGAATTGGTTGGTTATTCTGATGCTGATCATGGAGGATCAACTCTTGATAGAAAAAGTACCTCTTGAACTTGTCAGTTTTTGGGTACTAGATTAATATCATGGTTCAGCAAGAAGCAAACCTGTGTTGCCAATTCATCCACTGAATCTGAATACATTGCAGCTGGTTGTTGCACAGCTCAAATCCTATGGATTCAGCAACAATTAAGAGATTATGGTATTTCTGCAAAGAAAACACCAATCTTTTGTGATAACACAAGTGCTATTTCTATCACGCAAAATCCTAAGTTTCACTCAAGGACTAAGCACATTGACATTAGACATCATTTCATTAGAGATCATGTAGAAAAAGGAGATATTGAGGTTGTGAAAGTAGGCACTGATGATCAGCTTGCTGACATCTTTACAAAGCCCCTACCAGATAATAGGTTCGCAATGCTAAGGTATAATCTTGGATTGATTGAACTACCTCAATAAAGGATACATTTGGCAGAATGCTGAAACATGTATTCAGCAAGCCAAAGTATTCTTATTTAAAAGCTCCGTCTACTAAATTCTTCTAAGAAATGATAAGTCACTACATGTTTGCTGAAACAGGCATTCAGCAAGTAATTCCTTCAAAACGGGTATTTGTTAGGAAACTTGATCACTTGCTGAGACGGGCACTTAGCAAGAGAAAAACTTTAAAGATTGCTGAAACGAGCATTCAGACAATCAAAGATACTGAAACAGGTATTCAAGCATCAAAGGAAAAACCTGAGACGGGAACTCAGCAAAGAGCAAGAACACTTCTCGAATTTTACCTAAGAATATTTCAATATAAAAAGAATTTGATGAGACGAGAACTCAGAAATATCTTTTAACTTAAAGAAATATGAGATATTTGATTAAGGGGGAATTTTCAGCAATTGCAAGGCTTGTTACCTAAAAAGGTAAGTGCCAAAGTCAAATTGTCTAAAATCGCTGAAGAGATTCTCATTTACTTCAGCAAGCAATTAGCGTTGGGGTAAAAAGGATCAAATCCCGTGAATCAAGGTAAAATCGATTTGTGACGTTAATCGTGGCACAGATAAACTCGTTGTTAATCATGGCATAAAATACAATCGTGGCCATTGATTTAAAGTTGTTTTTGATCTAACGGTTGATATCACAGAGAGAAAGTGCGCTCTGACGGTTTTTGTTAGTGGACCACTACGCATTTCATGCAAAGGCTCCACTAACGCAGATGAATCTCTGTTTTACCCTTGCTGAGAACTCAAAACCGTTGAGCTTCTCGCACAACAGAGATACTATATAAACAAAGAGTTAGAGAAAGACAAAATTCTTTAACTCACATTTCCTTTCTCTGCAAATTTTATAGCATGTGCCCTGAATTCACTGTACCTCCGGTAAAAAAGAAAGCTATCTTTTTCGTACATTTTCTCCCGCTATATATAAGAGATGGCTCCAAAGACACAGTCCTCCAAGACCTCAAAATCGTCCAAGAAAGCTATCTTGACACTGCAAAGTGTGAACAGATGATGCAATGGGGCGGACTCGCCAAGGAGAAGTATATAAGATACTTCTATGAACAAGAACTAGATGAGGAAAATGAAGAGGCGTAGAATTTGAATAACTAGCTTTAACTAATTTAACTTAAAATATAAAATCAGAAAATAATTTAGCAAAGGTTTTCCTTATCAATTATGATGGAAGTTAGTGATAGTATGATCGTTCTAAGCATCGGGTTCTAATTACACATGAAGTACTTGAAGTTTGTATAGAAATCTATGATCATGAATTGTCCTAGTGTTTCTTTCAATTTAACACTAATCTACGAAGATAGATGGCTTAGATAGATCAAAGAAATAAAACAATAAATCAAGTCTTAAACCCGCGAAGCCACTCATGCATAATTAAGAACCCTAGCTATGAATTCACATACTATCACCAACCTTAGATTTAGCTACTCATGTATAAATCGCAATCAACAAGTATAATCAAATCAAGAGTCAATGAAAACATGTTGAATTGAATAAACAAAAGCAGCAAAATCGTGAGATACAAGTTACCAACGAAGGTTGTCAATCTTCCGTGAATTGCTAACTCACAAGCAAGAATCGAGAATCAAAGATGTCCAATCTCTATGCTTAAGCTTCCAAATCAATAAGAAAAAGAGTCTTCTATCCTAATAATTCCCAGAACAAGCTCTGGAGAATTTGTCTCCCAAAATAAGGTGAAAAGGTATGAAAAACGAACTAAATAGGCGAAACTATATATACTAGTCGACAGATGGGGGGCGAACAGCCTGGGGTCCCAGGCGAACCACCTGGCACCGGGCGAACCGCCCCGGGTGCCGGGCGAACCGCCTGGGAGCTCCAGGTCGGTGGTAGCGAGTTTTTGGCTTCGGTTTCCTTATTTTGCCTTCTAGTGACCTTTAAGCCTTGAAACTCGTCCCCTAGGCCTCAAAAGTCGTCTGGAAACTTCTAGATACACCACGGATGACCTTTAAGCACCAAAACTTCATTCTCTTCACAATAATTTCCCATCAAAAGTACGTTTTTCACCTAAAACCTGAAATATGCAAAGAAAAGGAAACGTGAAACTATTCTAATAAAATGCACTAAAATATAAGATAAATTAACCTAGAGGATAGCTAAATTGGTGAAAAAGACTCGAATGAAAGTGTAAAATACACGTTCATCAAACTCCCAAACCGAACCTTTGCTTGTCCTCAAGCAACTAGCTAGACTCTACTCCAAAAAACCATTGCAACACACAAAGTGGAGTTTCATGCCAAATGAAATGAACTAATCTATTGAGTCTATCAAAAACTTATGACAATGACCATACAAATCATAACATGGATATTTGTTGAAGAATGCCTCGATTGACTCATACACATTAACATATGCACTATGTTAAACAAGATAGTCTCTCGTAACATTCTCTACCATGACCTAGTCAGTGACGACGCAATGAAACATGTTAAAATACGAATGGTTGTCCCGTGCCTATGAAACTGAGGACTTACAACTGTTCACAAAGTTAAAACTTTCCCTCAAAGATGTCGAACCAATACTGGCTCTCATCAAACGAAGGAGAGTTCCCTAAAGATCACACTCCCCTATTCTACCCATCTCTCAAGAAAAGTCATAAACTAATCACCACCTCCTGAATGGCAGGACGAGGGTGGTCTAGAACAGATGACACTCAAATAAACAAAAGGCAAACTTTACAACTCGATTACGAACATTACAAGAATTGAAAAACAAGACAAACACTTTGCTAAACAGCTTTTTGGCTTTCTTTGGACCCTTCTTTGCTTTTTTGGGGTCTTTTTTTCATTTTTTTGGGGCTTTCTCTGGAAATTTTCGACTTTTTTTTTTTTTTTTTTTTTTTGTAGCCAGCAGTAGCATAACGAAAAATGAATTAAAATGACACACAAATGACCTCCCCAAACCTATTCGAAAGAATAGGTTAGAGAACAAACTTTACGAAAAAGAAAAACAAACTCACAACACTCAAAATCGAAAAACAAGTCATAATGATAGCATAACCCCTTCCCGAACCTATTCGTTAGAATAGGTTTCAAACAAAGGATCACACAATCTCACACTACCTCCTTCCTAGGCATTTAGCAATCTCAAAGCAAGGTGAAGACTTGTTGCCTCTTAGGTACATAATTACACGGGAAAACAACCACAAGACTCTAACATGCATCATCTTATTATAAAGGCCTTCGTGAACCGCAGTAGAGAAAACACCGCTAAGTGATGTCGAGACTACCAAGCTTAACTAAGTGCATATATAAATGTGACAAGCCAAGCGAGAAAAATCTCAAACAAATTCATAGAGATGAAACGCATGGTCAAAGGTCATAACTAGTTAATCTACCCAATAAAAAAGTTCAAAAAATTTGGCAATAAACTCCACATAAAAACATGCAAAACTATACTAGGATGAGTGTAGTGTATGCAACTAAATACTAAGAAAGCGATAAACGTGCAAATGCAAACAAAGAGTTTCACGAGTTTATCATAAGCGAAACAAGTATAGAGATAGCCAGCGATAACCCCCCCAAACCTGAACGTCGTCGCTCGTCCCGAACATCGAAAGTGGATTTAAGGTGACAGCTAACTTGTACCTATAACCTATACGACTCAAGGAAACTCGTGAGAAACCAAAACGGGCGATAAGAGAAGTAAAAAGATCAATAATTTAGCATAATAGGAGAAAATTGGGTTTCCGAACGAAAATCCAGACCTCCGGGTTTCTAGACACCTGGGCCGAACCGCCCAGGTGGGGGGCGATTCGCCTGGGGCGTCCAGAACGTCCCAGGCAGCTTAGACTTGCCAGGCGAATCGCCCCACGTGGGGGGCGGTTCCCTGGCATCTCCAGACTCCTGGAGACGCCTTTTTCCTCCCAAAACGCACAATTATCATCTTAAAACCTATTTTATCACCAAAAACATACGAAACCTAAAATAAAACACAATGACATGCTCAAAATAAATATGCATGCAATGCAAAAAGCAATAAAACTCCGGGTTGTCTCCCGGATAGCGCCATTGTTTAAAGAGTCTCTGACTCGACTTCTTCTCGCTTTTTAGTTCTTGTCCTTATGGGTACTAGACTTCCCCTTCATTGATCTCTTCCTCATACCTAGTACTCGAGAATGAGAATGTACATATACAGCAAGACCAAAGTAGTTAATAGAATGAGAAGCATTGAAGTGAGGACTAGGATAAGATATGGCTCGCAACACATGTTGCTTGCCATCCACCTCAATGGTGCAAGGTCTTCGGTAGATGTCGATTACGGAGCGTAGCTTAGTCAAGAATGTTCGCCCCAAGAGAACAGCATCACCCATCCCAGGAGTAGACGCCGGCATCACAACAAAGTTGGTGTATACAGAAGCTTCACCAATCTTAACCAATACGTACTTCACAATGCCTTCGGGTCGTACAAAGGATCCATCCGCAAGTTGCACAATAGCCTTATGCTCCGAAAGCTCTCCAAGACCACTCTTCTCAAACACATTCATAGGGAGCACATTTGAGTAAGATCCCATATCTAGTGTAGCACGGACATCTTCAAGTTCACCAATCCCAACCTTAACATCGAAACTATCAGGAATTGGCTCGGGATCTTCTTGCTCCTTGATGAATGTGTATTTTACACTTTCATTTGAGTCTTTTTCACCTATTTTTAGCTATCCTCTATGTTAATTTAGCTATATTTTAGTGCATTTTATTAGAATAGTGTCACGTTTCCCTTTAGTTTTTATTTTACAGGTTTTGGTTGAAAAACGAGGTTTTCCGGGAAATTATATTGAAGTTGACAAGGAATTGGTGTTCCAGAAGCCTAATTGGAGTATCTGAAGGTTTCTGGATAGGATTTGAAGTCTAGGGGTCGAATCTGGAGGTTAGAAGACCACTAGAAGTCAGAAACCGAGTCCGAAAAGGGGAAGAAATCCAAAAACGCGTCGAAAACGCGTAAATTCTCGAAAATTACTCCCGGGCGAATCGCCCGGGATGTGGGGCGAATCGCCCCACACCAGGCGACTCGCCCGGTGTGTGGGGCCCTTCGCCCCACACTATTTCGAGGCCTATATATAGTTGCTCAGTTTTTCTCCGATTTTCATACTTTTCCAGACCTATTCTCTCACCTTTCTCTGTAGTTTTAGGTAGGAACTTCCCAGAGCCTGTTCTGGGGGTTCATAGCTTAGGAGATACTTTTTCATAGCAGTTTGGAGCTTGTAAGATCGCGATTCTTCGGAGACTGACAACCTTCGGTAACATTGTATCTTACAGTTTTTCTACTTATTTTTATATATCTTTCAACATGTCTTCTTCTATGATTTCTGTTGATTGCATGACAACTATGAGTAGCTAAACTTCTCATTGGTGATAGTATGTGAATTCTTAGCGAAGGGTTGATAATTATGCTAATGGCTATATCGCGCATTATACTCCGTGTTATTGCTTTATTTCTTTGATCTATCCAAATCTATATCTTCGTATTGTTGATTAATTATTGCACACAATTGGACAATTAATTGGTCTTCGACGTATCTAAATCTTTATCTTCATAGTGTTTGATAATTACAACAGGACAATTCATTGATCAAAGATCTCCATGCAAAACCGAGGAATTTATGCATGATTATTAACCCGTTATGCTTTGAAGGACCATACTATCACCAATCTCCATTATCTGTTAAGAAAAACCTTTGCTCAACCGTCTTCTGTTTTATATTCTAAATTAGATTAGATAAAGCTAGTTATAGTCCTTAGAGATCGACACTCGAGGTTATTCTACTGCTACACTACGGTTTTCGTTGTAGTTGTGAATTGCCTTTGGCTAAATAAAAAATTATTTGATACGTTGGACCCGACATCCACGCGTTCATCAAATTGGCGCCGCTGCCGGGGACTATACTCCTTTTTTCTGTTTAATTTGTTTATATTTTCAGCATTCGGTTCCCTACAGAGGAACGGGCTCTGGGGTTTTCTCTCAGGAAATCTCACTTTCTTACCCTATTTCTTCCCCCCTATCTTTTTCAGAAAACTCATCTAATCTGATCTCGGTTACCTTACATGCTTGCGCTCTCGTAGTTCTCGGTTACATTGTGTTTGTTTGCACTCTTTGTACTTTTTTTTGCAAGTTTTTGTTTTTCTTTTGTGGATTCTGCTCCTTGGTTTCTTGTTTCCTCCTGTGTAGAAACTAGTTATATGAAGGATGAGTCAACCACCGTTGTCCCGGTATGTGATGCCTCGAGGGCCTTGCATAACATTGGATGACGATTGCAGGAATTATGACTTTGATCCTGCGTACTACTCCATTCTCTCCACGTTTTCAATGGGTGATGATCCAAGAGGGTTCTTAGACACATACGAGGAAGGTGTGTTGAGGATACCTCGTGAGAATGAGGAGGGGGTTATTTTATCACATGAGCAACTTTGTATGAGAGGATTTATGGGAGCCTTGGAAGGGTACGCTCGAAGATGGCTCAGAATCCCGCCGGAAAAATCGTTGCGCACTTGTGGTGAAGTAACCAACAAGTTTCTAGAACATTGGGATAGGGACTCACCTCCCGGGATAGGGGCATGGACGTCTCGCTTCAGTAGTCAGCCACCAGAAATCGACATTGCCGATGAAGAGGAATGTGGAGAAGAATCCATTGATGAAGTCTCCTCAGTGCTTATCTTGGATTCCACGTCCTTACTTGCGGATGTCGAGGTTGTTGGTCAAGAGGAAGTCGTGGAGGAGGTAATAACTGAATCCATTGCTTCACTTGAGTCAGAGAGTGAAGGCGTCAGTTGTGTTGAGGTCGAGGAGCCAATCTCTGAAGATTTTGGTGTCTCTGAATCAATTGCTGCAGATACTCTTGATCTTGACTCCTACGTTTTGGTCCATGCGCCCGCCTATGAGTTCCAAAGGAGTTTTGATCCTCTTTAATCTTTTTATTTTCCATCTGATTCCCTTAGTTATTTTTTAGATTTTGTTTTCTTGGTTTTGTTAATTTTAGTTTTCAGGGAATCGTGGACTTGCTTGAGCAGATACGGAGAGGAGCCAAGGATGTTTCCCAAGATGCGAGGAGTAATGGAACGGATGCACAAGATTCGTTTCCATTTGATAATGGATAACATTAGTGGTAATGATCTCATGTCCAACATGTGGAGGGACTATTATGGGGATTTCAATCCCGATAATTAGCCTTTTCACATGTCCGCTCTCAGCCGACCGAGGCCAAACCGTTCGGTAACATCTAGTATCACTTTTTATTTACTCATTCTCTTTTGCTAGGGACTAGCTTAAGTTTTATGAGGGGGATGGGATGTGAACCATGATGTTAAGTATTGTTTGGCTTTGTGATGTTTTGAGTATGGTATCTTATTTTTTGCATTTGCACGTTTACTGCTTTCCTAGGATAGTCTTGCATGTTTTATATGGAGTTTATTGCCGAATTGTTTGAAATTTTTTATTCGGTAGATCAACTAACTATGTCATTAATCATATGCTTCATCTCTATGAATTTGTTTGAGGTTTTTCTCACTTGGCTTGTCACATTTATGTATTGCACTTAGTTAAGCTTGGTAGTCTCGACATCACTTAGTGGTGTTTTCTCTACTGCGGTTCACGAAGGCCTTTATAATAGGATGATGCATGTTAGGGTCTTATGGTTGTTTTCCCGAGTAATTATGTACCTAAGAGGCAACAAGTCTTCACCATGCTTTGAGATTGCTAAATGCCTAGGAAGGAGGTAGTGTGAGGTTGTGTGATCCTTTGTTTGTAACATATTCTTTCGAATAGGTTTGGGGAAGGGGTTACACCATCATTAGACTTGTTTTTCGTTTTTTCATTTCCGTATTGTGAGTTTATTTTTCCTTTCTCGTAATTTTGTACTCCAACCTATTCTTTCGAATAGGTTTGGGAAAGTCGTTTGTGAGTCATTTTGTTTCTCTTTTCGTTGTGCTACTGCTGGCTAAAAAAAATTGAAAAAAAAGAAAGAAAATTCCAGGAAAAAAGAAAAAAAAGAATCTGGAAAGAAAAAAAAGAAAAAAAAAGGAAAAAGACCCCATAAAAGCAAAGAAGGGTCCAAAAAAAAGAAAGCCAAATAGCAGTTTAGCAAAGTGTTGGGTCTCATTTTCCAATTCTTGTAATGTTCGTAATCGTGTTGTAATTTTTGATTTTTTGTCTTTTGTTTTTGTGTGTCATCTGTTCTAGACCACCCTCGTCCTTCCATTCAGGAAGTGGTGAATATCTTAAGGCTTTGCTTGAGAGATGGGTAGAATAGGGGAGTGTTATCTTTTATAGGGAACCCTCCTTCGTTTGATGAGAGCCAGTACTGGTTCGACCTCTTTGAGGAAAAGTCTTAACTTGGTGAACAACAGTAAGTCCTCAGTTTCATAGGCACGGGAGAACCATTCGTATCTTAACATGTTTCATTACGTCGTCACTGACTAGGTCCAGGTAGAGAATGTTACGAGAGACTATCTTGTTTTAACATAAGTGCTTATGTGGATGTGTATAAGTCAATCGAGGCATTCTTCAACCTATATTCATGTTTTGATTTATATGGTTTTTGTTCATATGTTTTTTGATAGATGCAGTAGATTAGTTCATTTTATTTGGCATGAGACTCCATTTTATGTGTTGCATTGTTTTTTGCATTAGAGTCTAGCTTAGTTGCTTGAGGACAAGCAAAGGATCGGTTTGGGGAGTTTGATGAATGTGTATTTTACACTTTCATTTGAGTCTTTTTCACCTATTTTAGCTATCCTCTATGTTAATTCAGCTATATTTTAGTGCATTTTATTAGAATAGTGTTACGTTTCCCTTTAGTCTTTATTTTACAGGTTTTGGTTGAAAAACGAGGTTTTCCGGGCACTTATATTGAAGTTGACAAGGAATTGGTATTCCAGAAGCCTAATTGGAGTATCTGAAGGTTTCCGGATAGGATTTGAAGTCTAGGGGTCGAATCTGGAGGTTAGAAGGCCACTAGAAGTCAGAAACCGAGTCCGAAAAGGGGAAGAAATCCAAAAACGCGTCGAAAACGCGTAAATTCCTGAAAATTACTCCCGGGCGAATCGCCCGGGATGTGGGGCGAATCGCCCCACACCAGGCGACTCGCCCGGTGTGTGGGGCCCTTCGCCCCACACTATTTCGAGGCCTATATATAGTTGCTCAGTTTTTCTCCGATTTTCATACTTTTCCAGACCTATTCTCTCACCTTTCTCTGTAGTTTTAGGTAGGAACTTCCCAGAGCCTGTTCTGGGGGTTCATAGCTTAGGAGATACTTTTTCATAGCAGTTTGGAGCTTGTAAGATTGCGATTCTTCGGAGACTGACAACCTTCGGTAACATTGTATCTTACAGTTTTTCTACTTATTTTTATATATGTTTCAACATGTCTTCTTCTATGATTTCTTTTGATTGCATGACAACTATGAGTAGCTAAACTTCTCGTTGGTGATAGTATGTGAATTCTTAGCGAAGGGTTGATAATTATGCTAATGGCTATATCGCGCATTATACTCCGTGTTATTGCTTTATTTCTTTGATCTATCCAAATCTATATCTTCGTATTGTTGATTAATTATTGCACACAATTGGACAATTAATTGGTCTTCGACCTATCTAAATCTTTATCTTCGTAGTGTTTGATAATTACAATAGGACAATTCATTGATCAAAGATCTCCATGCAAAACCGAGGAATTTACGCATGATTATTAACCCGTTATGCTTTGAAGGACCATACTATCACCAATCTCCATTATCTGTTAAGAAAAACCTTTGCTAAACCGTCTGTTGTTTTATATTCTAAATTAGATTAGATAAAGCTAGTTATAGTCCTTAGAGATCGACACTCGAGGTTATTCTACTGCTACACTACGGTTTTCGTTGTAGTTGTGAATTGCCTTTGGCTAAATAACAAATTTATTTGATACGTTGGACCCGACATCCACGCGTTCATCACTCCTGATCGCTAAGATTAAAACCAAGGTCCTTCTCTTCTTCCTTGGCTAGTGGGGGCTCGCCATCCTTGCAACACTCACACTTAGCAATCTTCTTGATAGTGATTTCAACAGCAAGATCACCTATCAAGGTAATAGACATCGACTTCTCAGTGTTGCTAGGCAACTTCCCTTGCTCCCTACTTGCTCCACGGTCAATCAACTCTTGCATCTTTTGATGAGCAAGCCTAGTGCTTGCCTCCAACTGATCAAGTCTCGCCCTTGTCTTCTCCGAATCTTCTTCATAACGCTTAAGAATACCTTGGGTGTGATCTACCAATTTCTGCAAATTATCCAAGAGAGGAGCAGACTTGGATTGAGATGCTTCGGCCTTAGGGGCAGGATTCCCACAATGGTCGTTTTCGTAGTTGCGATTACTACGGTCTACCCAGTAAACACTATCGTTTGCTAGATCCGATCTACACATATGAACCCCATGCCCATAGTTCTTGCATACCCGACAAACTTCATTAGAGAGAGTTGTTCCAACTGAGCTCTTGAGAACTTGCTTCATCTCATTGGCGAAGCACTCAAACCGATCCCCACTCACTCCATGCATTGGGATCTCCTTGTTTGGTGGAGCCTCAGGTCCACGCCTCCTAACCATTGCTCTTGGATCCTTGAACTGAGATCCCTTAGCAAGCCTTTCGAAACATGCCCACACATCCTCGGCGGTCTCCTCCCAGATATTTCCACGGCATTGAAAATCCACCAACTATTGGCTCTCATACGTAAGACCATTATAGAAGTGTTGGACAAGATCAGAAAGCTCAAATCCATGGTGTGGGCACTTGTTCTTGAGGTCCTTGAACCTCTCGAGAGCGGTGTAGATGGTCCCATCATAATCTTGCTTGAAACCAGTGATTTGCGCGTTCAGCGCGGTAGTCAAAGTATGGGGAAAATATTTCTCCATAAAAGCAGAAAACACATTATCCCAGGTGTCGAGAGAACCGTCTTCCAGAGAGCCTAACTATGCCTTGGCCTTATCGTCAAGCCCCATAGCGAAAACCTTCATCCTCAGCTCATCATCAATTATCCCCGTTCCAGGTCTTGGAAGATTGTTGATGAAATCCTCAATATCACGCAAGTATCCCATCACATCCTCCCTAGCCAATCCATAGAACCTAGGGAGCTGCTGGAACACGTGATTCTTGATCTCCAAATCACGAGTTGCAGTAGAAAGAACAATAGCTGGACCTCTCATCCTTTCCCGGTTGGGTTGAACCCATGATTTCAAAAGTGGGCGAGCCATCACAAAACCTGAATATCTGTGACAGGAGTAACTCACAATCGAAAATAAGGCCCGTTAGAAATCGAGAAAAACTAATTAAAACCACTAACTCTAGGTAATGAATGCTAAAAATATAAGTAAGCTAAAGAGTAAAAAGGAGTATAGTCCCCGGCAACGGCGCCAATTTGATGAATGAGATTGTCATACTCAATTAATCAAATAAATTTATTTTTAACCAAAGGCAACTCACAACTACAACGAAAACCAAGGCACGTAGCGTAGAAGTAAGATAACCCCGAGTGTCGATCTCTAAGGACTATAACTAGCTTTAACTAATTTAACTTAAAATATAAAATTAGAAAACGATTTAGAAAATGTTTTTCTTATCAATTATGATGGAAGTTAGTGATAGTATGATCGTTCTAAGCATCGGGTTCTAATTACACATGAAGTACTTGAAGTTTGTATAGAAATCTATGATCATGAATTGTCCTAGTGTTTCTTTCAATTTAACACTAATCTACGAAGATAGATGGCTTAGATAGATCAAAGAAATAAAACAATAAATCAAGTCTTAAACGCGCGAAGCCACTCATGCATAATTAAGAACCCTATCTATGAATTCACATACTATCACCAACCTTAGATTTAGCTACTGATGAACGAGATTGTCAGACTCAATTAATCAATATAAATTTGTTTTTAGCCCAAGGCAACTCACAACTACAACGAAAACCTAGGCACGTAGTGTAGAAGTAAAATAACCTCGAGTGTCGATCTCTAAGGACTATAACTAGCTTTATCTAATTTAACTTAAACTATAAATCAGAAATCAAGCAAAGCACAGATTTTTCTTATCAATATGATGGAAGTTAGCGATAGTATGATCATTCAAAGCAACAGGTAATAATCATGCATGAAGTACTTGAAGTTTGTATAGAAATCTATGATCGTGGATTGTCCTATGTGTTCCTTTCAATTCAACACTACGAAGATAGATGGCTTAGATAGATAAAAGAAATAAAACAATAAATCAAGTCTTAAACGCGCGAAGCCACTCATGCATAACTAAGAACCCTAGCTATGAAATCACATACTCTCACCAACGATAGATTTAGCTACTCATAGATAAATTGCAATCAACAAGTATCAAAGCAAGATTGAATGAAAACATGTTGAATGAAATAAATAAAAGCAGAAAAATCGTGAGATACAAGTTACCAACGAAGGTTGTCAATCTCCGATGAATTGCTAACTCACAAGCTAGAATCGAGAATCAAAGATGTCCAATTTCTATGCTTAAGCTTCCAAATCAATAAGAAAAAGAGTCTTCTATGCTAATAATTCCCAGAACAGGCTCTGGAGAATTTGTCTCTCAAAATAATGTGAAAAGGTATGAAAAACGTAGAAAATAGGCAAACATATATATAGTTGTGAAACTCCCCGGGCGAATCGCCCCCGGTGACAGGCGAACCGCCTGGCACGGGGCGAACCGCCCGGCGTTCGGGCGAACCGCCCGGGACTTCCAGTCGGTGGTTAGCGAGTTTTTGGACTTGGTTTTCTTTTCGGACTCGGATTTTGCCTTCTAGTGACCTTTAAGCTTTGAAACTCGTCCCCCAGGCCTCAAATCTCACCCGTAACCTTATAGATACACCACGAATGTCCTCGAAACATCGAAACTTCGTCCTCTTCATCAATATTGCCCATAAACATACGTTTTTTACCTAAAACCTGAAAAATGCAAAGAAAAGGGAAACGTGACACTATTCTAATAAAATGCACTTAGATATAAGCTAAATTAACCTAGAGGATAGCTAAATTGTTGAAAAAGACTCGAATGAAAGTGTAAAATACACGTTCATCAAACTCCCCAAACCGAACCTTTGCTTGTCCTCAAGCAACTAAGCTAGACTCTAATGCAAAAAACCAATGCAACACACAAAATGGAGTCTCATGCCAAATGAAATGAACTAATCTATTGAGTCTATCAAAAACCTATGAACAATGACCATACAAATCATAACATGGATATTGGTTGAAGAATGCCTCGATTGACTCATACACATTCACATATGCACTATGTTAAACATGATAGTCTCTCGTAACATTCTCTACCTGGACCTAGTCAGTGACGACGTAATGAAACATGTTAAAATACGAATGGTTGTCCCGTGCCTATGAAACTGAGGACTTACTGCTGTTCACCAAGTTAAGACTTTCCCTCAAAGAGGTCGAACCAATACTGGCTCTCATCAAACGAAGGAGGGTTCCCTAAAAGTTCACACTCCCCTATTCTACCCATCTCTCAAGCAAAGTCATAAACTAATCACCACTTCCTGAATGGCACGACGAGGGTGGTCTAGAACAGATGACACTCAAACAAACAAAAGACACACTTTACAACTCGATTATGAACATTACAAGAATTGAAAAACGAGACAAAAACTTTGCTAAACTGCTTTTTGGCTTTCTTTGGACCCTTCTTTGCTTTTTTGGGGTCTTTTCTTTTTTCTTTTTTTCTTTTCCAGAGTTTTTCTTTTTTCTGGAATTTTTTTTCTTTTTTTTCGATTTTTTTCTTTCTTTTTCCTCTCTTTTTTTTTTTGTATATAGCCAGCAGTAGCACAACGAAAAAGAAATTACAATGACTCACAAACGACCTCCCCAAACCTATTCGAAAGAATAGGTTGGAGCACAAACTTTACGAAAAAGGAAAACAAACTCACAATACTCAAAATCGAAAAACAAGTCATAATGACAACATAACCCCCTCCCCAAACCTATTCGTTAGAATAGGTTTCAAACAAAGGATCACACAATCTCACACTACCTCCTTCATAGGCATTTAGCAATCTCAAAGCAAGGTGAAAACTTGTTGCCTCTTAGGTACATAATTACACGGGAGAACAACCACAAGACTCTAACATGCATCATCTTATTATAAAGGCCTTCGTGAACCGCAGTAGAGAAAACACCACTAAGTGATGTCGAGACTATGAAGCTTAACTAAGTGCATGTATAAATGTGACAAGCCAAGCGAGAAAAACCTCAAACAAATTCATAGAGATGAAACGCATGGTCAAAGGTCATTACTAGTTAATCTACCCAATAAAAAAGTTCGAAAAATTTGGCAATAAACTCCACACAAAACATGCAAAACTATACTAGGATGAATGTAGTGTATGCAACTAAATACTAAGAAAGCGGTAAACGTGCAAATGCAAATGCAAACAAAAGGTTTCACGAGTTTATCATAAGCAAAACAAGTATAGAGATAGCCAGTGATACCACCCCCCCCCCCCGCAAACCTGAACGTCGTCGCTCGTCCCGAACGTCGAAAGTGGATTTAAGGTGAGAGCTAACTTGTACCTGTAACCTATAGGACTCAAGGAAACTCGTGAGAAACCAAAACGAGTTATAAAAGAAGTAAAAAGATCAATAATTTAGCATAATAGGAGAAAATTGGATTTCCGAACGAAAATCCGGAACTCCGGGTTTCTGGACACCCGGGGCGAACCGCCCCAGGTGGGGGGCGATTCGCCTGGGGCATCCAGAACGCTTCGGGTTTTTGGACACCCAGGGCGAACCGCCCCATGTGGGGGGCGGTTCGCCTGGCATCGCCAGACTCCTGGAGACGCCTTTTTCCTCCCAAAACGCAAAATTATCATCTTAAAACCTATTTTATCACCAAAAACATACGAAAATATAAAATAAAACACAATGACATGCTCAAAACAACAAAATACATCATACCTATCCTTAAGTAGAGGTGGTAAAGGTTAGTTCGAGATGATCAACCTCTACTTGATCACGAGGAAGCTCGAAGTATGATTTCACTCGTTGCCCATTCAGTTTGAAAGTATTGCCCGTCTTTGGATCCAAGAGTTCTACAGCTCCATGGGGAGCAACTTGGACAATCTCGTATGGTCCATCCCAACGAGTACGGAGCTTTCCAGGAAATAGACGAAGGCGAGAATTAAACACCAAAGCTTTTTGACCAGGAATCAGTTCCTTACGTACTATACCACGATCATGATACTTCTTGGTACGCTCCTTGTAGATCTTGGGGTTCTCATAGGCACCGAGGTGTAATTCATCAAGCTCATCAAGTTGTAACAACCGTTCTTCGCCAGCTTTTCCCAAATCAAGATTTAGCTCTTTAATAGCCCAATATGCCTTGTGTTCCAATTCCATAGGAAGATGGCATTCTTTCCCATACACAAGTCTATACGGAGTGGTTCCAATCACCGTCTTGTAGCTAGTTCTATACGCCCAAAGCGCATCATTCAATTTTCCAGACCAATCTTCCTACTAGGCTTCACCACTCGCTCTAATCTGACGGTTGCTAACTTCAACTTGTCCCGAAGTCTGTGGATGATATGGCGTAGCAACACTATGGGTGACATCGTACTTCTTAAGGAGAGAAGCAAAGGTTCTGTTGACGAAGTGCGAACCTCCATCACTGATGATTGTCCTAGGACATCCAAATCTAGAAAAGATCACATCCTTTAAGAACTTCGTAACAACCACGGCATCATTCTTTCTTGTGGGAATCGCCTCTACCCACTTTGTCACATAATCCACTGCGACGAGAATGTATTCGTAACCTCCACTTGATGGAAACGGTCCCATGAAATCAATGCCCCACACGTCAAAGGCTCGACCACGAGATTCCCTTGAAGGGGCATTTCCTCCTTCTTGCCAATATTACCCCCTCGTTGACATGGGTCGCAATTTTTTACAAAACTTCGAGCATCTTTGTGCAAACTTGGCCAGAAAAATCCCGCTTGTAGCACCTTGCGAGCTGTTTTAATGCCACTATAGTGTCCACCGCAATGAAGCTCATGGCAATGACTCAACACACTTTGTTGTTCTTCTTGCGGAATGCACCTTCTCAGAATTCCATCAGCTCCTTCTTTAAAAAGATTCGGATCATCCCATATGTAATACCTGCAACGCTTGGCAAGAGATCTCCTGTCGGAGGCTGAAAAATTAGTTGGGCAAATACCCATAGCCAAATAGTTCACAAAATCAGCATACCATGGCTCTTCAATGCTTTCATTAAGTGCTCATCAGGAAGATCATCATTAATAAGAATCGAATCCACGGGAATATTAGGAATTCTAGACAAGTGATCAGCAACCAAATTCTCCCTACCAGCTCTATCAACTATGGTCAAATCAAAATCTTGTAACAATAAGACCCAACGGATTAACCTTGGCTTAGAATCTTGTTTGGCAATTAAATGTCTTAAAGCAGCATGATCAGTATGGACATTCACAGGATGACCAATCAAGTAAGACCTAAACTCTTGTAAAGCAAAAACAACAGCTAAAAATTTCGTTTCAGTAGTTGTATAATTAACTTGAGCTGAGTCAAAAGTCTTACTAACATAATAAATCACACGATACTGCTTATCAACTTTTTGGCATAGAACAGCACCCATAGTAAAATTCGAAGCATCACACATTATCTCAAAAGGAAGTTTCCAATCAGGTGCCACAACAATAGGAGCAGTAACAAGCTTTTATTTAAGGGTATTAAAAGCAACCAAGCATTCATCAGAAAAATGGTAAACCACATCTTTTGCTGGTAAGTTACTTAAAGGTTTAGCAATTTTCGAAAAATCTTTAATAAACCTCCTATGAAAACCTACATGACCAAGAAAAGATTGCAATTCTTTCACACAAGTGGGTGGGGGAAGTTTCTAAATTATTTCGATCTTAGCCTTATCAACCTCAATCCCCCTTCCAGAAACCACATGTCCTAGAACAATGCCTTCTCTAACCATATAATGACTTTTCTCCCAACTCAAAGTTAGATTGCATTCGATGCATCTTTTCAAAACAAGATCTAGTCTATGCAAACACTCATCAAAAGAATCACCAAAGAGAGAAAAATCATCCATAAAAACTTCAACAAATTTGGTCACCATATCAGAGAAAACAGAAAGCATGCACCTTTGAAAAGTGGCGGGGGCGTTACATAGCCCGAATGGCATCCTCCTATAAGCAAACGCCCCGAATGGGCAATTGAATGTCGTCTTCTCCTGATCCTCCGATGCAATCGGAATCTGGTAGAAACCTGACAAGCCATCAAGAAAACAATAAAATTGCCGCCCCGCAAGGCGGTTTAGCATGTCATCAATAAATGGCAAAGGGAAGTGGTCTTTCTTGGTGGCGACATTCAACCTCCTATAATCAATGCACATTCGCCATCCCGTGATTTTCCTAACAGGCACTAACTCTCCCTTCTCATTCTCTTCTACCGTAATCCCAAATTTCTTAGGAACTATATGGACTGGACTCACCCATCGACTATCAGGAATGGGATAGATCATATCGGCGTCTAGCAACTTAATCACCTCTTTCTTCACTACTTCTTGCATCGCAGGATTTATCCTACGCTGAGGTTGCCTAACGGGTTTGGCATCTTGCTCTAGAGTGATATTGTGGACACACCGTGTTGGGCTGATTCCCTTTATATCACTAATCCCCCATCCTATGGCTGCATAATTTTTTCTTAAGACCTCAATTAGCTTACCTTCTTCATCGCTAGAGAGGTGTGAAGAGACTATCACAGGTTTTTTATTATTTTCCCCTAAGTAGACATACTTGAGGTGTGCAGGAAGGGGCTTTAATTCTAAGCTAGGCTCTTCTGGAAATTTTCTCTCTACCTCTTCTTCATCTAAAGGTTCAAGCACTTCTTCTCCTACGTGAATTTCAGGCGTACTATCCATCATCTCAACTATCTCCCTTGCTTCTTCGGATAAGTAGCAAGTAGCAACCTGCATGGTTAGTGCCTCTTCAAGAGGTTCACGATTATTATAGCAATGATGAAATTCAGAAATCATAGAATCATAGCAATCGACAAAATTTAATTCTTCTACGACTTCCTTTTCTCCTATGCTACATCCTACCAATTCAATTTTCTCACCCATTACCTCCATGGAGATTTTCTTGCCTTTGAGTTCAAGGCATGTATTGGTAGTGGCCATGAATGGTCTTGCAAGCAACACCACGTGCTCACGAACATGGCTCTTCCCTTCATCAACCGACTTCATGATCACAAAATCTGCAGGAATTATTAGTTTATCAACTTTTACAAGGATATCTTCAACTATTCCCACAGGACGCTTCACGCTATGGTCTGCCATTTGTACTACCATTTCGGTTGGCTTCAACCATTTGTACTGCCATATAATCAACTATCTAGAGCTTTATAGACTGAGTATGGCATGAGATTGATGCTAGCTCCTAAGTCGAGCATAGCCTTGGTGGACCACCCATTGCCCATAGTAATGTCAATTATGAAGCTTCCCGGATCACGTTGCTTCGTTGGAAGTTCCGCAATAGAATTCACTGTCTCGATCCCATTCACTTCCCTCCCCGAAGAAATTCTTTTGTTACTCTTCACCTCCCGAAAGAACTTCGTGTAGGCGGGAATATTCTGAATTAACTCCAAAAGAGGTACATTAACTTCGACTTTAGAGAGGCATTGGTACATCGGTGACTCCATGATATCCTTCTTGACCGGTTTGATTCTACTAGGGAATGGTACATGAGGTTTTGGGGGCACATATGGATTGGAGGACTTATGAAGCACCTCCGTATTGTTAGGCGTATCCCCCTAACCTCATCATCGACAACGTCTCCTTCGGGTGTTTGAGGTGTATCGTCCTGCACTTGAAGTTCTTCCGAACTTTGACCAACTTCTTGTTCAGTGCTTGTTCCTGCATCGTTAGTCACAGTAGATTTAATATGTTTAGGACGTACAAAATTAGGAATTGTAGTTACCTTTCCACCTCGGAGGAGTAGTTTCACTTCCTCGCACTCAGGAACCTCAGTAGTAACAGTTGGAAGTGGCTTGGGATTGAAGAAATCAGCTTTGGGTGTCGAAACATGGGAGCTGGGGTCGTGCAGCTCCCTGGAGCTGGGGGCGGTTCGCCCCCTGCCCCGGGCGAATCGCCTGGGGCGAGCTGGGACGCCCTCAGCTCTCTACCTGTGGGGGGCGATTCGCCCGCTATGCTGGGCGGTTCGCCCCCCACCTCTAGAGGGGCGTCTTCGTAAAAAACCTTCCCATCTTCGAGTTTATGAACTGATGAATGTGTATTTTACACTTTCATTTGAGTCCTTTTCACCTATTTTAGCTATCCTCTATGTTAATTCAGCTATATTTTAGTGCATTTTATTAGAATAGTGTCTCGTTTCCCTTTAGATTTTATTTTACAGGTTTTGGTTGAAAATCGAGGATTTCCGGGCAATTATATTGAAGTTGACAAGGAATTGGTATTCCAGAAGCCTATTTGGAGTATCTGAAGGTTTTCGGATAGGATTTGGAGTCTAGGGGTCGAATCTGGAGGTTAGAAGGCCACTAGAAGACAGAAACCGAGTCCGAAAAGGGGAAGAAATCCAAAAACGCGTCGAAAACGCGGAATTCTGCGAAAAACACTCCCGGGCGAACCGCCCGGGACGTGGGGCGACTCGCCCCACACCGGGCGAACCGCCCGGTGTCTGGGGCGAACCGCCCCAAAGTATTTCGGGGCCTATATATAGTTGCTCAGATTTTCTCCGAAATTCATACTTTTCCAGACGTACTTTCTCACCTTTCTTTGTAGTTTTAGGTAGGAACTTCCCAGAGCCTGTTCTGGGGTTCGTAGCTTAGGGGACACTTTTTCATAGCAGATTGGAGCTTGTAGGATCGCAATTCCTCGGAGATTGACAACCTTCGGTAACATTGTATCTTACAGTTTATTCTACTTATTTTAATATATCTTTCAATATGTTTTCTTCTATGATTTCTGTTGATTGCATGCCTATTATGAGTAGCTAAACTTATCGTTGGTGGTAGTATGTGAATTCTTAGCGAAGGGAAGGTAATCATGCTAATGGCTATATCGCGCATTATACTCCGTGTTATTGCTTTATTTCGTTGATCAGGCTCAGCCTAAATTCTTGTATGTTGTATTAATTATTATGCACAATTGGACCCTCGTCGACCTAGGCGCGTGTATATCTTCGTAGTGTTGAATAATTATGGAACACAATTGGACAACAGTGCTTGACTTGTCAGTATCATTATCTTCGTAGTGCTTAATAATTGCAACAGGACATTAGATTGATCAAAGATCTCCATGCAAGACCGAGGAATTTACGCATGATTATCGACCCATTATGCTTTGAAGAATCATACTATCACTAATCTCCATTATCTGTTAGAAAAATGCTTTGCTATAACGTCTGTTGTTTTATATTCTCTAGTTAAATAGAAAAAGCTAGTTATAGTTCTGAGAGAACGACACTCGAGGTCATTCTACTGCTACACTACGGTTTTCGTTGTAGTTGTGAATTGCCTTTGGCTAAATAACAAATTTATTTGCTGAATCGGGACCCGACAAATCCTCGTTCATCAAATTGGCGCCGTTGCCGGGGACTATACTCCTTTTTTCTGTTTAATTTGTTTATATTTTCAGCTTTCGATTCCTAATTCTATTAGTCTTAGTTTTCCTTTTTAATCTCTCTCTGATACTGCTTTTGTAGTCTGTTACAGATAGTGTATGCCACATACACGATCTAGAGGAACACCACTTGCTGATTCAATTGCTGGGATCGACAGAGTCTACCACCAAATAAGGCGACTACTTCAAAGGCGTGCACTAGAGGAAATAGAGGATACCGATTTCTCTGAATCTCTACACAGTCTTTTCAAGGAAAAGGAAATCGACGGAATGGCAGAAGCTAGACCACTGAAAGCATGGGTTCAACCCACCAAGGATCGTATGAGGGGACCGGCGATTGTTCTTTCGTCTGCAACCCGAGATCTGGAGATCAAGAACCACGCATTCCAACAACTTCTGAGGTTCTATGGCTTATCAAGGGAAGATGTGATGGGGTACTTGCACGATATCGATGATTTCGTCAACCAACTCCCACGACCCGGAGCTGAAATAACAACGGATGAGCTGAGAATGAAGGTTTTTGCTATGGGACTTGGCGACAGAGCCAAGTCATGGTTAAGTTCTCTACCAGCAGGCTCGCTGGACACTTGGGAGAAGGTTTTTTCAGCTTTCATGGAGAAATACTTCCCTCACACCTTGACTACCGCGCTAAAGGCGCAAATCACTGGATTCAAACAAGACTATGATGAGACCATCTACACCGCGTTTGAGAGATTCCAAGATCTCACGAACAAGTGCCCTCACCATGGTTTTGAACTTTCTGACCTAGTCCAACACTTCTACAATGGACTAACCTTCGAGAACCAACAAGTGGTGGATTTCCAATGCCGAGGCAATATTTGGGAGGAAACCGCAGAAGCCGTCTGGGCAGTTTTCGAAAGGCTTGCTAAGGGTTCGCAATTCAAGGACCCAAGAGCAATGATTAGGAGACGTGGACCTAAAGCTCCACCGACTCAAGAAGCCCCTATGTATAGGGGGAATGGGGATCAATTCGAGTGCTTTACCAACGAATTGAAGCAAGTCCTCAAGAGCGCCATCGGAACAACTGTTTCGAACGAAGTATGCCGAATATGCAAGAACTATGGGCATGGGGCTCATATGTGTAGGTCGGAGCTTGCGTATGATGATGGCAACTTGGCTCGAGGAGGCGAAGAGGAAGCCTTTGCTACGGAGTTTGGTACTCAAGAAGTTAGCTACGGACAAGACGGTAGGAATCCTCGAGGTGGATTTTGGAGAAGAGGATTCCAAAACAATCAAGGATATGCACCGGCTAACCAAACTTATGGCCCTAACCAAGACCGTAGTAGGCTAAACTATGGTAATGATCACTGCGAAAACCCCGCTCCGAAAGAGCCACCGAAGTCGAAGTCGGCTCAACTGATGGAGAACTTGCAAAAGATGGTTGATTACACACAGAGTTTTCTCAAACGTTATGAAGAAGATTCCGAGAAGACTAGGGCAAGGCTTGATAGGTTGGAAGAGAGCACTAGGCTTGCCCAACAAAAGATGCAAGAGTTGGTCGACCGAGGAGCAAGTAGGGAACAAGGCAAACTGCCTAGCAACACTGAGAAGTCGAATTCCATTACATTGGCTGGTGATCTACCTGACGAAATCACCATCAAGAAGGTTGCTAAGTGCGAGTGTTGCAAGAAGGAGGAACTTCTACAGGCTAAGGAAGAAGAGAAGGACCTTGGTTCTGACGAAAGTGAAGAGGAGCAAGAGGATCCCGAGCCACTCCCTAAAAATTTCGATGTTAAGGTGGGGATTGGTGAGCTTGAAAATGTCCGTGCCACACTAGACACGGGATCCTACTCAAACATACTCCCTTTAAATGTGTTTGAAAAGAGTAGCCTTGGAAAACTATCTGAGCATAGGGCTATTGTGCAACTGGCGGATGGATCCTTTATGAGACCCGAAGGCGTTGTGAAAAACGTGTTGGTCAAAATTGGTGAAGCTTCTGTATACACCAATTTTGTAGTTATGCCGGCGTCTGCACCTGGAACGGGGGATGTCATACTCTTAGGGCGAACGTTCTTGACTAAACTACGCTCCGTGATGGACATCTACCAAAGAACTTGCACTATTGAAGTGGATGGCAAGCAACACGTGTGCGAGCCATATCTGATCCACCTGATCCGCCTGATATTTCTTTCACTACTCACTACTGTGGTCTTGCAACCTATATTCTTTGTTATTCACAGGTTCGTGGCATGGAGAGGAGATCAATGAAGGGGAAGCCTAGTACCCGCAGAAAGAAGAGATAGGCACAGACAGGAGTCGAGTCAAGGACTTTAAACAATGGCACTATCCGGGAGGCAACCCGGAGTTTTTATCGCTTTCTTTACCGCTTTTTTGCATGCATTCATTCTTGAACTATTTGCTTCTCCTATGCGAATTTGTTCATGTCTGTGTCGTATATGCTTATGTTTGAGTGTATTTTTCGAGTGGTTTTTGAAAAATTGGTTTCGGGGATTAAAACCGCGTTTTCTGACGAAAGGAACCGTCTCCCCGCATCGGGGAGCGGGGGGCGAATCGCCCCAATGAGGGGCGAACCGCCCCGCACCGGGGGCGACTCGCCCCACGGCTCCAGTAAGTCAAAAACGCGAATTTCTTCCTCTTTACCTCATTTTCTTCATATCTTCATCATTCCTCCCCCAAAACCGAAAATCGCGATTTTAACTTCAAAATCTCATAACTTCTTCATTTATTCACCAAATTTAGTGTTCTTTAGCTTTAATCGAAGCCTATTACGTGATCTATCTCTCCATTCGAACAGATTTCGTCCTAATGCATTAGATTTTCAGATCTGAGGTATCTTCTTATGAACCCTAATTTTTGAATTTGGGGTTTTTCTAATTTGAGCTTCAATTATGCTTATTTGATGCATGGGTATGTTGTTTGTGTGATTAGAAGCGTTATTTACTATCAATTGCATGCTCAAATTATGCTTGGATTGTTGATTTGGGAATTTTGCTATTAGATGATATATCTTGTTTTGCATTATGTCTTTATCTTTGATTTCTTGCATATGATTGTGTTTATTGATGTGATGATGGTGGATTTGATGATAGAATGCTTAATTGTTGAGTATGAGGATTTATGAGGTTAGAATTTTTCGCTACTATGGTATGAATTGAGCCTTGTTAACTAGGATATTGGTTGGCTAGTACGAGCATAATGTGATGTATTACATGTAGTAGTTACGTTGGTATGTTGCATAATGAAGAAGCTAGGCTAGACATTAAAGGTTTGGGGAGCTCGATTGTTGATTTTATCACTTGTGTATTTCGTTCTTACACTAGCATATGCATGAGTCAGTTTTGTGTCATACGAGGTACTAATTGTTGTTTGTAGGAACCATGCCAAGGGAAAGGAGCATTTCCGTATGATTACTATGAAGTATTGGAGGGGAATCGATTACAACCATGTCAAGAAAAGTGACCTCGTTAGATGTGCGTTCGAGCCAAGGGGTTTTGCGACAACGTCGTGGATTATCCAAGAGGAGTAGCTAGAGTACACCTGGAGTAAGGACTCCTATGCCTATTCATGCACCACCGAAGGGACAGAAACCATTATTACGTCAGCAATCCATCACAAGGACTGCAAAGTTCGAGTGAACTGGAAGGCACCGGGACAATCTATCCGCGACGGATTCAATCTTGAGTTCGCAGTTGCTAGAAGGTTCCGAAGCGCTAGCTTGGTTCCAATACATAATGACATGGGTGCCCAGCCCCTCGTTGGGGTGCCCCTTGACTGCCTCTAAAGGGAGCATCATATAGACATCGGTCGGATCAACCGTAGAGAATGTGGTCGACATTGGAAAAAATGGTAGAAGACTTCTGAGTATCCGAGCAGCTTACTGTAACCACCTCGGGGTGTAAAACGTTGGAGGGGGAGGTCCTGATACCATTGCTCTTTCCCCTTCAACAGTTCACATCCTATTAGAGGGCTTCAGGATGGAGGATTCCATAACAGCGGCGGCTAATCTTGAGGATTCTACTCGACACTACAACTCTACTAGTGAGGATGTGCGTGACAGTAGTGACAATGAAGGCCATATGGGCAATGATGATACTAATGGAGGAGTTGTTCCTATCCGGCCTATAATTGAAACTACCACGCCTACCAGAAGACCTGATGACACCCTATAAAGCTCCCAGAGCAGTCCCAATAACTCACAAACAGCATTCTCAGCCGACCGAGGCCAAACCATGGGGTAACATCTAGTATCATATCTTATTTCCTCATTTTCTTACTGCTAGGGACTAGCGTTAATTTCATGAGGGGGGATGGGATTTAAGTGATCTAGTATTGTTAAGTTTGGAGCTTGACATTGGTAGGCTGAGTATAGTACCTCGCATGCTTTATCCGTCTGCATTTGCATTTGCACGTTTACTGCTTTCTTAGATTTTTTAGGTTGCATTCACTACATTCATCCTAGGATAGTCTTGCATGTTTTATATGGAGTTTATTGCCGAATTTTTTGAACTTTTTTATTGGGTAGATCAACTAACTATGCCATTAATCGTATGCTTCATCTCTATGAATTTGTTTGAGGTTTTTCTCGCTTGGCTTGTCACATTTATGTATTGCACTTAGTTAAGCTTGGTAGTCTCGACATCACTTAGTGGTGTTTTCTCTACTGCGGTTCACGAAGGACTTTATAATAGGATGATGCATGTTAGGGTCTTATGGTTGTTTTCCTGAGTAATTATGTACCTAAGAGGCAACAAGTCTTCACCATGCTTTGAGATTGCTAAATGCCTAGGAAGGAGGTAGTGTGAGGTTGTGTGATCCTTTGTTTATAACTTATTCTTCCGAATAAGTTTGGGGAGGGGGTTACACCATCATTAGACTTGTTTTCGTTTTTCATTTCCGTATCGTGAGTTTGTTTTTCCTTTTCCGTAAATTTGGTACTCCAACCTATTCTTTCGAATAGGTTTGGGGAAGTCGTGTGAGTCATTTTCTCTCTTTTTGTTATGCTACTGCTGGCTAAAAAATCGAAAAAAAGAAAAAGAAAAATTTCCAGGAAAAAGAAAAAGAAAAAGAAAAAAGAATCTGGAAAGAAAAAAATAAGAGAAAAAGAAAAGACCCCAAAAAAGCAAAGAAGGGTCCAAAAAAAGAAAGCCAAATAGCAGTTTAGCAAAGTGTTGTGTCTCATTTTCCAATTCTTGTAATGTTCGCAATCGTGTTGTAATTTTCTATTTTTTTTATCTTTTTTGTCTTGAGTGTCATGTGTTCTAGACCACCCTCGTCCTGCCATTCAGGAAGTGGTGAATAGCTTAAGACTTTACTTAAAGAGATGGGTAGAATAGGGGAGTGTTATCTTTTATAGGGAACCCTCCTTCGTTTGATGAGAGCTAGTACTGGTTCGACCTCTTTTGAGGAAAAGTCTTAACATGGTGGAACAGCAGTAAGTCCTCAGTTTCATAAGCACGGGACAACCATTCGTATCTTAGCATGCTTCATTACGTCGTCACTGACTAGGTCCAGGTAGAAAATGTTACGAGAGACTATCTTGTCTTGACATAAGTGCTTATGTGGATGTGTATAAGTCAATCGAGGTATTCATCAACCTATATTCATGCTTTGATTTATATGTTTTTTGTTCATATGTTTTTTCGTAGATTCAGTAGATTAGTTCATTTTATTTGGCATGAGACTCCATTTTGTGTCTTGCATTGTTTTTCGCATTAGGGTCTAGCTTAGTTGCTTGAGGACAAGCAAAGGTTCGGTTTCGGGACTTTGATGAATGTGTATTTTACACTTTCATTTGAGTCTTTTTCACCTATTTTAGCTATCCTCTATGTTAATTCAGCTAATTTTAGTGCATTTTATTAGAATACTGTCACGTTTCCATTTAGATTTTATTTTACAGGTTTTGGTTGAAAATCGAGGATTTCCGGGCAATTATATTGAAGTTGACAAGGAATTGGTGTTCCATAAACCTATTTGGAGTATCTGAAGGTTTCCGGATAGGATTTGGAGTCTAGGGGTCGAATCTGGAGGTTAGAAGGCCACTAGAAGACAGAAACCGAGTCCGAAAAGGGGAAGAAATCCAAAAACACGTCGAAAACGCGGAATTCCACGAAAAACACTCCCGGATGAACCGCCCGGGACGTGGGGCGACTCGCCCCACACCGGGCGAACCGCCCGGTGTCTGGGGCGAACCGCCCCACAGTATTTCGGGGCCTATATATAGTTGCTCAGATTTTCTCCGAATTTCATACTTTTCCAGACCTACTTTCTCACCTTTCTCTGTAGTTTTAGGTAGGAACTTCCCAGAGCCTGTTCTGGGGTTCGTAGCTTAGGGGACACTTTTTCATAGCAGATTGGAGCTTGTAGGATCGCAATTCTTCGGAGATTGACAACCTTCGGTAACATTGTATCTTACAGTTTATTCTACTTATTTTAATATATCTTTCAATATGTTTTCTTCTATGATTTCTGTTGATTGCATGCCTATTATGAGTAGCTAAACTTATCGTTGATGGTAGTATGTGAATTTTTAGCGAAGGGAAGATAATCATGCTAATGGCTATATCGCGCATTATACTCCGTGTTATTGCTTTATTTCGTTGATCAGGCTCAACCTAAATTCTCGTATGTTGTATTAATTATTATGCACAATTGGACCCTCGTCGACCTAGGCGCGTGTATATCTTCGTAGTGTTGAATAATTACGGAACACAATTGGACAATAGTGCTTGACTTGTCAGTATCATTATCTTCGTAATGATCAATTGCAACTCATAATAATTGGACAACTCATAGTGCTTGACTTGTCAGTATCATTAATAATTGCAACAGGACATTAGATTGATCAAAGATCTCCATGAAGACCGAGGAATTTACGCATGATTATCGACCCATTATGCTTTGAAGGATCATACTATCACCAATCTCCATTATCTGTTAGAAAAACCCTCTGCTATTACGTCTGCTGTTTTATCTTCTCTAGTTAAATAGATAAAGCTAGTTATAGTCCTGAGAGAACGACACTCGAGGTCATTCTACTGCTACACTACGGTTTGCGTTGTAGTTGTGAATTTCCTTTGGCTAAATAACAAATTTATTTGCTGAATCGGGACCCGACAAATCCTCGTTCATCATGAACCTCCTCTACTTTTTCACACTTTAACAAGCTTAATTTCTCCAGTAGCTGCTCAGTTACTTCTACCCCTTCAAGAACTTTTGCTAAACGAAGATTATCTTCAACTTGCCCGACGTGTGCAATTTCATAAACACTTTCAATGGCCTTCATTCCTGCGTAAAATGCAAGTTCATCCTCGTCACTGATATCTTCGTCTTCATAATATCCTTCGCATAAGCCTTCAGTTTCACCTCGATTTGAATCCCCATTGGTGACTTGACTCGACATTAGCCTCTCAGATTGTGGAGAACCACTGGCGTACCTTCGAAGGACCTTCTCTGCCTCTTCAACTATACATTCTTCTAATCCTCCACACATCCCATCCACTTGAAGCCTAACATCATCACGTAGACCACCAACTAAATACCAAATCAGCTCCCCGTCGTCGAAACGGTGATGGGGGCACTCACGTTTATACAACTCAAAACGTTCGTAGGTGTCACAGAACCGCTCATACTCTCCTTGCTTGAAATGTTCGATCCTATTTCGTAAGGCAATTGTCTCATGGTAAGGCATAAATCGCGCGAAGAACTCCTCTACTACTTGGCTCCATGTTTTCAGCGATCCTGGTGCTAACCTGGATATCCAAAGCCTTGGTTCATATCCTAGAGTTAAAGAAAATAATCTCCTGCATAATTGGTCCTCAGTGAACCCCTTCGCTGGAACTTTTGCTATTTCTTCCTCATAGGATCTGATGAAACTTAACGGATTCATCCCCACTCCATCTTCAAACCTCGGTATGTCTCTCACCACTGAACTTGTCGCTTCGTCCCACTTCAACTCTTCCTCCAAGTATATAGCTGAACTTCTCCTAACTTGCGAGAATAGGGGCATCATGCGAGCTTTCATGGACGTCATACCTCAATATCTGTAACAGGAGTAACTCAAAACTGAAAATTAGCCCTGTTAGAAGTCGCAAAATTCTGGAAACAAATTAACTACTAACTCTGAGAATTGAATGATGAAACTATAAATAAGCTAAAGAGAAAAAAGGAGTATAGTCCCCGGCGACGGCGCCAATTTGATGAACGAGATTGTCAGACTCAATTAATCAAATAAATTTTTTTTAGCCAAAGGCAACTCACAACTACAACGAAAACCTAGGCACGTAGTGTAGAAGTAAAATAACCCCAGGTGTCGATCTCTAAGGACTATAACTAGCTTTATCTAATTTAACTTAAACTATAAATCAGAAATCAAGCAAAGCACATATTTTTCTTATCAATATGATGGAAGTTAGCGATAGTATGATCATTCAAAGCAACGGGTAATAATCATGCATGAAGTACTTGAAGTTTGTATAGAAATCTATGATCGTGGATTGTCCTATGTGTTCCTTTCAATTCAACACTACGAAGATAGATGGCTTAGATAGATCAAAGAAATAAAACAATAAATCAAGTCTTAAACGCGCAAAGCCACTCATGCATAATTAAGAACCCTAGCTAAGAAAATCACATACTATCACCAACGATAGATTTAGCTACTCATAGATAAATTGCAATCAACAAGAATCAAAGCAAGATTGAAAGAAAACATGTTGAATGAAATAAATAAAAGCAGAAAAATCGTGAGATACAAGTTACCAACGAAGGTTGTCAATCTCCGATGAATTGCTAACTCACAAGAAAACTCGAGAATCAAAGATATTCAATTTCTATGCTTAAGCTTCCAAATCAATAAGAAAAAGAGTCTTCTATGCTAATAATTCCCAGAACAGGCTCTGGAGAATTTGTCTCTCAAAATAATGTGAAAAGGTATGAAAAACGTAGAAAATAGGCAAACATATATATAGTTGTCGAAAACCCCCGGGCGAACCGCCCCCGGTGCCAGGCGAACCGCCCGGGACTTCCAGTCGGTGGTTAGCGAGTTTTTGGATTTGGTTTCCTTTTCGGACTCGGATTTTGCCTTCTAGTGACCTTTAAGCTTTGAAACTCGTACCCTAGGCCTCAAATCTCATCCGGAACCTTCTAGATACACCACAAATGTCCTCGAAACACCAAAACTTCGTCCTCTTCATCAATATTGCCCATAAACATACGTTTTTTACCTAAAACCTGAAAAATACAAAGAAAAGAGAAACGTGACACTATTCTAATAAAATGCACTAAAATATAAGCTAAATTAACCTAGAGGATAGCTAAATTGGTGAAAAAGACTCGAATGAAAGTGTAAAATACACGTTCATCAGCTACTCATGTATAAATCGCAATCAACAAGCATAATCAAATCAAGAGTCAATGAAAACATGTTGAATTGAATAAACAAAAGCAGCAAAATCGTGAGATACAAGTTACCAACGAAGGTTGTCAATCTCCGGTGAATTGCTAACTCACAAGCAAGATTCGAGAATCAAAGATGTCCAATCTCTA
Organism: Plantago ovata; assembly: GCA_028274465.1. Lineage (NCBI taxonomy): Eukaryota > Viridiplantae > Streptophyta > Magnoliopsida > Lamiales > Plantaginaceae > Plantago > Plantago ovata. The sequence goes on along the minus strand of CM051455.1, from coordinate 115,097,056 downwards.
TGCTTAAGCTTCCAAATCAATAAGAAAAAGAGTTTTCTATCCTAATAATTCCCAGAACAAGCTCTGGAGAATTTGTCTCCCAAAATAAGGTGAAAAGGTATGAAAAACGAACTAAATAGGCGAAACTATATATACTAGTCGACAGATGGGGGGCGAACCGCCTGGCACCGTGCGAACTGCCCCGGGTGCCGGTCGAACCGCCTGGGAGCTCCAGGCCGGTGGTAGCGAGTTTTTGGCTTCAGGTTTCCTTTTTGGACTCGATTTAGCCTTCTAGTGACCTTTAAGCCTTGAAACTCGTCCCCTAGGCCTCAAAACTCGTATGGAAACTTCTAGATACACCAATGATGACCTTGAAGCACCAAAACTTCGTTCTCTTCACCATAATTGCCCATCAAAAGTACGTTTTTCACCTAAAACCTAAAATATGCAAAGAAAAGGTAAACATGACACTATTCTAATAAAATGCACTAAAATATAAGCTAAATTAACCTAGAGGATAGCTAAATTGGTGAAAAAGACTCGAATGAAAGTGTAAAATACACGTTCATCAATAATTCAACAAGGCCTTCTTTTCTTCATAACTGCTCGCCCTGAGAAAGTGAGTATGTTAGATACAATGGAATTCTACAACAATGCAGAAATCCAAACTCTCACTGATGGACAAGGAGTCACTAAAAAAGTGCTTTCTACCACAGTTCAAGGTTTGCAAATCATCCTGAAATGGATTGATTTAGCCAACATCTTTCAGATTCCAACTACTTGGACTGAAGATGACATCACTACCACTGATGAAGAAATAGAAGCCTTCTACAGTGATGTCAGAAATGAAAAGATGAAGAAAGGAGAGATTGCTCCCGTGACTTGGACCTCAAAGCACGTAAAGAGGAAGCATCTCTGCCATTCGCTTGGTCTAGTAGCTCTGCTACTAATCAAAGTCTTAGACTCCCAAGTTGGAGGAATAGACCAAGTTGGCTTGAGAAGGTGGCCATTGCTGATGCATATCCATGAGAACAGAACAGAGCTCAACTGGGCTAAGTACATTTTCAACATACTTGTTGATTGTGTTACTAAGTTTAAGGTAAAAGTTGAAGACAGCACAGTCTCACCTACCTTCCCAGTGATGTATGGATTGAAAATATGCTACATCCTTGAACACTTCAAGGTTCAGCTGAGAAACCCATTACTGATTAAGAAATCAGTATGCAATGTGGGAAGAGCCTTCTACAAGCAGAATGGACCTAAGCTTTCTGACAAGAATTCAAAGAAGACAACAGTTGCAAATGTTGTCAGTGTTGGTCAGCAAGACAAGTATCCAACAGCTGCAATGTTGCTGAGACTGAAAATCAGTCCATGAATGCAACTGCTGTAGATGGTGATCAACAAGGTAAGTGTACAACAGCCGTTGCTGAGAATGCAACAGCTGCAGATGTTGCTGCTGGAGCCACTGCGGTTGCTGAAACCAATGCACCCAGTGAAAAATCTAAGAAGAAAAAGAGGAAAGCTGATGATGACATTCAAACTGCAGCGTCATCAGCTGACCCCATTCCCAAGAAGAAACGGACAAAGACTTACCCAAGAAAGAAAACAACGGCACGTAAGTCCATTCCAATTGTCCATTATCTTTCAGATGATGCTCCAGTGGTTGCTGAAACGCAAGCCACTCCAGTAGATGTTGTTCAAGTGTTTGCAGAAGCCTTCAACAATGTTGAAGTGTTTGCAGAAGCCTTCAACAATCAACCCAACGTTGATACATCTGCTGAAATAAGACCACAAGGCAGTGGAAATGAAATTCCTGCCCGAGTCCCTGATATCTACATTGTAGATAATCTCGATGACCACACTCTGGAACCAGCAAGTGATATTGCTGCTGATTTGAGAAGAGCAGCACATGCTGACAATGCTGTTGAAAAGATGGTTGTTGAACAAGCAACTCATCAAGTTACTGAAGTTGCAGTTGCTGAAGCTGCAATTGCTGAAGAACCAGTTGCTGAGACTGCAATGGTTCAAGTCCCAAAGGTTGCTGAAACACCACAAGAGACACTATACGACGACGCATCTCGTGATGCTGAGAATATTAGACCTAGTTCACCAATAACATCTATTGACAAAGTCCAACTGGTGCTGAAAGGACTAAGTCACCACCTGCCCTTCTTCAGCAGGTAGTTAACTCGTACATAAGCAAAACTTCACTATCTAAAACTATATCTTTTGTTGATATCATTGTTTCCTTACAGACTTCTCAAGATACAAGTCAGAAGATTGTTGAATCCACAACTCCTGTTCAGCAGGTAGATGAAGTTTTTGGTAAATCTACTGATGAACCGGAATTTGTCAGATTCTTATTCAACAAATAAGATTTGTAATTTAGCCAAAGGCAATCCACAACTACAACGAAAACCGTAGTGTAGCAGTAGAATGACTCGAGTGTCGTTCTCTCAGGACTATAACTAGCTTTATCTATTTAACAAGAGAATATAAAACAACAGACAGATAGCAAAGGGGTTTTTCTAACAGATAATGGAGATTGGTGATAGTATGATCCTTCTTAGCATAACGGGTCGATAATCAAGCATAAATTCCTCGGTCTTGCATAGAGATCTTTGAATCAATCTAGTGTCCTGTTGCAATTATTAAGCACTACGAAGATAATTGGTCTGACAAGTCAATCACTATTGTCCTAATGTGTTCCGTAATTATTCAACACTATGAAGATAAACTCGCACATAGGCCGACAAGTGTCCAATTGTGCATAATAATTAATACAACATACGAGAATTTAGGTTGTGCCTGATCAACGAAATAAAGCAATGACACGGAGTATAATGCGCGATACAGCCATTAGCATGATTATCTTCCCTTTGCTAAGAATTCACATACTACCACCAACGATTAGTTTAGCTACTCATAATAGGCATGCAATCAACAGAAATCATAGAAGAAAACATATTGAAAGATATATAAAATAAGTAGATTAAACTGTAAGATACAAGTTACCGAAGGTTGTCAATCTCCGAAGAATTGCGATCCTACGAGCTCCAATCCGCTATGAAAAAGTATCCCCTAAGCTACGGACCCCAGAACAGGCTCTGGGAAGTCCCTACCTAAAACTACAGAGAGAGGTGAGAAAGTAGGTCTAGAAAGATATGATTTTCGGAGAAAACTGAGCAACTATATATAGGCTTCGAATTACTGTGGGGCGGTTCGCCCCACGTCTGGGGCGGTTCGCCCCAGACAATTTCTCGTGGAATTCCGCGTTTTTGGATTTCTTCCCTTTTTCGGACTCGGTTTCTGACTTCTAGTAGCCTTCTAACCTCCAGATTCGGCCCCTAGACTCCAAATCCTATCCGGAAACCTTCAGATACTCCAAATAGGCTTTTGGAACACCAATTCCTTGTCAACTTCAATATAATTGCCCGGAAATCTTCGAATTTCAACCAAAACCTGTAAAATAAAATATAAAGGGAAACGTGACACTATTCTAATAAAATGCATTAAAATATAGCTAAATTAACATAGAGGATAGCTAAAATAGGTGAAAAAGACTCGAATGAAAGTGTAAAATACACATTCATCAAACTCCCCAAACCGAACCTTTGCTTGTCCTCAAGCAACTAAGCTAGACTCTAATGCAAAAAACATGCAAGGCACAAAATGGAGTCTCATGCCAAATAAAATGAACTAATCTACTGAATCTATCAAATAACATATGAACAAAAACCATATAAATCAAAGCATGAATATAGGTTGAAGAATACCTCGATTGACTTATACACATCCATATAAGCACTTATGTCAAGACAAGATAGTCTCTCGTAACATTCTCTACCTGGACCTAGTCAGTGACGAAGTAATGAAGCATGCTAAGATACGAATGGTTGCCCCGTGCCTATGAAACTGAGGACTTACTGCTGTTCCACCATGTTAAGACTTTTCCTCAAAAGAGGTCGAACCAGTACTGGCTCTCATCAAACGAAGGAGGGTTCCCTATAAAAGATAACACTCCCCTATTCTACCCATCTCTCAAGTAAAGTCTTAAGCTATTCACCACTTCCTGAATGGCAGGACGAGGGTGGTCTAGAACAGATGACACTCAAGACAAAAAAGATAAAAAATAGAAAAACACGATTAAGAACATTACAAGAATGGAAAAGAAGACTCAACACTTTGTTAAACTGCTATTTGGCTTTTTTTGGACCCTTCTTGCTTTTTTGGGGTCTTTTCTTTTTTTCCTTTTTTTTCTTTCCAGATTCTTTTTTTCTTTTTCTTTTCCTCTTTTTTTCTGGAATCTTTTCTTTCTTTTTTTCCATTTTTCTAGCCAGCAGTAGCATAACAAAAAGAGAAACAAAATGACTCACACGACTTCCCCAAACCTATTCGAAAGAATAGGTTGGAGTACAAAATTTACGGAAAAGGAAAAACAAACTCACGATACGGAAATGAAAAACAGAAACAAGTCTAATGATGGTGTAACCCCCTTCCCAAACCTATTCGGAAGAATAGGTTATAACCAAAGGATCACACAACCTCACACTACCTCCTTCCTAGGCATTTAGCAATCTCAAAGCATGGTGAAGACTTGTTGCCTCTTAGGTACATAATTACTCGGGAAAACAACCATAAGGCCCTAACATGCATCATCCTATTATAAAGGCCTTCGTGAACCGCAGTAGAGAAAACACCACTAAGTGATGTCGAGACTACCATGCTTAACTAAGTGCAATAAATAAATGTGACAAGCCAAGCGAGAAAAACCTCAAACAAATTCATAGAGATGAAGCATACGATTAATGGCATAGTTGGTTGATCTACCCAATAAAAAAGTTCAAAAAATTCGGCAATAAACTCCATATAAAACATGCAAGACTATCCTACGATGAATGTAGTGAATGCAACCTAAAAAAACTAAGAAAGCGGTAAACGTGCAAATGCAAATGCAGACGGATAAAGCATGCGAGGTACTATACTCATCCTACCAATACCAAGCTCCAAACTAACAACATCAGATCACTTAAATCCTAACATGCATCATCCTATTATAAAGGCCTTCGTGAACCGCAGTAGAGAAAACACCATTAAGTGATGTCGAGACTACCGTGCTTAACTAAGTGCAATACATAAATGTGACAAGCCAAGCGAGAAAAACCTCAAACAAATTCATAGAGATGAAGCATACGATTAATGGCATAGTTGGTTGATCTACCCAATAAAAAAGTTCAAAAAATTCGGCAATAAACTCCATATAAAACATGCAAGACTATCCTACGATGAATGTAGTGAATGCAACCTAAAAAAACTAAGAAAGCGGTAAACATGCAAATGCAAATGCAGACGGATAAAGCATGCGAGGTACTATACTCATCCTACCAATACCAAGCTCCAAACTAACAACATCAGATCACTTAAATCCCATCACCCCTCATGAAATTAACGCTAGTCCCTAGCAGTAAGAAAATGAGGAAATAAGATGTGATACTAGATGTTACCCCATGGTTTGGCCTCGGTCGGCTGAGTATGCTGCTTGTGATTTATTGGGCCTCCTCTGGGAGCTTTATAGGGTGTCATCAGGTCTTCTGGTAGGCGTGGTAGTTTCAATTATGGGCCGGATAGGAACAACTCCTCCGTTAGTATCATCATTGCCCATATGGCCTTCATTGTCACTACTGTCACGCACATCCTCACTAGTAGAGTTGTAGTGGCAGGTAGAATTCTCAAGATTAGCCGCCGCTGTTATGGAATCCTCCATCCTGAAACCCTCCAATAGGATGTGAACTGTTGAAGGGGAAAGGGCAGTGGTATCAGGACCTCCCCCTCCAACGTTTTACACCACGAGAAGGTTTCAGTAAGTTGCTCGGATACTCAGAAGTATTCTACCATTTTTTCCAATTTCGACCACATTCTCTACGGTGGATCCGACCGATGTATATACGATGCTCCCTTTAGAGGCAGGTAAGGGGCACCCCAACGAGGGGCTGGGCACCCATGTCATTATGTTTTGAAACCAAGCTAGCGCTTCGGAACCTTCTAGCAACTCCGAACTCAAGATTGAATCCGTCGCGGCGAGAATGTCCCGGTGCCTTCCAGTTCACTCGAACTCTGCAGTCCTCGTGATGGAGTGATGACGTAATAATGATTTCTGTCCCTTCGGTGGTGCATGAATAGGCATAGGAGTCCTTACTCTAGGTGTACTCTAGCTCCTCCTCTTGGATAATCCACGACGTTGTTGCAAAACCCCTTGGCTCGAACGCACATCTATCGAGGTCACCTTCCTTGACATGGTTCTTCACAGCAATCATACAGGAATGCTCCTTTCCCTTGGTATGGTTCCTACAAACAGCGGTTAGTACCTCGTATGACACAAAACTAACTCATGCATATGCTAGTGTAAGAACGAAATAATCAAGTGATAAAATCAACAATCGAGCTCCCCAAACCGTAATGTCTAGCCTAGCTTCTTCATCATGCAACATACCAATGTAACTATCACATGCAATACATCACATTATGCTCTTACTAGACAACCAATACCCTTGATAACAAGGCTCAATTCATACCTTAGTAGCGAAAAATTCTACCATCATAAATCCTCATACTCAACAATTAAGCATTCTATCGTCAAATCTACCAACATTACATCAATAAACACAATCATATGCAAGAAATCAAAGACAAAGACATATTGCATAACAAGATATATCATCTAGTAGCAAAATACCCAAATCAACAATCCAAGCAAAATTGAGCATGCAATTGATAGTAAATAACATGTCTAATCATACAAACAACATACCCATGCATCAAATAAGCATAATTGAGGCTCAAATTAGAAAACCCCCAAATTCGAAAATTAGGGTTCTAAGGATGTTACCTCAGATCTGAAAATCTAACGCATTAGCACGAAATCTGTTCGGATGGGATGATAGATCATGTAATAGGCTTCGATTTAAGCTAAAGAACACTAAATTTGGTCAAGAAACGAAGAAGTTATGAAGATTTGAATGTAAAATCGCGTTTTTTGGATTTTTGGGGAAGAGGAATGATGAAATATGAAGAAAATGAGGTAAAGGGGAAGAAATCCGCGTTTTTGAGTTTCTGGGATCGTGGGGCGGTTCGCCCCCCACGTGGGGCGGTTCGCCCCGTGCTCCCCAATGCGGGGAGACGGTTCCCGTCGTCAGAAAATGCGGTTTTAATCTCCGAAACCAATTTTTTCAAAAAACCACTCGAAAAATCTCACTGAAACATAAGCATATACGACACAGACATGAACAAATTCGCATACCAGAAGCAAATAGTTCAAGAATGAATGCATGCAGAAAAGCAGTAAAGAAAGCGATAAAAATTCCGGGTTGCCTCCCGGATAGCGTCATTGTTTAAAGTCTTTGACTCGACTCCTGTCTGCGCCTATCTCTTCTTTTTGCGGGTACTAGGCTTCTCCTTCATTCATCTCCTCTCCATGCCACGAACCTGTGAATAAGAAAGAATATAGGCTGCAAGACCACAGTAGTGAGTAGTAATATCAGGCGGATCAGGTGGATCGGATATGGCTTTCAACACGTGTTGCTTGCCATCTACCTCGATGGTGCAAGTTCTTTGGTAGATGTCCATCACGGAGCGTAGTTTGGTCAAGAACGTTTGTCCTAAGAGTATGACATCCCCCGTCCCAGGTGCAGATGCCGGCATAACTACAAAATTGGTGTATATAGATGCTTCACCAATCTTGACCAACACATTTTTCACAACTCCCTCGGGTCTCATAAAGGATCCATCCGCCAGTTGCACAATAGCCCTTTGCTCAGATAGTTTTCCAAGGTTGCTCTTTTCAAACACATTCAAAGGAATTATGTTTGAGTAGGATCCCGTGTCTAGTGTGGCACGGACATCTTCAAGCTCACCAATCCCTACCTTAACATCGAAACTTTTAGGGAGTGGTTCGGGATCCTCTTGCTCCTCATCACTTGCGTCAGAACCAAGGTCCTTCTCTTCTTCCTCAGCCTGTAGAAGTTCTTCCTTCATGCAACACTCGCACTTAACAACCTTCTTGTTGGTGATTTCGTCAGGTACATCACCAGCCAATGTAATGGCATTCGACTTCACAGTGTTGCTAGGTAGTTTGCCTTGCTCCCTACTTGCTCCTCGATCGATCAACTCTTGCATCTTTTGATGGGCAAGCCTAGTGCTCTCTTCCAACCTATCAAGCTTTGCCCTAGTCTTCTCAGAATCTTCTTCATAACGTTTGAGAAAACTTTGTGTGTGATCAACCATCTTTTGCAAGTTCTCCATCAGTTGAGCCGACTTCGACTTCGGTGGCTCTTTCGGAGCGGGGTTTTCGCAGTGATCATTACCATAGTTTACCCTACTACGGTCTTGGTTAAGGCCATAAGTTTGGTTAGCCGGTGCATATCCTTGATTGTTTCGGAATCCTCTTCTCCAAAATCCACCTCGAGGATTCCTACCGTCTTGTCCGTAGCTAACTTCTTGAGTACCAAACTCCGTAGCAAAGTCTTCTTCTTCGCCTCCTCGAGCCCAGTTGCCATCATCGTATGCCAGCTCCGATCTACACATATGAGCCCCATGCCCATAGTTCTTGCATATTCGGCATACTTCGTTCGAAACAGTTGTTCCGGTGGCGCTCTTGAGGACTTGCTTCAAATCATTGGTAAAGCACTCGAATTGATCCCCATTCCCCCTATACATAGGGGCTTCTTGAGTCGGTGGAGCTTCAGGTCCACGTCTCCTAACCATTGCTCTTGGGTCCTTAAACTGTGAACCCTTGGCAAGCCTTTCGAAAACTGCCCAGATGGCTTCTGCGGTTTCCTCCCAAATATTGCCTCGGCATTGGAAATCCACCACTTGTTGGTTCTCGAAGGTTAGTCCATTGTAGAAGTGTTGGACTAGGTCGGAAAGTTCAAAACCATGGTGAGGGCACTTGTTCATGAGATCTTGAAATCTCTCGAACGCGATGTAGATGGTCTCATCATAGTCCTGCTTGAATCCAGTGATCTGCGCCTTAAGCGTGGTAGTCAAGGTGTGAGGGAAGTATTTCTCCATGAAAGCTGAAAAAACCTTCTCCCAAGTGTCCAGCGAGCCTGCTGGAAGAGAACTTAACCATGACTTGGCTCTGTCGCCAAGTCCCATAGCAAAAACCTTCATCCTCAACTCATCCGTTGTTATGTCAGCTCCGGGTCGTGGGAGTTGGTTGACGAAATCATCGATATCGTGCAAGTACCCCATCACATCTTCCCTTGATAAGCCATAGAACCTCGGAAGTTGTTGGCATGCGTGGTTCTTGATCTCCAGATCTCGGGTTGCAGACGAAAGAACAATCGCCGGTCCCCTCATACGATCCTTGGTGGGTTGAACCCATGCCTTCAGTGGTCTAGCTTCTGCCATTCCATCGATTTCCTTGAAGAGACTAAGTAGAGATTCAGAGAAATCGGTTTCCTCTATTTCCTCTAGTGCGCGCCTTTCAAGTAGTCGCCTTCTTTGGTGGTAGACTCTGTCGATCTCAGCAATTGAATCAGCAAGCGGTGTTCCTGCAGAACGTGTATGCGGCATACACTATCTGTAACAGACTAGGAAAGGTGAATTAGAAACAGACTAGGAAAGCAGTATCAGAGAGAGATTAAAAAGAAAAACTAAAACTAGTAGGATTAGGAATCTAAAGCTGAAAATATAAACAAATTAAACAGAAAAAAGGAGTATAGTCCCCGGCAACGGCGCGAATTTGATGAACCGGAATTTGTCAGATTCTAATTCAGCAAATAATATTTGTAATTTAGCCAAAGGCAATCCACAACTACAACGAAAACCGTAGTGTAGCAGTAGAATGACTCGAGTGTCGTTCTCTCAGGACTATAACTAGCTTTATCTATTTAACAAGAGAATATAAAACAGCAGACAGATAGCAAAGGGGTTTTTCTAACAGATAATGGAGATTGGTGATAGTATGATCCTTCTTAGCATAACGGGTCGATAATCATGCATAAATTCCTCGGTCTTGCATAGAGATCTTTGAATCAATCTAGTGTCCTGTTGCAATTATTAAGCACTACGAAGATAATTGGTCTGACAAGTCAATCACTATTGTCCTAATGTGTTCCGTAATTATTCAACACTATGAAGATAAACTCGCACACAGACCGACAAGTGTCCAATTGTGCATAATAATTAATACAACATACGAGAATTTAGGTGGTGCCTGATCAACGAAATAAAGCAATGACACGGAGTATAATGCGCGATACAGCCATTAGCATGATTATCTTCCCTTTGCTAAGAATTCACATGCTACCACCAACGATTAGTTTAGCTACTCATAATAGGCATGCAATCAACAGAAATCATAGAAGAAAACATATTGAAAGATATATAAAATAAGTAGATTAAACTGTAAGATACAAGTTACCGAAGGTTGTCAATCTCCGAAGAATTGCGATCCTACGAGCTCCAATCCGCTATGAAAAAGTATCCCCTAAGCTACGGACCCCAGAACAGGCTCTGGGAAGTCCCTACCTAAAACTACAGAGAGAGGTGAGAAAGTTGGTCTAGAAAGATATGATTTTCGGAGAAAACTGAGCAACTATATATAGGCTTCGAATTACTGTGGGGCGGTTCGCCCCACGTCTGGGGCGGTTCGCCCCAGACAATTTCTCATGGAATTCCGCGTTTTTGGATTTCTTCCCTTTTTCGGACTCGGTTTCTGACTTCTAGTAGCCTTCTAACCTCCAGATTCGGCCCCTAGACTCCAAATCCTATCCGGAAACCTTCAGATACTCCAAATAGGCTTTTGGAACACCAATTCCTTGTCAACTTCAATATAATTGCCCGGAAATCTTCGAATTTCAACCAAAACCTGTAAAATAAAATCTAAAGGGAAACGTGACACTATTCTAATAAAATGCATTAAAATATAGCTAAATTAACATAGAGGATAGCTAAAAATAGGTGAAAAAGACTCGAATGAAAGTGTAAAATACACATTCATCATCTACTAAGTTCGGAAACTTAGTACTTGTATCTAACTTAAAATTATTTCAGGATGAACAATTCAAGGATGCTGCTCAAGCTCCTGAAGAAATGGAAATAGTACCAGCACAACAAAGTGTGCAACATGAGCTTGCTGAACTTCAGCAGGTAAATCATGTTCCAGTATTAGACTCTAAAACAATTTTCCAAAACCTTCCTGAATTTAATTTTATTCTTTTTCAGACTCAAAAGGAGACCACTGAAGTGGTTCACATCACTGAAGATTTGGAAGTAAGTTCAGAAGAACTTTATTCGAACATCAAAAGGAATACCTTGACCAGAGTTGCTAAATCTGTCAGCAACTGGCAACGGTACAGAAGGATGGATTTCTCTGATCTTCACCTTCATCTGTCCAACGAAAAAAAGAGAATCTCTTTACTGAGACTCCAGACTTTTGTACACTCCATACTTCCAGAAGAGCTAACATATTCTCAGCTGATGAGCTCAAGTCTGATTGCTCTAATCAGAGAAATATGAAAGCTAAATTCAAGAGTGCCTCTCCAGCTGAACAAGCTGTGATGCTCAAGGGTTCTTTTGTACCCGTGGTGGCTGATCCCCACAAAATCAATGAAGAAGAGGAAGTAACTAGCGCTGCTATGTACAAACATCTCGAGTTAGTTATACTAACGGACGATGATGAAGAAGAAGAGGATGAAAATATCCCAAAAGATACCAGTGATGATGAAGGAAAAGATTCCTAGGACAAAAAGGATGATGATGATGATGATAATCAAGGTCCTAGTCCTGATGCTGGTGGAGTTAAGTTGACAGTTGCTGAGACTGAACATCAAGTTACTGAAAATCAGCAAGCTGACCAAACTCCCAGTCAGCATCAAGAATCCACTCCTGCTCCTGCTGAGACAAGTACTCAAGCAACTGAAAAAGTTGCTGAAACTGAAGAAGAGTACGCCAGAAAGCGTGCTGAAATGAAATTAGGCAAAAAAAAGCTTTCTGATGCCGAGTTAGCTTTACTCGATGCCAAGGTCACTGATCCAAACCTTGATGATGAAGATATGGATGAAGATTATCAAAGAGCACTCCAAAACAGTCTACAGATTCATGCTAGACACACACATAATCTAAACATTGCTCAATCTTCAGAAGTGAAGAACACGGAAGTTCCCTCCCTTCCACTTACTGCTGGTGAAACTCCAGTTGTTGAGTCAAAAGAGTTGCCCTCAGCAACCACTCAACCACAAGTGATTGAAGCTAAAGATTTAGGAACCAAGGTTGCTGGCCTTGATGAATCTGATGACGAAGAAGATCTTTTTAACTTCTCAGCAAATGAAGAAGAACTGACAAAGAAAATTGAACCCACGGAGGTTGCAATTCCTCCTCCATCTCTTGAACATGATGAAGGAGATGCTGAAAGACGTCGTTTGTTGAGAAATGATAATCAATTCACTACTGAGATCAAAGCTCATTCACTTAAGCCGTCTGTAGTGTCGTTCCCTCATATTGAGGACTTTACTCCAAGAATTAAGGCACTTATGGCTGTTCACAAAGCATGCCAAGAAGAGGATGATACACTGCTTGCTGAGAGTCCGCTTGATATTGGCAAGATACTGGCTATTGTGCTGAAACGCACTACTTCTCTTACAATAGCTCAGAAAGACATAAGTCTACATCATAAAAGCTATGAAGAAGATGTCAGTCAAGCACTCAAACTGGCTAAAACTGCATTGAAAAAGGCCCAGACTTTCATTGAAGAAAAAGTCGACAATGAGCGCAGACATGAGGAGAACTTGGTGAGTATTAAAGAAGAATTGTCCAAGCTAACTGCTGATCAGCAAGGAATCATTCTGAAATACAACAGCTTAAGTACTCTTGCAGAAAATTGCAATGAGTTTTTCTCTCTGCACATTCAACCAATGATGCAATCCATGTCTAAGGGGGAAGATAAACAAAGAAAATCTTCAAGAGCAAAGAAAAGCCCTTCTGAAGCGCCATTGATACTGCCTATTCCACCTCCCAGAGAACCACTTGCTGAAATAGAGCAAAGTTCAAAGAAACGAGCTGAAACAGATTCTGAGAGAAATTCAGCAAATCCAAAAAGGAGAAGAACATCTGCTGAAACTCAAGAATATTGTCACACTGAAAGTCATTAAGATCTGAATGAAGATGATGATAATGATGATGACCAAACAATAGCTCAAGCAATAAGAGCTAGACCACTTGCAGCCTTAACTCCTTCTGGCCATTCCCAACATTTCTCTTCTGACTCAAGATCTTCAGCAAGAGATCTTGAAAATTCTAAGTCAAGAAGAAGAAGGCAAAGATAGGAAGAAAAGAGGCTAGCCAGCATTGCCATTGGATCTGGCATTGAATACACAAAGACCAGCAATGAACAAACAACTCAAAATGTGATCAGAAACCTACATGGTTGCTGGGTCTTAAAGCTGGAAGATTTGTTGGTCAATGATTTCTTTCCAACTGCTGTACTGAATCAAATGTACACTTGGATTGAATTAAAAGTGCAAAGAAAACAAAGGGATCCTCCTCCCTACCCAAGAAACATTGCTACAAAATGGTTGAATCTGGAAGTCTTAGTAAGAAGAACTTCAATCAGCAAGTTAATGAAGCAAGAGCCTGATTTAATCAAGCCGATTGATGTTGCTTACTACAGTGATCCTTTAACCAAGAAGTCAAAGAAGAAATATGGCTTGATTCCTTATGAATATTTTTATCTCACTGCCATGTATCAAGAAGAAGATCTTCTCTGGTTAAGAAAGATTCATGCTAACAAGGGAATTTCAGATACACAACTTCTCCATGCCAGCAATTGGGGCATGCACTTGTGGGTACTTCACTACAAAGAAATGAATGGTGAAAACCATCATTATCACTACAAGAAATACTGGGTTTAGTGACGCTCCCATGCGTCGCTAAACAGCTCCCCATGCGTCGCTAAACCCATTTGCGACCCATTAGCGACGCATAGAAATTGCATCACTAAATGGCTGGTCGCTAAATGGCGAGGCGACGCATGGGCCATGCGTTGCTAAATTAGCGACGCATGGGCTATGGGTCGCTAAAATTAGCGACGCATGGGCCATGCGTCGCTAAATTAGCGACCTCGCTAAATTAGCGACCCATTCTATGCGTCGCTAATTTCTGGAAAATTTTATTAAAAATAAATTCTCCTCTCTACTCCACCTTGGGTTTCCTAGGTTTCGAACCTGGGACATCCTTACCCAACACCTTCCTAATCCAACACCCTTACCACTCGGCTACTAATACTTGTGATAATTCTTGTATAAGTTCTAGATAATATATAATATAGTTATTGCTCTTCATAGTCACTTCCATATGTTTATATTTATAAACCGTTTATATCTCCATACGGTTTGGGATATCTCAATTACTAAGTGGACTATCTAAGGAATAGGTCACTAAATTTTAATTTTGTTTATTTATTTCTTAACGGTTGAGTTACTTAGACAATAATAGTTTATTTTTGAACGGTTGGGGTTACTTAGTTACAGACTTTAGTTTTGGTGTTATTTTATATTCTTTGTGCACTCCTTATTTCTTAAGTGTTTTTTTCTTTTAGTTTTGTAGAATAGTGTCACGTTTTGATGTTTTTCATGTTTCAAGCACTTAGGTACGAAACTGTGATTTTGAGCTTAAAACGCTGCAAAGTGATCTTGTTGAAGTTTCTCGATCTCCATGGATATGTTCGTGAGTGACCATAGTTCGATTTAAGCCAAGAATTTCATTTTGCTAAAACTTAGACTTACCTTAGAAGCACATATTCAGAAGTTCGGATAAAGGTTTTGGAGTCGTTCAAGTGTGCAAGATTAGTGCAGTCTAGCCATTTCATCCATAACTCCTTCATACGATATTGAATCAACCTCAAATCAACTTCCACGCGTAGATAATCAATGAGGTATCCAACGGTAGGTTATGCGCACCAATCCGATAACATATGTGCCCTATAACTCCAGTTGAATGTGAGGAGACCCACCTGAAAATTATGCAGTTTTTGTGACCCATAGCCCATGCGTCGCTAATTTTAGCAACCCATAGCCCATGCGTCTCTAAAATTAGCGACGCATGATTATGCGTCGCTAATTTGCGTCACTAATCTCAGTTTTTCTAGTAGTTTATACTGCCTGCAAGAATGCAAGGATCATTCAACTTGAAGTCCGTAAGCTACTTAAAGATTACGAGAAGGACTGTGTTGAATTTTCTGCGCTTGCTGAGAAGAGTGTAAGGGAGATTCTGAGGAAATCTTCTGCTGGAATAGCTTAAGTCCCTTGTAAAAGATTTGTCTGTGTTTGTTGCTGATTTTTGTAGTTATCTCTGAACTTTCTTGTAAACTTACTGAAAGATAACTATCAACAATAAGCTTTTGACTCTTATTGGTTTTTTTTATTATGCAATCTACTTATGCTTACTGTTTTATTATTCAAGTATGCTTGCATTATTCAACTGATTTATTCAACATCAGAAACCTCTAAAAGGGTAACAATTAATTTAGCCATGGATTGCTAACATTAAAAAGGGGGAAATTTGTTAGGAAACTTGTAAATTTTGATGAGCAATTAACCATGCTAAATTAAGGAAAGTCCAGTAACTAGTACTCTTAAGGCCCATAGAAATTTAGAATTTTAAGGATATTTGTAAAAGAGGAACATTTGCTGAAGACTTAGTGTAGGTACTAGTTAGGTGCTTTAGTTTGCTGATGATGTACTTTGTTTTCACAAATGAACTATTGAAGCACTAGAACCGTTCAGAAACTTGGAGATTTCGAAGACTGAAGACTTAAGAAGATTTCTGAAGATGGTATCTACAACGGCACATGTTTCTCAAAAAAGTGGAAATTTCAGCAACAGCTTGCATAAGTGAAAATCTATACGACAGAGTAGGTTGTGCTTGCTGAAACTGAGACTGACCGCTTGTTGAAATACATATGTGACCTCCTTGCTGAAAGTACTTGAATTTGCGCTCCAACGTTCACATTTGAAATTCATTCTAACGAACATTAAATACAAAAGTAAGCATACGAAAAACATGAAGACTAGAAGACAAATGAAGGACGCTGCTGAAAGTACAAAAGCAAGATAGTGACATCTAAGGAACAAAGCCTTAGAAATTGAAATTCAAACGGCTCCCTTCATTCACTATAAATAGAGGTCATCCGGCAAAGAGTTGAAGTGTGTCAACAACGTGATCAAACTCTCACTTGTGCTTAAGCACTCATCTTTCACACTCTTTACTGCCTATTGATCCGTTTCAAGACTTAAAGCTTGAAACAAAAGCTACTTGTGAAGAAGTAGAACATTCACGGCTAAGAAATTAGTTAAGTGTTCTTTTTTTCGAACAAGAACAAGTCTTGACACCAGAAACAACATAACTTGTTTACTGCAAAGTATTCTAAGTTGAATAAGTTATACTCAAGTCATCTCATCCCGAACCTCTCTAACTGATAAACACCCTTTTTCATGCGTGAAATTCAGGGGGAATTAATCAAGCATAGTGTTGCTTATTATAAGTCCCAAGTGTGGTGGAGAACAAGGTTCTTTCTCTAGTTAGGTTGGAAACGTAGCAAGTGTGCTTTGGTTTCTGAAGAACCGCTCTAGATAGGTGTTGTAAGGAACCTCAAACTTATCTTAGTGAACTCAGTCCTAGAAAGGACAAAAGTGGATTAGTTGAGAGATTACGCCACTCTCAGATACCACTATAAAAAGTGTTTGTGTGATTTACTTTACTGCGTTTAGTTTTCAGCAAGCTTATCTATCTGTACAGTGTCACTCTGCTCACTTGCTGAAACTAGCACTTAAAGTATAAAGACTTTCGCACTCTGTTTTTAAAGTACCAGTAAAACTTGTTACTGAAAAGTAACTAGTACTTGCTGAGAAAGTTAAGTATCAGCAAACTCATTACTGAAAAGTAATAAGCTCTTGCTGAGAAAGTTTTTAAACGACGAAAGTTTGAAAAGACTATTCACCCCCCCCCCTCTCTAGTCTTTTCTTGTTGTTTAAAGGGACCAACAAGTTGTAAATTCTTCCTTGTGTTTATCGTGTCGCCTAGTCAAGGGCCTGTTCTAGACCACCCTTGTCCTGCCATTCAGGAAGTGGTGAAGAGTTTTTGCTTTAAGAGTTGGGTAGAATAGGGGAGTGTTGTCTTTTAGGGAACCCTCCTTCGTTTGATGAGAGCCAGTATTGGTTCGACCTCTCTTGAGGGAAAGTCTCACTTGGTGAACAGTAGTAAGCCCTCAGTTTCATAGTCACAGGGCAACCATTTGTATTTTAATATGCATCATTACGTCATCATTGACTAGGTCCAGGTAGAGAATGTTATGAGAGACTCCCTTGTTTAACAAAGTGCATATGTGAATGTCTATAGGTTCAATCGAGACATTCTTCAACCTACTTTCATGTTATGATTTGTATGGTCTTTGTTCATAAGAGTTTGGTAGATACAATGGATTAGTTCTTCTTGTTTGGCATGAGACTCCTCTTTGTGTTGCATGTAGGTTGCATAGAGTCTAGCTAGTTGCTTGAGGACAAGCAAAGGTTCGGTTTGGGAGTTTGATGACAGTGTTTTTTACACTATCATTCGGGTCTTTTTCACCAATTTAGCTATCCTCTTGCATGCATTTTAGTGCATTTTGTTAGAATAGTGTCACGTTTCCATTTTCAGGTTTTAGGTGAAAATCGCACTTTTGGATGTAAATCATGGCGAAACATTGAAATTTTGGTACAACAAGATCACCCGTGGTGTGTCAAGGAGTACCAGGACGTGTTTCCATGCCAAAAGACCACGTTTCGGAGCTCAAAACCGTGCCCAAGGCCAAAATCGAAGACTTGGAGGAAGCAAAGGCACGGGCAACTCTCTGCCCGTGCCGGGCGGTCCGCCTGGTGTCCGGCGGTCCGCCTGGTACCCGGAGGTCCGTCTGGGAGATGCCAACAGACAACTATATATATTTGTAAAGTTGCGAATTTTCATATCTTAGATCATAATTTTGCAGACTTAAACCCTAGAGCTTGTTTTGGGTATTTTTTCTCTTAGAACTACATTACCTTAGCAATTTGGAGAACCAAGGTAGAGATTCGGACATCTTTTGATCTCACCTTGCTAGAAACTTGTGAGTTTAGCCATTCACCGGAGATTGACAACCCTCGGTGGTAACTTTGTATCTCACCTTTTTCATACTCTATCTTTTCAATTCAATGATGTTTTCATATATGATTGCTTGTGTTGATTTAGATTTTGATATGAGTAGCTAAGTTTCTAGTTGGTGATAGTATGTAAATTCGTAGCTAGGGTTCATATTGTGCATGATTGAGTTTCTGAGTCTTTTACTTGTTTAATTATCTTAATTCGATTCTTTGATCCGACTAAACCAATATCTTCGTATGAAAGTGTTAGAAACGCTAGGACAATTCAAGATCATCGATTCAATAATTATAATTATCAAGTACTGCTTGAACTAAGACTGACAACCTTAGCCAAGTATTAGTATAGATAGGAAGCTTTCAAAATACACGTCTACATATCTGTTTTTGGTGTTTGTTAATTCGAATTACTTTTAAAGCAGTACGAGTTGCACTTTCATGCATAATTAGAACCCGATGCTTAGAATGAGCATACTATCACCAGCTCTCATCATATATTGTTAAGTCAAGCATTGTTAGATTTGTTTTCTGAATTTATATATAGTTATTTAGTTAAAGATAGTTAAGTCCCTAGAGATCGACACTCGAGATCATCTTACCTCTGCACTACGTGTTTTGTGTAGTTGTGAGTTGCCCTTTGGCTTTCAAACAAATTTATTTGATTGTTCGAGTTTGACAATCTCGTTCATCAAAGGATGAAGGTGACGGTTGGAATGGGGTTAATGTTGGTAAGGACGATGAAATTGGGGTAAAACCCTATTTTATTTCACTAAGGCCGCGTTTGGATCTCTCTATTTGGCTTAATGGCATAACTGTAAATAATTGATGGTCAACGTCGAAATCCGTGTTTGTGGTCTTAAATGTAATTGTGGGCATATTGAGGTTATTTTTGAGAAGCCTCTTCTTAACGTGGTCTTTTAATCAATTTTCTCATCAAATTGAGTACTAGTTACAGGACTTAACTTAATTTAGCATGATTAATTGCACATCAAAATTACAAGTTTCCTAACAACATCAATTACATATTAGTTCACGATCTTGACTTTTCGCGAATTAAGATCTGAGAAGTACCATTTTGTCCTAATTTAAATTTTAGTTTTCAAAAAACACCAAACAACTTCAATTTTCATTTATTACATATTTGCTTCTAAATTTTTCAATTTTACAAAATTGACTATAAATTATTTAAATTAACCCCCATTACTTATTTAAATCTAAAAACGATCTTAAATATTATTGCAAAAAGGTCCATACAGAATTATTGATTCATTTTTCAGTCCACAATTTTCATAAACAAAATAAAAACTTAATAAAAAAATAAAATAAAAAAACAGCTCCCCGATTTGGAGCTTTTTACAGCTCCAATCGTAGCTATTAAAAGCTCTGATTTGGAGCTTTAAAAAAGATCCAAATCGGAGCTTTTTAGCTGTTAAAGCTCCAATCGGAGCTGCTTTCCGGAAGCTCCGGCACCGCAATTTTGCCGCTGGCGGAGCTTGGAGAAGGACAAGGTTAAAAAAAAAAAAGAAAAACAAAAAAGAAAATAAAAGAATAAAAGTAAAAAGAAAATAAAATTAAAACAAGAAATGAAAAAGGAAAAAGAACATAAAATAGCATAAGGGCATATTTGGGGAGTTACATTTTCAAAAAATTTGTAACTTGGTCAAGTCGAATGGGATGAAACTCGTAATTGTTCAACTAACATGGGGAAAAATGAAAAGTCATACACTAAGAGGGGAGCTTTATGAAAATTTCTCTAATAATAATATATTTTATTATTTGATTTATCTTATTTTTTATATTTTAATATTATTAATTATTATTTTAATTTAATGTTATATAACTCAATTTATATTTAATACAGAAAAATAAGATAAAAGTTTATTTCACCTTATTGGTGAAGAATTAGCGAAGGAGAATGAATAATGTGTCACATTTTATTGAGTGCCTACGAAATCCATAGGAATACTTGGAATATGTGGAATTTGTAATTAACCGAATTTTCAATTGCTACATTTTGTTTGGGATTCCAATCCTAAATAATAATAATAATAATAAAAATAATAATAATAAATCCACCACAGTTTCGAGCCGTGTTGTGTTATCGTCTGACGTTCTCTTTGTTCCTTAACGGATCGTCTTGCTCGGGTTGTCATGTGCGCCGAATGGACCAGTGGGGTGACCACGCTGTTCACTGTTCTAGCGAGGTGGGGTGAAGTTCCGACACAATCTTGTGCGCGATACTTTGATTGATATTTGCTCTAAGGCTGGTGTTGCGGTGCGGAAAGAGGCTCTATGGGATTCCTCTCCGATGATGGGCGGGACCTTCGTCCAGCGAATCTGTTGTTGTACAATTGGTCCCAAGGAAAAGACACTTGTTTGGATGTCACGGATGTCTCTCCTTTTGCCGACGCGGGTTTGGATTCTTGGGCTCCTGGAGCTGCTTTGCAAACTGCCGTTCAGAAGAAGAAGAGGAAGTATTCTTCTGAGTGTGCAGAGCATGGCTACTCGTTCATCCTTTTGCCTTCTCTACTTTTGGGGAGCTTGACGAGGAGGCCTTGGTTACTATTTCGCGCCTCGAGCGCTTATCTGTTAGTCATTCTAATGATGCCATGAGTGGTGTTTTTCTTTTTTCTAGACTTAATTTTTGTATACAGAAAGGGGTGGGAGCACAACTTGTCTCTCGACTCCCTTCCAATTTTGCGTGATTAATAAAAGTCTAGTTTATATAACAATAATAATAATAATGATAATATGAGGACCCGGTTTTGGAGATTGACAGTGGCGGTTTGCCACACTACCCATCAAACTTGGTGGTCTCGGGGTCTTGTGTGCTGATGATGTAAGTCGGTATGCCTTCATCGCCTCTCGCTTGCAGTCTAGCTCTGTGCAGGATCAGATTTTGGCGACGTCTGGGATTGACTCGCCTAGCTCTACGTTTCAGTCTGTTTTGGACGCTTTCTCGGCCTTTTGTGGTGTTGATTCTCTCTCTGTTACCACTAGCTCTCCTCCCCCCCCAGTTCATGAAATCTTTGGGAAAGAGCTATTTTGGTGTCATTGATGCACATCTGACGTTACGTTATGGTTTGAGTCGTCGCGAGGAGGCTCTTCTTAGTTGTTTGCGTGCCCCTCATGCACATGATTACTTATTCACGATTCCTACTTAGGCAGTGGGGCAGCGGATGAACCCACGACAGTTCTGAGTTGTGTTGTGTTATTTCCTGGCCGTCCCTTTGATCCCCGATGGCTTTTGTTGCTCGAGTTGTCAGGTGCATCGGATGGACCAATGGGGGGACCATGCTGTTCATTGTTCTAGCGAGGTGGGGTGAAGTTCCGACACGATCTCGTGCGTGATACTCTTGTCGACATCTGCTCTAAGGTTGGTGTTGTTGTGCGGAAAGAGGCCCCTATGGGGTTCCTCTCCGATGATGGACGAGACCTACGCCCAGCGGACCTGTTGTTGTAATTGGTCCCAAGGCAAAGACGCTTGTTTGGATGTCATGAGTGTCTCTCCTTTTGCTGGTGGGGGTTTGGATTCTTGGGTTCATGGAGCTGCTTTGCAGACTGCCGTTCAGAAGAAGAAGAGGAAGTATTCTTCTAAGTGTGCAGAACACGGCTACTCGTTCATCCCTTTTGCCTTCTCTACTTTTGGGGAGCTTGACGAGGAAGCCTTGCGCCTCAAACGCGTATCTATTAGTCACTCGAATGATGTTAGTAGTGGTGTTCTTCTTTTTTCTAGACTTAGTTTTTGTATCCTGAAAGGGGTGGGAGCACAGCTTGTGTTGGTCCCTTTAAACAACAAGAAAAGACTAGAGGGGGGGGGGGTGAATAGTCTTTTCAAACTTCTGTCGTTTAAAACTTTCTCAGCAAATACTTATTACTTTTCAGTAATGAGGTTGCTGATACTTAACTTTCTCAGCAAGCGTAAGTTACTTTACAGTAGCTTGGTTTGCTGATACTTAAAATCAGAGAGCGGAAGTCTTTGAAATAATAAGTGCTTTTTCAGCAAGTAAAGTGTTTCAGCAAGTGATGTGAGTGACTGTGTACAAACAGATATAATTTGCTGAAAGCTAAATGCAGTAAGTAAATCACACAAACGCTTTTAGAGTGGTATCTGAGAGTGGCGTAATCTCCCAACTAATCCACTTTGTCCTTTCTAGGACTGAATCCACTAAGATATGATTGAGGTTCCTTACAATCTCCTATCTAAAGCGATTCAACAGAAACCAAAGCACACTTGCTTTGTCTCCAACCTAAACTAGAGAACTCAACCTTGTTCTCCACCAAACTTGGTACTTTTAATCAGCAAGAGCTTGCTCGATTAAGTTCCCCCTGAATATCACGCCTGAAAGGGTGTATTTTCAGTTAGAGAGTTTTGGGGTGAGATAACTTAATTATAACTTATTCAGTTACAACAAGTAATCTAAGAAACACAACTTGGAATACTTTGCAGTAAACAAGTTTGATTGTTTCTGGTGTCAAGACTTGTTTTTGTTCGAAAGAAAGAACACTTAACTAATTCCTTAGTCGAGTTTGTTCTACTTCTTCACAATTAGCTTTTTCAAGCTTTAAGTCTTGGAACGGATCAATGGCAGTGAGAGTGTTTGAAGGTTTGTGAATTTTAAGCACAAGTGAGAGTTTGATCACGTTGTTGACACACTTCAACTCTTAGCCGGATGACCTCTATTTATAGTGCAAGTAAGGAGCCGTTTGAATTTCAAATCCTAAGGCTTTTGTTCCTTAACATGTCACTATCTTGCTTTTGTACTTTCAGCAGCAATCTTTGTTTGTCTTCTAGTCTTCATGTCCTTCGCGTGTAAGCTTTGCATTAAATGCACCTTTGAATAGAATTCAAACAGTAACATTGGAGTGCAAAATCAAGTACATTCAGCAGGAGGTCACATATGTTCATCAGCAAGTGTTTATTCTCAGTTTCAGCAAGCACAACCTACTCTATCTTTCAGATTTTCACTTATGCAATGCTGTTGCTGAAAATTTCACTTTCTGAGCAACACGTGCCTTACCAGTCTTCAGCAGTCTTCAAGTCTTCAAGTCTTCAAGTCTTCAGATCTTCAAAAGTCTTCAAGATTCTGACCGGTTTATTTGCTTCAATAATTTGTTTGTAATAAACAAAATATATCTTCAGCAAATTGCTTCAATAGGTCATTTTCTTTTCAGAAAATAAGATTCATTAAAGCTAAGCATCAATAAGATATTTTCTTTTCAGAAAATAAAATACATCATGCGCTAAAGTGTCAATAAATTAATTTCTTCACAGAAATTAAAGTACGTCATCCACCAAGAAATAACTTATCTAACACCTATCTAAGTCATCAGCAAACGTTCCTCTTTTACAATGTCCTTTAAAATTCTAAAAACCTATGGACCTTAAGAGTACTAGTTACTGGACTGTTCTTAATTTAGCATGGTTAATTGCTCATCAAAATTACAAGTTTCCTAACAACTTGTCTCTCGACTTCCTTCCAATTTTGTGTGATTAATTATAATAATAATCAGTCGGCCCTGTTTTCTTTTGATCGGGCTCTCAGATCCTCCTTGGAGCGTATTGTTACGGCTTCGGGCCCCAATTTTGGTGATTGGCAGTGTCGTCTTGCTACTTTGCCCTTTGTTTTGGGGGGCTTGGTGTTTATTCTGCTATGGATGTTCGCCATTATGCCTTCGTTGCTTCTCGCCTTCAGTCTGTTGGTTTGCAGGCTAAGCTTCTGTGTCCTTCTGGTATCACTTCTCTTGGAGCTTCTTTTGATGGTGCCCGGTCTTTGTTTGTTGAGACCACATGTTCTGACCTTTTGAGTAACCCCAGTGAGATCGCTGCTCCCAGACTTATGAAAAGACTGGCAGATATATATTTCACGAAGGTTGCTGCTTCTGCGGAATTTGTTTTCTCTTTTTCCGCTCGTCAGGTAGCTCTTTGAAAGTCTCAGCGGGGTGCCCATTCTTCTGATTGGTTGCGTGTAGTTCCTATTTCTGATTTGGGGTAGACAATGAATGGGAGGACTTACAGGTGTGTTCTGAGTTTATCGGCTTGGTGTTGCATTGTTTCCCGTGTCCTCGCCCTGCTCTACTTGATCTCGGGTTTTTGATGGAGATGTGTTTGGTGATCATGCGGTGTCGTGTGCTGGGATGGTGGGTATCAAGCACCGATATAACCTCGTTCGGGACACTCTCTTGGATGTCTGTTTCCGAACTGGCATTTCTGCTGGGAAGGAAGTGGATATTGGTTTGAGCGGCGGGAGTAACAGGCCCCTCCGTTCTGTAGACTTGCTCTTTTATGCTTGGGATAGGGGACGAGATTTGTGTGTGGATCTGACCGGGTCTTCCCCTTTGACCAGGTCTGGGTTGGTGGACTTTGTGCCTGGACATGCGGTTACTGATGCTGCCAAGCGCAAGTGTGCGAAGTATCGGGACTTGTGTGCATCTAAGGGATTTGGATTCCTTCCTCTCTCTTTCTCGACACTTGGGGAGTTGGATGTTGATACGGTTGAGTTGGTTGTTAGAGTTCGGGATTTCGCTTTGGCTCAGGATACTAGAGCACGTGCTGCTCATCATATTTTCCCTAGGATTAGTTTTTCTATTGCTAAGGGAGTGGGAGCCCAACTTGTTCTCGGCTGCCCACTAATTTTCTGTAAACTTTCTTTGTTTTTGATATAATACTAATGCTAATACTAATACTAATAATAATAATAGTAATAATAATAATAATAATAATAATAATAATAATAATAATAATTAAAAAAAAATTCAGTTACCGTGTTTAGTTCAGCTGCATTCAGATTTATAATAATAATAATAATAATAATAATAATAATAATAACCAGCTAACTTGTTGTTATTCAATTGGTCCCAAGACAAAGACGCATGTGTGGATGTAACCGGTGTCTCTCCTTTTGCCGGTGGGTGTGAGGAGTCTTGGGACCTCGGAGCGGCTTTGCACAATGTTGTAGAGAAGAAGAAGAGGAAGTATTCGTCCAAGTGCGCAGAGCACGGCTACTCGTTCATCCCTTTTGACTTCTCTACTTTTGGGGAACATGACCAGGAGTTGTTGGCTATTTTTTCGCGGCTCAAGCATCTTTCTGTGAGTCACTCCAATAATGTTAGGAGTGATATTTTTCTTTTTCCAGAAAGGAGTGGAAGCACAGCTTGTCTCTGGACTCCCTTCTAATTTTGATGAGTGCTAATAAAAGTCTAGTTTATTAATAAAAAAAAGTAAAATAATAATAATAATTCTTGAAATAATAATAATAATAATAATAATAATAATAATAATAATAATAAAATAATAATAGGACTACTCCACACAATTTATGAGAGACCCAATCATGGCGTGAATTGATGATAATTCTTGAATTATCAATTCATAAAAAAGGATCGGTCGTCATTCCTTAACAGGACGGCAGTGGGAATGGTCTTACTAGTAGTTATTTAATTACCCACATGCGTGATCGCCATTTTCGTGGTGAGGCACATGTTGTCACACGTAATGCTCTTGCTACTAGTTTGCATGTTTATCTGTCTGCTGAAGATACTTTGAGGCGCATGCACTACAAGAAAACAACCAAATAGAGATGGATGAATAGATACGGATACGATCCGTCTCTAAATAGCGACAGATCGGTAATTTTGGCGACGGATACCAGTCTGACTGCTATTTAGAGACGGATAAATCTATCCGTCTCTAATTTAGAGACGGATGACGGATAAATCCATCCGTCTCTAATTTAGTTGACCAGATTTAAAAAAGGAAAATACACACACACACACACAGATATATATATATATATATATATATATATATATATATATATATATATATATATATATATATATATATATATATATATATATATATATATATATATATATATATATATATATATATATATATATATATATTGTAGCGACGGATCGGTATTTATCCGTCGCTAACATAAAAAAAAAATTTAAAACAAAAAAGAAAAAGAAAAAACAGGGATAAGATCAGATCTAGATCTGATCAATTCTTCACTTCCCATTTTCTCTCTTTCTCTCTATCTACTCCACCATCTCCTCCACGTCTGCCCCAACCAACAGCCCCACCGCCGCACACAACCACCGGATCGACTTCAACACCCCAACCACCACAGGATCGACTACACCACCACCCATTTCATCTACAGATACGAGGCGCCTTGACTTCAACACCACCACCACTGCCTTCCACCAACGCCGTTGCGTTGCCTCCAACCACCACCGACCTCCAGCTCCTCCTCCTTTACCTTCATCTCTATAATTAATTGAAAAATTGAAATAATTCCCAAAACTTAGGGTTTAGAGAACATACCTCAAATTGTAGAGAGGTATGTTCTCTAAACCCTAAGTTTTGGGAATTATTTCAATTTTTCAATTAATTAGCTTGAATTTGATATTAGTATTCGGTCTGTTGTTGATCTTGTATACTTTTATACCTGTATTGTACGTGTCGATGTAGTTTTGTTAAAATTGGTTTGTGTTATTGGAAATAAATAAATAGTACTCTACGTGTGAGATACTATAGCATTATCTAGTGATGTGTTATATTTATTTTTACAGGGTGTGCGTGTTTGTTAACTTCTATTTCTTGAACTGTTATATTAATTCTTGTTGCATAGTTTTGTATCTATTGTGTTACTGTAATATTTTACCTGCGTATTAATATTAAATTATACTCGTATGTTGAAAAAATGTAATAGAGTAACAAGGGTTTTTGGAGTTGGGAATTGACAGAATTGTGATGATCTCTTCTGCCAGAACCCCGGCTATCTAGAACTCTCCATATAGATGTTTGACCCTTTCCCATATTTATGATAGATTAGATATCTTTCCAATCAAATAGCACCAGTAGTAGCAACAGTAGTAGCGCTTCTCTTGATTCTTATTTTGTTGTGCAAGTGTACCAACACCAACCAAAGGAGAAGCTTATGTTTGAGCTTCATTGCCATACTACATGCAGTGATGGATTCTTGTCTCCTACCAAGCTTGTTGAGAGGACTCATAACTATGGGGTCAGATATTTTCTTCTTCTGTATATTGGCTTTCTTTTATTTATTTATTTGTTTGGTTGGCTAAATAGTCGAGTATCCTTTCTTGTATGTTCTCGTAGTTACTACCCATCCTATTTACTTTGAATTTGTCATCTCTCTGCAGGTTACATCTCCTATGTCTGTCTTCTAATTTTACCTTGTTATTGTTTCAAAATTGAATTTATAGTATAGAGTTTATGTTGAGTGAAAAGCATAATTGTTTAATATATTGATTAATTCGTTGTTGGTTGGTTTAGTCTCTCACTCATTTTATGTTTGAGAGATAGTAACATTCAAGTATTGTATTGCATTCGACTAATAATTTACATTGTGGATATGTATATCTTTTATTTATGTTTAATACTTTCCTATTAGTATATTTCTTGATTATTTTCGTGTAGAAAATGAGTGTTTGGTCTAGTGGTATGATTCTCGCTAAATGCGAGAGGTCACGAGTTCGATTCTCGCAACACGCCTTATTGTATTTAAAAAATTATATATTGCATTTAAAAAATTATATTTTATTATATTGTAGGTAAATTAAATAAATTAAAATAAACGGATTTTTTAAAAAAAAAAATCAGATTTAGAGACGGATGAGCTTATCCGTCTCTAAAATTTAGAGACGGATAAGCTTATCCGTCGCTAAATACAATAAACCATGGGCTGCCCGGTCAACGCTAATTTTGCGACGGATAAGTTTATCCGTCGCTAAATTTAGAGACGGATAAAATCATCCGCCGCTTTTTGGATTAGCGACGGCACTTTTCGCGACGTCCTACCCCGTCGCTAAGCCCAAATAGCGACGGATCGCTACCTTTAGCGACGGATGGGATCCGTCGCTAAAAAGATGTTTTCTTGTAGTCATGGGTCGTTGGCTGTGTGGGATTTGTCTTACTACTCATATTCGTACGCGGTGTCGACATGACCGTAACAATGTTGCGTAGGCTCCTGATAGTGGTGATGGTGTGGTTCTTTTCATTATGTTTGACATCCCTGTACCTCGCTCTCATGTTGCTTCTTCGCCTGCTAGTATTGGTGTGCCTGATACTCAAGGTTTTTCTTTGGCTTCTCTTGATGCTTTGTTGGCTAAGGGGTTACGTACTGTCAAGTCGAACCCTCCGAAGTGTCGCCTGGGGTTTTCGCGTGTTTTGAAGGGGGCTTTGGATTCTGTGGTTTCTTCTCCCGATGACCTTTTCTATTGGATTCGTTTACTTGCGCTACCTCTTTGTAGTCTTGAGTGTAGAGCAGTTGTTAGGCGACAACGTCAGGAGGAGTGCATTACTTTTGTCCTTCGTACTTGGGACGCCGCTGGGGGTAGTTTACAGCTGCTTCGTGACACTTTGTCCGCGGATACGCCTTCTTTTCGTCAGGAGTCAGATCCAGATTTGGGTGAAGCCAATATTCGGCAGTGTCTCAGGAAGGTCAGTGATGGGCATTATTCTGCAGCTGTTCGGGTTCTTTCTTCCTTTGGTTTTGCTCCTTATTCAGTTGATACTTTGAAGACTTTGAAGGAAAAGCACCCTTCTGCTCCTTCCCCTATCTTGCCCCCTTCACCTGCTGGTCTTTGTCGCTTTTTGCCTCCGGTACTACTATTCGAGATATGATTCGTAGTTTCCCTCGAGGAACCTCCTGTTGTTGAGATGGTCTGCAAGCTCAGCACTTATTGGATTGTTTGGGCGGTGCTGTTGTTGCTCTCTCGGATGATTTGATCATCTCTATCACTCGGGTGGTTCATCTTTTCTTGGAGGGTAAGTGATGAATGTGTATTTTACACTTTCATTCGAGTCTTTTTCACCTATTTTAGCTATCCTCTATGTTAATTTAGCTATATTTTAGTACATTTTATTAGAATAGTGTCACGTTTCCCTTTAGATTTTATTTTACATGTTTTGGTTGAAATTCGGAGATTTCTGGGCAATTATATTGAAGTTGACAAGGAATTGGTGTTCTAGAAGCCTATTTGGAGTATCTGAAGGTTTCCGGATAGGATTTGGAGTCTAGGGGCCGAATCTGGAGGTTAGAAGGCTACTAGAAGTCATAAACCGAGTCCGAAAAGGTGAAGAAATCCAAAACCGCGTCGAAAATGCGGAAATTCCGCGAATTTACTGTGGGGCGAACCGCCCCGGAGTTTTTTCGGGCCTATATATAGTGCTCAGTTTTCTCTCCGAAAATCATATCTTTCCAAGCCTACTTTCTCACCTCTCTCTATAGTTTTAGGTAGGGACTTCCCGGGGCCT
The DNA here is from genome assembly GCA_028274465.1 of Plantago ovata. Lineage (NCBI taxonomy): Eukaryota > Viridiplantae > Streptophyta > Magnoliopsida > Lamiales > Plantaginaceae > Plantago > Plantago ovata. The sequence continues at coordinate 115,067,617 of CM051455.1, read as the reverse complement.
GTCCTGGGAGTTCCGTAGCTTAGGGGATACTTTTTCATAGCAGATTGGAGCGCGTAGGATCGCAATCATCCGGAGATTGAAAACCTTCGGTAACTTTGTATCTTACAGTTTTTATCTACTTATTTTATCTTCTTTCAATATGTTTTCTTCCATGATTTTTATTGATTGCATGCCTATTATGAGTAGCTAAACTTATCATTGGTGGTAGTATGTGAATTCTTAGCGAGGGAAGATAATCATGCTAATGGCTATATCGTGCATTATACTCCGTGTCATTGCTTTATTTCGTTGATCAGTTGCAACCAAAATTCTCGTATGTTGTATTGATTATTATGCACACTTGGACACTTGTCGACCATCAGACCAATTATCTTCGAAGTGTTGAATAATTACGGAACACATTAGGACGTTAGTTGTTGACAAGTCAGACCATATTATCTTCGTAGTGCTTAATACTTGCAACAGGACACTAGATTGATTCAAAGATCTCTATGCAAGACCGAGGAATTTATGCATGATTATCGACCCATTATGTTAAGAAGGACCATACTATCACCAATCTCCATTATCTGCTTGAAACCCCCCTTTTGCTTTCTATCTGTTGTTTTATATTCTTAATTAGATTTGATAAGGCCAGTATAGTCCTGAGAGAACGACACTCGAGTCATTCTACTGCTACACTACGGTTTTCGTTGTAGTTGTGGATTGCCTTTGGCTAATTACAAATTTATTTGATTGAATCTGACACGTTCATCAGTAAGTGCCCGAATGTTTTGGGTGAGTATATTGGTAGTGCTCCCCTCACTCCGCTGGTTAAGACGGGTGGCGGTATATGTCCTATTTCTGTGGGTACTGTTTGGCGTCGCCTGGTCTCTAAGGTGGGTGCTGTTTTGGTTGGCCCCTCTTTATCTGGGTACTTTGACGGTCTCCAGTTTGGTGTTGGGGTACCCTGTGGTGGTGAGGCTATTCTCCATGCCTTGAGTCGGTTCGTAGAGGCGAGAGGCAGTGGGGTGGGCTGGACTATGTTGTTAGTTGACTTTCAAAATGCTTTCAACATGGTCGATCGCGAGGTTCTGTTGCGTGAGGTTCGTCGTCGTTGCCCTGCTCTTTCCCGTTGGGTTGAGTTCTGTTATTCCATTCCGGCCAGGTTGTACTATGGGGAGCACATTCTTTGGTCTGGTCAGGGTGTCAAGCAGGGCGATCCTTTTGGTCCTCTTCTTTTTGCTTTGGTTTTACACCTGTTGGTTTGTAAGATCAGAGATTCTTTTGACTTATCCTTGCAGGCTTGGTATTTAGATGACGGCACCATTGTTGGAGACACCTTAGTTGTGGGAAAGGTCTTAGAGCTGATCTTGGAGGACGACCCGCGTTCTGGACTTCACCTCAATGTTCACAAGACTGAGATTTTTCGGCCTCTAGAAGATCCGAGAGTAGGATTCCTGGTGTTTTTCCTCCTTCTATCGCCAGGCCACTCCGTGGGGTCAAAGTTCTTTGGGGTTCGGTCAGTGTGTGTCCTGATTTCAGTAGTGAGCTTGTGGTGAAGAGGGTGAATAAGACTATCGAGCTCATGGACTCTGTCGCGAAGCTTAATGATCCGCAGTGTGAGTTGTTGTTGCTTCGTGCTTGTACCGGCATTTCGAAGCTCTATTTTACTTTGCGCACTTGCCCTCCCGATTTCTTTCAGTCGGCCCAGTTTTCTTTTGATCGGGCTCTCAGATCCTCCTTGGAGCGTATTGTTACGGCGTCGGGCCCCAGGGTTGGTGATTGGCAGTGGCGGCTTGCTACTTTGCCCTTTTCTTTTTGGGGGCTTGGTGTTTATTCTGCCATGGATGTTCGTCATTATGCCTTCGTTGCTTCTCGCCTTCAGTCTACTGGTTTGCAGGCTAAGCTCCTGTGTCCTTCTAGTATCACTTCTCTTGGACCTGCTTTTGATGGTGCCCGGTCTTTGTTTGTTGAAACCACATGTTCTGACCTTTTGAGTAACCCCAGTGAGATTGCTGCCCCCAGACTTATGAAAAGACTGGTAGATATATATTTCACGAAGGTTGCTGCTTCTGTGAAATCTGTCTCTTTATCCCCTCGTCAGGTAGCTCTTTGGAAGTCTCAGCGGGGTGCCCATTCTTCTAAATGGTTGCATGTAGTTCCTATTTCTGGTTTAGGGCAGACTATGAACGGGAGGACTTACAGGTGTGTTCTAGGTTATCGGCTTGGTGTTGTATTGTTTCCGGTGTCCTCGCCCTGCTCTACTTTCTCTCGGGTTTTTGATAGAGATGTGTTTGGAATCATGCAGTGTCGTGTGATGGGCTGGTGGGTAGCAAGCACCGACATAACCTCGTTCGTGACACTCTCTTGGATGTCTGCTTTCGATCTGGCATTTCTGCTGGTAAGGAAGTGGATATTGGTTTGAGTGGCGGGAATGACAGGTCCCTCCGTTCTGCAGACTTGCTTCTTTATGCTAGGGATATAGGGGACGGGATGTATGTGTGGATCTGACTGGGTCTTCCCTTTGACCCGGTCTGGGATGGTGGACTTTGTGCCTGGGCATGCGGTTGCTGATGCTGCCTGGGCATAGAGATTCACTTGGGTAGTATTTATCAAGCACAAGTCTGAAACAAGGACTGAAATACCTAACTTGCTGAATAAGCTTGAAGTCCAGAAAATGACAAGGTAAAGGTCATAAGAACAGACCATGGTACTGAGTTTGTGAACCAGTACATAACTGAGTATTGCACTTCAAAAGGCATACAACATCAGTTATCCTCACTAAGGACACCACAACAAAATGGTGTTGCTGAAAGGAAGAATCGAACCCTAAAGGAAGCTGCAAGAGCAATGCTTGCTGACAATGAAATAAGTGAAGCTTACTGGGTTGAAGCGATTAATACCACCTGCTATACTCAAATACAGATGTCCAATTACTAAGGAATACAACAAAACTCCCTATGAGTTATTTGTTGGAAGACCTCCTAACATCACCCATCTAAGAGTATTTGGTTGTAAGTGTTTTGTTCTTAACAATGGTAGAGAATACCTAAGAACATTTCAACCAAAGGCAGATGAAGCGATATTTCTTGGTTACTCCTTGCATTGTAAAGCTTATTGCTGGTCCCTTTAAACAACAAGAAAAGACTAGAGGGGGGGGGGGTGAATAGTCTTTTCAAACTTTCGTCATTTAAAAACTTTCTCAGCAAGAGCTTTTTACTTTTCAGTAATGAGTTTGCTGATACTTAACTTTCTCAGCAAGTACTAGTTACTTTTCAGTAACGAGTTTTACTGGTACTTTAAAAACAGAATGCGGAAGTCTTTATACAATAAGTGCTTTTCAGTAAGTGCTAGTTTTAGCAAGTGAGCAGAGTGACAGTGTATAGATAGATAAGCTTGCTGAAAACTAAATGCAGTAAAGTAAATCACACAAACACTTTTTATAGTGGCATCTGAGAGTGGCGTAATCTCTCAACTAATCCACTTTGTCCTTTCTAGGACTGAATCCACTAAGATAAGATTGAGGTTCCTTACAACACCTATCTAGAGCGATTCTTCAGAAACCAAAGGACACTTGCTTCGTTTCCAATCTAACTAGAGAACGAAACCTTGTTCTCCACAAAACTTGGGACTTATAATCAACAACATTATGAATGATTAATTCCCCCTAAATTTCACGCCTGAAAAAGTGTGTTTATCAGTTAGAGAGGTTTGGGATGAGATGACTTGAGTATAACTTATTCAGCTATAGCAAGCAATCTAAGAAACAAAACTTTGAATACATTGCAGTAAACAAGTTAAGTTGTTTCTGGTGTCAAGACTTGTTCTTGTTCGAAAGAAAGAACACTTAACTAATTTCTTAGCCGTGAATGTTCTACTTCTTCACAAGTATCTTTTGTTTCAAGCTTTAAGTCTTGGAACGGATCAATAGGCAGTAAAGAGTGTGAAAGATGAGTGTTTAAGCACAAGTGAGAGTTTGATCACGTTGTTGACACACTTCAACTCTTTGCCGGATGACCTCTATTTATAGTGAATCAAGGGAGCCGTTTGAATTTCAAATTCTAAGGCTTTGTTCCTTAAGATGTCACTATCTTGCTTTTGTACTTTCAGCAGCGTCCTTCATTTGTCTTCTAGTCTTCATGTTCTTCGCATTCTTACTTTTGCATTTAATGTTCGTTTGAATGAAATTCAAATGTGAACGTTGGAGCGAAAATGCAAGTACTTTCAGCAAGGAGGTCACATATGTATTTCAGCAAGCGGTCAGTCGCAGTTTCAGCAAGCACAACCTACTCTGTCATATAGATTTTCACTTATGCAAGTTGTTGCTCAAATTTCCACTTTCTGAGCAACATGTGCCTTTGTAGATACCATCTTCAGAAATCTTCTTAAGTCTTCAGTCTTCGAATTCTTCAAGTTTCTGAACGGTTCTAGTGCTTCAATAGTTCATTTGTAAAAGCAAAGTAAATCATCAGCAAACTAAAGCACCTAACTAGTACCTATACTAAGTCTTCAGCAAACGTTCCTCTTTTACAATGTCCTTAAAATTCTAAATTCCTATTGACCTTAAGAGTACTAGTTACTGGACTTTCCTTAATTTAGCATGGTTAATTGTTCATCAAAATTTACAATTCCTAACAAATTTCCCCCTTTTTGATGTTAGCAATCCATGGCTAAATTAATTGTTACCCTTTTAGAGGTTTCTGATGTTGAATAAATCAGTTGAATAATGCAAGCATACTTGAATAATAAAACAGTAAGCATAAGTAGATTGCATAATCAAAAAAACCAATAAGAGTCAAAAGCTTATTGCTGATAGTTATCTTTCAGTAAGTTTACAAGAAAGTTCAGAGATAACTACAAAAATCAGCAACAAAAACAGACAAAGCTTTTACAAGGGACTTAAGCTATTCCAGCAGAATATTTCCTCAGAATCTCCCTTACACTCTTCTCAGCAAGCGCAGAAAATTCAACACAGTCCTTCTCGTAATCTTCAAGTAGCTTACGGACTTCAAGTTGAATGATCTTTGCATTCTTGCAGACAGTATAATGATGGGTTTCACCATTCATTTGTTTGTAGTGAAGTACCCACAAGTGCATGCCCCAATTGCTGGCATGGAGAAGTTGTGTATCTGAAATTCCCTTGTTAGCATGAATCTTTCTTAACCAGAGAAGATCTTCTTCTTGATCCTTGACAGTGAATCATAAGGAATCAAGCCATATTTCTTCTTTGACTTCTTGGTTAAAGGATCACTGTAGTAAGCAACATCCATCGGCTTGATTAAATCAGGCTCTTGCTTCATTAACTTGCTAATTGAAGTTCTTCTTACTAAGACTTCCAGATTCAGCCATATTGCAGCAATGTTTCTGGGGTAGGAAGGAGGATCCCTTTCTTTTCATTGCACTTTTAATTCAATCCAAGTGTACATTTGATACAGTACATCAGTTGGAAAGAAATCATTGACCAACAAATCTTCCAGCTTTAAGACCCAGCAACCATGTAGGTTTCTGATCACATTTTGAGTTGTTTGTTCATTGCTGGTCTTTGTGTATTCAATGCCAGAGCCAATGGCAATGCTGGCTAGCCTCTTTTCTTCCTGTCTTTGCCTTCTTCTTCTTGACTTAGTATTTTCTTGATCTCTTGCTGAAGATCTTGAGTCAGAAGAGAAATGTTTGGAATGGCCAGGAGGATTTAAGGCTGCAATTGGTCTAGCTCTTAGTGCTTGAGCTATTGTTTGGTCATCAACATTATCATCATCTTCATTCAGATCTTGATGACTTTCAGTGTGACAGTTCTTGAGTTTCAACAGATGTTCTTCTCCTTTTTGGATTTGCTGAATTTCTCTCAGAATCTGTTTCAGCTCGTTTCGTTGAACTTTGCTCTCTTTCAGCAAGAGGTTCTCTGGGAGGTGGACCAGGCAGTATCAATGGCGCTTCAGCAGGGGTTTTCTTTGCTCTTGAAGATTTTCTTTATTTATCTTACCCTTAGACATGGATTGCATCATTGGTTGAATGTGCAGAGAGAAAAGCTCATTGCAGTTTTTTGCAAGAGTACTTAAGCTGTTGTATTTAAGAATGATTCCTTGTTGATCAGCAGTTAGCTTGGAGAATTCTTCTTTAATGCTCACCAAGTTCTTCAATGAAAGTCTGAGCCTTTTTCAATGCAGTTTTAGCCAGTTTGAGTGCTTGACTGACATCTTCTGCATAGCTTTTATGATGTAGACTTATGTATTTCTGAGCTATTGTAAGAGGTATAGTGCGTTTCAGCACAATAGCCAGTATTTTGCCAATATCAAGCGGACTCTCAGCAAGTAGTGCATCATCCTCTTCTTTGCATGCTTTGTGAACAACCATAAGTGCCTTGATTCTTGGAGTAAAGTCCTCAATATGAGGGAACGACACTAGAGAGGGAGTGAGTGAATGAGCTTTGATCTCAGTAGCGAATTGATCGTCATTTCTCAGCAAACGACTTCTTTCAGCATCTCCTTCATCATGTTCAAGAGATGGAGGAGGAATTGCAACCTCTGTGGGTTCATTTTTCTTTGTCAGTTCTTCTTCATTTGCTGAGAAGTTAAAGAGATCTTCTTCGTCATCAGATTCATCAAGGCCAACAACCTTGGTTCCTAAATCTTTAGCTTCAATCACTTGTGGTTGAGTGGTTACTGAGGGCAACTCTTTTGACTCAACAACTGGAGTTTCACCAGCAGTAAGTGGAAGGGAGGGTGTTAGGGTTGAAATATGTCCAGTCCGCATGTACGAACTGGAGCGGTCTAAGAGCGCGACAAAGCATCATAGGCCGTCCCTCAAGGGGCACAACCACACCCAAGTATGTCACTAAGGTGTGGATCGACCAACATAGGGTCCGACCATCACTGGGAGGACAACCCTCAAAATAAGCTCCTCTCAAGGACAAACCTGCCAGTGGGCTCGAGGAGCATATCTCTCGGGCTCGAGGAGGCCTTACGTCAAGGTAACGCTCCTTGACAGAAACTGAGCAGGACACTACTCGCATCACCCACGCACAAGGAAGGCACGAGGACCACAGAGCGACCAGCCATGGTTGCTCTCCTGGGCCAAGGCCCACGGACCTCCTTAATGGGCCTGGGCCGAGGAAGGCCTCAATCCTGGCCGTACACGTGGCGTGATCCTACACGACCGGAAGTTGAAAGGTCTCAACTATAAAGGGCCTCATTTACTCTCCAACAGTAAGCATTAACTACGTCACCCGAGCACCACTCTCACTACTCTTACTAGGGAAGCCTCACAACTCCCTACTCGTAAAGTCGCCTCTCCGGTCTGATACCTTACAGACCGGGCAAGAGACACTAACCCCCCCCCTCTAGTCTATTTCAGGTACGAGGAAGCTACAAGAAGGCTCATTTCCTATCTTAGAGGAACACTACAAGAAGAACTAGAAGGACTTAGAATAGCGACTCATTGCGAACTTAGAAAGAAACACGAATTACCCTTCAACATTTGGCGCCGTCTGTGGGAAGCGACACAAAAGGTCATACCTTGCCCTACTGGTCGAGCCACTTTCCTCCTCGTGACACTTCACGAATATGCCTCCCAGAAGAAGCAACCGTCTTGCTAATGCACCACCCGCAAATCCTCCTCGACCTAGAGGCCGTCCCTCTAATAACGGTCGCGGAGGAGGAACGGAGGGTGTCCCTAGGGAACCAAGAAATAACAATGTTGCAAGGAACCGGGATTACACGGAAGGGGCATTTACTAATGTCACTCACTCCCAAAATGAGACATCCGGGGAAAACAACCCGCAAGGAGTCCCGGTAGGAAACGCCTATGGAGCTCTGAGAGTCGCAAACAACGCCGAGTCTAGGGGGCAGCCTCATCCGGTAGCAATCAACCAACCTCACGTGGCAGTGAATCCTCCTCAACCGGCCGCATTGACCTTCACCCTTCCTGATGGACGTGTCGTCCGACCATCAGATTTCGGGATGGGCGAAGCTCAATACGGTCTATTCCTTCTTACTTTACAAGGATATGTCGGAGGTAATGAGGCTATTAGAGTTAATACCGAGATACAAGCTCCAGTAGAACCACAAGCACCGGCGCAAGAGCAACCTCGAACCACATTGGTCGCTCCTCGCCAATCCCAAGGAAGAGCACCTGTTGCACAAGATGAAGCACATTCGAGAGCCAACACCAGGCCGATCCAATCTCGACTTGGACCATCGAGAATCCAATCGAGGTTAGGACCACAAGGTGCCCCGGATGATTTGAGAGACCTGATTGATAGAAGGATAAGGGCATCATTGCAAAATGTGGCGCAACAAGAAAATAGGGCTCAGGTGGTCGCTACACCACCCGCGCTCCCCAATCAAGTTACCCCCAACCAGGTAACTCCTCAAAACCAACAAGAGGCAGTGGAAGAGAATCAAGCGTTGAGAACAGTAGCTGAGGTAACCCCTCTGGTCGATCCGATCACGGGGAGGAGGCTCACTCTGGAGGAACTCAACGCGAGGAAATCCGCACTCGATGCTCAGATAGAGACTCTTCGTGGAACTGTCCAAGAGAGAGAGCAAGACCAAGATCCGAGCCCTTTGTGCGATGAGATCAGGAACCACCAAGCCAAGATTGAAAGAGGCTTTCCCACCTTCGAAAGCTATGATGGAACGAGTTGTCCAAAGGACTACTTGGTAAGATTTGGCACCAAAATGGATGCTTACGGTCATGACTCAAGGACTAAAGCACTCCTCTTCCCGGCTAACTTATCCGGGGAAGCAATGAAATGGTGGTCGCGCCTCCCTCACCGGTCCATCAAATCATATAGAGATCTCTGTAAGGAGTTTTCTAAGCGTTTCGAGAAAGTGATGAACGCCAAGAGACGGGTGAGGTACTTGGCCGAAATTGTCCAGAGGAACAACGAAGACTTGAGGGACTTCATCAACCGCTTTCATGAAGCAGCCCTCCAAGTCGAAGATCACTCGATCAATGAGAGGAAGGAATACTTGTATGGTAACACTACCAACATCAGATTCCAAGATGTACTCTCAGCATCGTGTATAGAGAACGAAGCACAACTTGCCAAAGTTTGCAAGGACTTCCTCGAAGCTGAGGAATTCCGAAGAACGGTCACCGTGAGAACCAATCTTCCCAAGGAAAAAGGGAAAGAAAAAGAAAAAGAAAAGGAGTACCCTCCTCGACCCCAAAATCCGGGGAAGCAGAGGAAAGAGCAAAAGTTTGGGTTGGTCAAGGAGGGCAACTCAAGAAATGATTTCAGAGACAGGAGGTCTCCTCCCAGAAGGTCGCCTCCAAGACGATATAGCAACTACACAGACTTGAATAGGCCAAGATCCGACATCTTGAACTATATAGTCTCGAGGAAGCTAGACGTCTCGTGGCCACCCCCGATTAAGGAAAACCAAAGGAACAAGAACTCGGAAAAATTTTGCAAGTTTCACAAGGGGAAAGGGCACACCTCCGAGGAGTGTGTTGAGCTCAAGAACGAAATTGAGAGAATGATACGCGGCGGTCAATTGGTTAACTACATCCGGAAGGAGGAACCCCTGGCACTGTTGCCTCCACCTCCTCAAACAGGGAGCGAGCACCCCTACCAAGGAAACCCTCAGGACGACGACATTCATAATTACAACAATTATGAGAACCGCCCCGTAAATGGAAGCATCCGCACTCTCACAATTGCGGGAGGACCCGCCGGCGGCGACACTCGTAATCAAAGGGAGATTACGGCGGACAACCTTAGGGTCCGAGATGTGAAGTACGCTCAAGCCGCGCGACCGGGAACCAACGTTATCTCTTTCGATGATAGCGAGATACCTCTAAAGCATGCTGGAGGAGGCAACATCTATGATCCTTGCGTCCCACTTGTAGTATCCTTGGATGTTCAATCCTACAAGTTGGGTAGAATCCTCGTCGATACTGGATGCTCGGCAAACTTGATCTTCACCGGAACCTTGAAAAGGATGCACATGAACCCAAGAGAAGGGCTCAGAGAAGTGAGGAGCGCATTGGTAGGATTCGGAGGACAACCTGTCATGCCGCTCGGAATGATCAACCTCACAGTGTCAATGGGTAGCGCTCCTAGAAGGGTAACCCAACAAGTTCCTTTCGTGGTGGTCGATATGCCATTTGATTATTTTGCAGTCCTAGGCCGACCTGCCCTCTCTCAATTCCGAGCCGTAGTGTCCACGGTCCACAACAAGTTAAAATTCCCACTCCTTTGGGAATCGGACAAGAAGTAGGAGACATACGAGAAGCATGGGAATGCTACACTCTGTCGGCCAAGTTCACTTCAAGGGTTGCCATTGGAGAACCAAACCCCGGGCAATCATCCGAGGAGACACCCCTTGTTCACAATGCGCCTTATCGTTTCTACACGGTTCGGCGAGTGAAGAAAAAATCAAAAAAGCCAAGTCCGTCACTTAGGCGAAGAAAAGCAACCATGAAGAAAGATGAAGATACTCTAGTAGGAGCTGTTAAGGAGCTCGAGGAGTATAAAGTGATTCCACCAGTCCCACCCTCTTCCAAAAAGAAGAAATTCTTTGAGGAAAACAAATCGAAGCAAGAGAAGCCCTAGAAGAAATCCAAATTGTCGAAGGAAGTGTCGACAAGGTCACAAAAATTGGCACAGAGATGGCCACTGAAGTCAGGATGAAGCTCATCCAATGTTTGAAAGATAACAACGACGTCTTCGCATGGAGCACCGAGGATTTGAAGGGGATCGACCCACGTGTCGCCGTTCACCGTCTGAACGTAGACCCATCGATCACCCACATCAGAGAAAAGCGAAGAGACTTCAGTGCGGAAGATAACGCCATCATAGAAGCGGAAGTACAAAGGCTTCTTAAAGCTGGCCACATCAAAGAAGTGAGATACTCAGACTGGGTATGCAACGTGGTCCTCGTGGAGAAGGGTCCGGGAAAATGGCGAATGTGCAACAACTTCACAAGGCTCAACAAGTTTTGCCCCAAGGATCCATACCCTCTCCCTAGGATCGACCAGCTCGTTGATTCCACCGCTGGATGCGCCCTCCTGAGTTTCATGGATGCGTACCAGGGCTTCTACCAGGTCAAAATGGCCAAAGATGATGTTCCTAAACCGCCTTCTTCGCCAACGGCAATGTGTATTGCTTCAACGTGATGCCATTTGGCCTTAAGAACGCCGGAGCGACCTACCAAAGGCTGGTCAACAAGATGTTCAAGGAAGAGCTTGGTAAAACCATGGAAGTATATGTCGATGACATGCTCGTCAAGAGCAAGACCGAGGAGCAACATGTAGGTTACCTGGCAAAGTGCTTCTCAATCTTGAGAAAGTATGGCATGAAGCTCAACCCGGCGAAGTGTACCTTCGGCGTCAAAGGGGGAAGTTCCTCGGTTACATGGTGACCGAAAGAGGAATAGAAGCGAACCCCGAGAAGATAAAGGCCATACTCGATCTTCCCCAACCTCAGTCCATCAACGAGGTGCAACAATTGGTGGGAAAATCAATCGCATTGAGTAGATTCATCTCAAGGTCCGCCGAGAAAAAAACTACCTTTTTCAAGGTATGAGAGAAAGCGCAGCCACTTCGAGTGGACAAAGGAGTGCGAGGAAGCCTTCGAGAAGCTGAAAGAATACCTACTCGCTCCTCCTCTATTGTCAAAACCCGTGGACGGAGAGGTACTCTATCTGTACTTAGCAGCACC